>CAJZBQ010000022.1:0-510329 GCA_914767885.1 Blepharisma stoltei | reverse complement strand
AACACCCTAACACCCTAACACCCTAACACCCCTAACACCCTAACACCCTAACACCCTAACACCCTAACACCCTAACACCCTAACACCCCTAACACCCTAACACCCTAACACCCCTAACACCCTAACACCCCTAACACCCTAACACCCTAACACCCTAACACCCTAACACCCTAACACCCTAACACCCTAACACCCTAACACCCTAACACCCTAACACCCTAACACCCTAACACCCTAACACCCTAACACCCTAACACCCTAACACCCTAACACCCTAACACCCTAACACCCTAACACCCTAACACCCTAACACCCTAACACCCTAACACCCTAACACCCTAACACCCTAACACCCTAACACCCTAACACCCTAACACCCTAACACCCTAACACCCCTAACACCCTAACACCCTAACACCCTAACACCCTAACACCCTAACACCCTAACACCCTAACACCCTAACACCCTAACACCCTAACACCCTAACACCCTAACACCCTAACACCCTAACACCCTAACACCCTAACACCCTAACACCCTAACACCCTAACACCCTAACACCCTAACACCCTAACACCCTAACACCCTAACACCCTAACACCCTAACACCCTAACACCCTAACACCCCTAACACCCTAACACCCTAACACCCTAACACCCTAACACCCTAACACCCTAACACCCTAACACCCTAACACCCTAACACCCTAACACCCTAACACCCTAACACCCTAACACCCTAACACCCTAACACCCTAACACCCTAACACCCTAACACCCTAACACCCTAACACCCTAACACCCTAACACCCTAACACCCTAACACCCTAACACCCTAACACCCTAACACCCTAACACCCTAACACCCTAACACCCTAACACCCTAACACCCTAACACCCTAACACCCTAACACCCTAACACCCTAACACCCTAACACCCTAACACCCTAACACCCTAACACCCTAACACCCTAACACCCTAACACCCTAACACCCTAACACCCTAACACCCTAACACCCTAACACCCTAACACCCTAACACCCTAACACCCTAACACCCTAACACCCTAACACCCTAACACCCTAACACCCTAACACCCTAACACCCTAACACCCTAACACCCTAACACCCTAACACCCTAACACCCTAACACCCTAACACCCTAACACCCTAACACCCTAACACCCTAACACCCTAACACCCTAACACCCTAACACCCTAACACCCTAACACCCTAACACCCTAACACCCTAACACCCTAACACCCTAACACCCTAACACCCTAACACCCTAACACCCTAACACCCTAACACCCTAACACCCTAACACCCTAACACCCTAACACCCTAACACCCTAACACCCTAACACCCTAACACCCTAACACCCTAACACCCTAACACCCTAACACCCTAACACCCTAACACCCTAACACCCTAACACCCTAACACCCTAACACCCTAACACCCTAACACCCTAACACCCTAACACCCTAACACCCTAACACCCTAACACCCTAACACCCTAACACCCTAACACCCTAACACCCTAACACCCTAACACCCTAACACCCTAACACCCTAACACCCTAACACCCTAACACCCTAACACCCTAACACCCTAACACCCTAACACCCTAACACCCTAACACCCTAACACCCTAACACCCTAACACCCTAACACCCTAACACCCTAACACCCTAACACCCTAACACCCTAACACCCTAACACCCTAACACCCTAACACCCTAACACCCTAACACCCTAACACCCTAACACCCTAACACCCTAACACCCTAACACCCTAACACCCTAACACCCTAACACCCTAACACCCTAACACCCTAACACCCTAACACCCTAACACCCTAACACCCTAACACCCTAACACCCTAACACCCTAACACCCTAACACCCTAACACCCTAACACCCTAACACCCTAACACCCTAACCACCCCTAACACCCTAACACCCTAACACCCTAACACCCTAACACCCTAACACCCTAATATGTCAGAACTTCTTAATATGATTTCTCCTAAAATAGAAAATGAAATTTATGAATCAAACAGATATTTAATCATAATGATATTTGAAACACTATGCATTTCTATATTATTCATATCCTGCATCAGTCTTATTATATATAAAAAAGTTATTAAACTTACAGATTTTGTAAATAAACTCTAATACAAAAAATGAAAAAAAAGCCAGCAAAAAAGAAGCAAGGCATTTTCTGGCATAGGGTTTGTAAAGATATTATATTTCATATTTATGCTAAATCTGTCTTCCTCTATTGATATTCTTATTGTCTAAAGTGATAAAAATAAAGGCAGTCAAAACTGGCTTAATGAAGGAAAAATACAATTAGACTCAGTTATAGATTGGCACTATTGCAATTACATAGCAATTTCAGAGCGCCTCAATATTTATTCTGATACTTTAATCGTCCTTGATTTATCAGACGATTTTGAAATACAACTGAGTCTTTCTCAACTATGTGAAGAAAGCAAGAAAATCCATTTGGTCCCTCAGAAAAAGTATAAGTCTTTATACGATGACGAATGGATTACAGCATTTTTCCTTCTCACTCAGCTCAAATGAATGCATACTTTTCAGTTTTAGATTACTTTAACTGGTCTCAAGGACTTGCAATTACTGGCGAAAATAACGTATACAATAAAAACGAATTTTTAGAATATTCAGCAACTTTTAATTATTTAGCTGTAGAGTCATCAACAAGCATACAAAATTTTACTCCGTCCTTTAAATTGGAACCAAATTTCTGTTCCAATTTAAGTGGTTAATTTTTTTGAACAAAAATAAATAAAATTTTTTTAAAAATATAAAATTGAGCCAAGATTTTCGATTTTTTTTTATAAAGAATTAATTAAAATAGAATCGATTCAATGTGCAAACCTTTAATTAGCTTTCTATTAGTACTTACACCATTAAAAACTATTTTATAAAATTTAGTAATTTTACCTATAAAATTTTTGTATCAATTAAAAGTTAGTAAGGCTATCAAGCCTTTAGGCATTACTTTGTATTACATTTTTACAAATTCTGTTCTCTCGTCGATAATCCAAGAAGCATTGA
This sequence comes from Blepharisma stoltei, assembly GCA_914767885.1. NCBI lineage: Eukaryota > Ciliophora > Heterotrichea > Heterotrichida > Blepharismidae > Blepharisma > Blepharisma stoltei. Next base: position 507,229 of record CAJZBQ010000022.1, on the reverse strand, counting down.
AGTCCAACAAACTTCTACTGGAAGGAGATAGGTTAATTTTAAATCAAAACAGTGGTTATGGTTGCAAAATTGATGGAGCAATTATAATCCTATAAAAGGTCAAGAATATGCAAGCTCGACAGAGGAATTTTTATTTAAATCAACTTAAAATTTATTTCAGTAATTATTTAATCGCATGATAGAGCCAGAGACAGCTGAAGAAATAAGATACTTAATGAAGGAATATCATCAAAACAATCAATTTTCTATCATGAAGAAGCAATAAAGAATTGAAATGAGGCAATCAGAATTAATCCAAGTAAAGCAGTCTATTACTTGTATAAATGCGACGTGCTTTTAAAGTAGATAAATATAAAGAGGCTATGGAGTGCTGAAAATCAGCATTAAAGTTGGCCCAAACAGAGATGGATTATATGATCTAATAGGAGAAGCTTTATTACTACTAGAATATTTTAATGATGCAATTAAAATTAATTCAGAATATGCTACTTATTTTGAGAATAAAGCACGTATTCTTTGTAGCTTGGGAGGAAGAGAGAAGGAATAAGATTCTTAAAGAATTTATTAGAGTAGATCAAAATGAAGATAGAGCATAGAATAGAAAGGTGAACTGCTGGCAGAAGAAAACAAACATGAAGAAGCAATTGAATATTTTAGTGATGCAATTAGAATTAATCCAGATAATGTAGACTACTACTGAAATAAAGGGCATGCTCTTAATAGCATTGATTAAGCTAATTCTCTTTGTTTAGAATACTATCCAGAAGCTATATAATAGGGCAATAGGGCATCTTTGTAGCTTCAGTGACTTAAGGATCGTTTTTAGTTTCTACGACAGGCGATAATAGGAGCCTGGCTCACTGCTTGCATCAACTTTTTGTGCCATTAGCAGAATCATTTTTAATAGGATTTTCAAGTGGTTTTACTTTAGTCAAGTGGTTGAGCAAGGTAAATTTCTATTAAAAACATTATAAAATTAATAATTATAATTTGGAAATTTATCAATTAGGTAAAAAAAAAAGCCATAGAATTATGCAATGAAATTCTAATGAAGGAGTTTAATGCTCAAAATTGTGCAACCATATGCACGAAATTCAGCCATTTTGTATGCTGTCACATTTCTAGAAATTTTATCTATTTTGCTGGCCATTATATCAAAAATGCTGATAGCTCTGTCATTTTTTTCAATAGTAACTACTCCTGTGCACCCATTAAACTTTTGAACTCTGATTGCCGAATTTATTTGGTAAGGATCATTATAATCAAATCCTTGGTTTATCATGTAGTCCTTGCTATGCCTATTAAATTGCTGTATCATAACTAGAGCAAGTGAGGGCAAATATGACGCCATTATATCTAGATGCTATCTGCGAGTAAGCAAATTCCCCAACCTTACCTACTCAATTTCGCCCACTAACAGCCATCATTGAAACTCTAGTTTCCTTAATCTTTAATAAGTCAATAATGTCGTCTGGTATTGTATGAAACATTTCTTGATTTGTAGCAAAAATAACTCCTTTTCTTAAGCCCACATCATAAAGCTCTTCGATGGCATAAAATAACACTCTTTATATCACTATTCAATTATAGCATTCATATAAATTAAAGTAATTCAGAGGTAAGTTTTAATAAATTTTATTATTTAATAAGCTTGCTTAACATCAGAAAAATCTATGCATGAAAGCTCTTCAGATCCACGACGAGGTGCGATTTTTGAAAGGGCGTTTTTCGAGTGCTTTCCAAATGTAAACGCGAATCTAAATAGATGAGTTGTATCCAGACCTTTTCTTCTATACAGCAAACTTGGATATTTTTTTCTTTGTACATAAATACCGATAACACCAATTAAAACCCATCCTATACAAACTAATAGAAAATAAATGGAATAGCCTCCTTCAACACTAGATGAGATTGCTGAAAGCACAGAAAGCCATAATACACCTATTAAGCTTAAGGCTTGCCATCAGCAAAATCTTGGATAGTTATAAGGCTTGCATCTAAATATAAATCCAATACACACAGCCATTATAATAGAAAATAAAGCTCCATGGACTGTGCTTTCTGCTCTTTTGACTGTTTTATTCATGACAATAAGTATGATTTGGACTACAGTTTTTACCATTAAAAATAAAGGAGACGTATGAATGTGCAAATTCTACTGCAATTCTTGCCACAAGGGTCTACAAAATATAGCAAGAGGCTCATAGCATAAAAGAGCTATAAAAGAAAAAATCGCATATATTAAATGATCACCTTTTCAGCAAAAATAATAGCAATCTTGAACAAGAAAACTGTCAGTGAAATCCTATCCAATAGATTGATCGCACACAAACACATTCAAACACATCGAAATAAACGGAACAAAGCATAAATTACCTAAAATCGGCATTAAATAGTCAGCAAGTCAAGCTAAAAATCTTAAAAATGACACTCAGGGGAATTTTTTTCATTTAATCTGAGTAGAATAACAGTGCAAAAAATAATCACACGATAATAGCTCCATAAATCCCATCAATTACAATTCGAAATACCCAATTTTTAAGCTTAAAATGGTTTTCTAAGTTGAGGGAAAAAGAATTGCTGATTTTTGCTAAGAAGCTACTGATTGGAGTTATATCTGGCCCCATCGCTATAAACTGGAAAAACTCAATACCTATTGTTATCTGGACAATAAAATCTTGCAACGAAATTTCTTGCCTTTCTTTAAGTTCTTCTATATTGATATTTCATATATGCAGTAGAAATAAAAGAAAGTAAAGCAAATCCGAAACAAATGCCAAAAGCGAGAATTCTTCCTTTTGTAAACGTTCTTATCAGCTTACTAGAAAAAGGGCATTCATTATCTTTATTTCTTAGGAAGACAATTTTTCTCGCTTACGATAGGAAAATAAAAAAATCTATGGCTTATTCATACCGAGTTAATTCTTCCGGCTTTATAGTAGACCCATCTCCATAAAGAATCGGCACATCAATAGTTAGCATTATGCTGCTATAAGGGTGAAATTCTCCTGCTTTATAAGCAGTCACATTACCAGAAGTTACGTCTATTTTATTAACGCTAATGTCAAAATTTTCCATAATCCTATTATTGCTGTCTTTATCAACCGAAAACTTTCCTGTGCATCCAGTAAATCTCTGAGCTCTCAGAGTCAAATTTAGCTGATAAGGATCATAATAATCAAGTCCTTGATTTATCATATAATCCAACGCAACTGCTATATAATAAGCTGCATCATAGTAATTACAAGCATATTGATAAGGGGCAGCACCATAAAGAGATTCTATTTTTGAGTAAGCAAATTGTCCAACTTTTCCAACCCAGCTTTGTCCAGAAATAGCGATCATCTGAACTTCTGTTTCTTCAAGCTTACAAGTATATATAAAATCGTACTGTGTCATTGTAAGAAACAATGGGCCTGTAACAAAAATTACGAGATCACCTTTTCTCAGGCCTAAATCATACAGCTCTTCAAGAGCGTAATATATTTCAGGAAGCATAAATAATAAAACCAAAACCCTTGCTTGTGTATCAATGACTGCTTGAAATGAGCTGGTATAATGCTTGATAGTGGTTCTGTTTAGATTATCAGGGATGCCCCTCAAACTTTCAGCGTTTAGAATTTCTAAGCCAAATTCCTTGATATTTTCTATAAGTGCGGCATATGCTGATTTATTTGATGTATCTTTAGAATATAAGACACAGAGTTTACCCCAGTCTAAAACTTTAATTAAAAGCGAAATTAAAGTAAGTACGTAGTTGCTCGCAACAGGGATTCTTGTAAACATAGGATAAAGTGCGGTTGAGCCCAGTGCATCGTCTAATGGTGTCATCCCAACCATGGAATCGTTAAATTTAAGCTTGAAAAGAGCTTCATTTCTGCAATAGATAATGCAGAAGAGGTTGATATATATGCTAATCCAATTTTATCTATATCTTTGGTAAAGCAAGGTCTCGCAAACTTTCATCATAATTCAATGCCCCGCAGTCAAAAGTGAAGTCCCTTACTTGGAAATTTTTTAAAATCCTTAATGTGCCGTCATTTACCAGCCTTCATGCTGTATATGCACCGTGGCAAAAAATGGGTATTATTATCACTGGAGGAGTGCCAGGATTAGTAGAGCCTCCAGAGACTGATACGTGCAATATTTTTTGGTCTGATTTTGGCACATTATCAGTGTTTCCAGGGAAAATTCATTGTTTTATTATTTTTAATTCTCCATCAAAGACTGAGCCAATGACTTCTCTTTTACCCTCCTGAATATTAATGATAGAAAATTGACTTTTTTGGCTATATTTCTGCATTAAATATCTTATTTCTTCAACTGTCACTGGCTCCGTCGTGCGATTAAATAAATATTGTAATAAATTTTCAGTTGATTTGAATAAATAATCCCTTTAAGAGATTGCATATTCTTGACCTTTTATAGTGATTATAATTGCTCCATCAATATTAGAAAGCATAATATCTTAACAAATCCTATGCCAGAAATGCCTTGCTTTTTTGTTTGCTGATTTTTTATCCATTTTAGTATTAGAGTTGTAATTCATTCACAAAAATCTGAAAGTTTAAAACTTTTTATATTTATGAAAACGTATGCCTCAAAATAAATATGTTAAAATAAATTCCTGCTTACTTCCTTAGCATAAAACTGGCTAAAATAAAATAGCCTTGAAAACTTCATCTGTCAGAATTCAAAATATCCCTTTCTGGTGCGCAAAAATATTTTCTAGATTAAGGAAAAAGGATAAAGATTAAAAAGTCTTAAACTCAAATTAAATAAATTATATAATTAATCTTCTATCAGTATCATAAAAAACTTGAATAAATTCAATGTAGAATATGTCAAATTTATAGTGTTGATTTATTAATTCTTTAAGGAATCTGATAAAAATGGAACTAATTAATGCAGGCTTTGATATTTTCAAGAAATTCGATAAATTTATTTTGAGCAAAAGAATTTAAAATGCTATCATAAGTTTCTGCGTTTGCAAGTATGCTTTCAACTAATATTTATTTTATAAGCATATCTCTTCTTATATATAAAAAAGTTATTTAACTTTCATTTTTTGCAAATGAATTAAAACTCTATACAAAAATGAATAAAACTCAGCAAAAAAGAAGCAAGGCATTTCTAGCATAGGATTCGTTAAGATATTATATTTTCTATCTATGCTAAATTTATCTTCTTCAACTGATATTATTATTGCCCAAAATGATAAAACCATAACCAGCAAAAATTGAGTCAAGTAAATAAAAAAAGAACTCAAATTAATTATAGACTAACATCATTGCAATAATTCAAATATTTCAGAGTACCTCAATATTTATCCTGACACTTTAATCATCCTTAATTTATCAGACGATTTTGAAATACAAATGAGCCTTTCTCAATTATGTGAAGAAAACAAGAAAATCCATTTCGTTCCTCAAAAAAGGTATGAGTCTTTATATTATGACGAATGGACTTATAGCATCGCCCCTTCTCATTCAGATGAAATAAATGTATATTTTGCCGTTTTAGATTATTTCAACTGGACTCAAGGATTTGTAATTACTGACGAAGATAACGTATACAATAAAAAATATTTTTTAGAATATTCAGCAACTTTTAATTATTTAGCTGTAGACACATCGAAAAGCATACAAAGTTTACTCCGTCTTTTAAACTGAAACCAAAATTTCTATTCCAATTTATGGCATTTTTTTTGTAAAAAAATAATTATAAAATATTTAAAAATATATAGCTGAGCAAATATTTTTGAATTTTAATTTGTTTTATAAGAATTAATTTAAAATAAAATCGATTCAATGTGCCAACTGTTTAATTAACTTTTTATTAGTACTTCCTTTACTAATTTTTAAAAAAAAAAAAATAGAAAAATCAATATAAATTCAAAAATATTATTGGATGCAATTTTTGAATTTTAATTTATTTTTTGGATAGAATTAATTTAAAAACATTAATAATTTAGCGTGCCAGCTGTTTGAAAGGATTAAATTTAAACTATTAATATAAAACAAGTATTTTTATATCAATCCAATTTTCAAAATTGAAAAAAAAATTATTGGGATTAAATATCCAAAAAATTGAAATTTTACCTATATTTTGCTTCTAATCAAAGGGGGGAGTCAGGCAAATTTGCTTAGAACCAGAAATGTTTTGACATATCAATATTGAAAAATATGTCAGAACTTCTTAATACGATTTCTCCTAAAATGGAAAATGAAATTTATGTATCAAGCAGATATTTAATCCATAGAGATATTTGAAACACTATATATTTCTATATTAGCTGTTTGCATAATTCTTCTTGTATATATAAAATGTTTTAAACTTTCAGATTTTTGTAAATGAATTAAAACTCTAATAAAAAAATGAATAAAGCATTAGCAAAAAAGAAGCAAGCCATTTCTGGCATAGGGTTTGTAAAGAAGGATCAAATTATTAAAGATTAAGGCCTTCTTGTTTCAAGTTTCAGAAGAGGTAGGCCCGCTGCTGCTGGCTAAGCGTTTGCCAATGACTCTACAGCTAAATAATAAAAAGCTGCTGAATATTTTAAAATTCTTTTTATTGTATATGCTATCTTCGTCAGTAATTATAAGTCCTGAGTCCAGTTGAAATAATCTAAAACTGCAAAATATGCATTCATTTGAGCTGAATGAGAAGGGATGCTATAACTCATTTGTTATATTTATAAGACTCAAACTTTTTTTGAGGTACCAAATAAATTTTCTTGTATTTTTACATAGTAGGGATAGAATTAGTTTGTCTTATAAATAAGTTTAACTATTTCCATATAAAAATAATAAATCAGAATTTTCATTTTTGCTTAGTAAAAAAAAATGAACAAAAAGGCTAAAATATCTAACAATTTTTCTGATATCGGATTTATAAAGATATTATTTTTTTTAGCAATTCTCAATTTGTGCTCTTCATTTGAAATTATTATTGCTCAAAATGATAGAGATGAGCTTAATCAAATTTGGATTGAAGACACAAAAAAGCAATTTGAGCCAGCTATCGAATGGTATCAATGCAACTACTTGATAATTTCAGAGTGTGTTAACTCACATCCAAATGCCATAATCGTTCTTGATTTATCAAACAGCTTTGAGACACAACTGAGCCTTTCTCAATTATGTAAAGAAAATAATAAAATTCATTTGGTTCCTCAGAAGAATCAAGAGTCTCTTTACGACGACGAATGGACATATAATATCCTTCCATCAAACATAGCCCAAGCTGATGCATATTTTGCGGCTTTAGCTTACTTTAATTGAACTCAAGGGCTTTTAATCACTGATAGAGATCATACATATATCAAGCAGAAATTTCTAGACTATTCGGAGACTTTTGATTATATAACTATAGGAACATCGGCAAGCCTTGAAAAGGTCGTAAGCAGAGTTATCAAGCCTTTAGGAGCAACATTGTATTACATTTTTGCAAATTCTGTTCTCTCATCAAAAATTCAAGAGACATTGAAATCCAGAAAACTCCTATCAAGAGGAGATGGAATATTGCTAAGCAAAAATTCTCATGTGAAATTAAAAAAATACTAGCTAAGAAAGCTAATATTAATTGTTTAATGAGAATGAATTAGGATAATATTGATTTGAGGAACCTACCAAATGTAGTTTATACAAATGATATTGCATTCTGATGCAATTTATAAGGATAGATTAAGTATATTGCTTTATTCAAGCATATGATTGCTTCATCAAATCTTTTTCATGCATAGAGAGCTGTACCTTTATTGAAGTAATAATCAGGCTCTTCTGGATTGAGTTCAATTGCCTTGTCAAACAATTCCATAACTTCATCATTTCTGCCTAATTCATAAAGAGCTGAACCCTTATTGAAATAAGCATAACCATAGTTAGGGTCGATCTTTATTGCTTCATCATAGCATTCTACTGCTTCAGGATATCTGCATAGCTTAAATAGAGCATCCCCTTTATTACAGTAAGCAGCCGCATGCTCAGGGTTGAGGCCAATAGCTTTATCATGGCATTCAATTGCTTCGGGTGCTCTACCTAAGTCATAAAGAGCTTTACCTTTATCGAAATAGGCTTCTGCATAGTCAGGCTCTATATTGATTGCTTTATCATAGCATTCTATTGCTTCAACTTTTTTGCCTAAATCATTAAAAGCGTTGCCTTTATTATAGTAAGTATAAGCATCATCAGGTTCTAGCTTAAGTGCTTCATCGTAGCATTCTATGGCTTCTTCATATTTTCCTAATTCTAAAAGAGCATTCCCTTTATTATTGTAATAAAATGATTATGCGACAAAAACTGTCTAGCCTGTCTGGTATGGAAAGGAAAACCTAAGAGAGGATAAAACTTCCCTCTTCGGCAAGATATCCCTAAACCTGAATGCCTTCTTCAAAAAGGGGTAGAGTGCCTGTTTTAACTTCATCTGTATAGGTCCTTCCTGCTCCATAGGGAGTGAGCATCTGAGCACAATTTTTGCCAACGACACCATTTCATTTCTTTATTATTGTAAGAATTTGCATAGCCAGGCTTGAGTTTAATAGCTTCGTCAAAGCATCCGATTGCCTCAGAATTTCTGTTTAAATCACTAAGGACGTTGCCTTTACCATTATAAGCTTCAGCATAATTAGGATTGAGTTTTATTGCTTTATTAAAGGATTTTATTGCTTCAGTGAACTTTTCTAAATCACCAAGAGCATTCCCTTTGTTATAATAAGCTTCAGCATAGTCAGGTTTGAGTTTTATTGCTTTATTATATGAGTTTATTGCTTTGATATTGTCTTTTAAATTATTAAGAGCTGTACCTTTGCCATTGTAAGCTTCAGGATCATCAGGTTTGAGTTTAATTGCTTTGCTATAGCATTTTAAAGCCTCATCATTTTCATCTAAAGCCTTAAGAGCGTTACCTTTGCCTTTGTATCCTCTAGAATCGTTGGGTTTTAACTTAATTGCTTCTTCATAGCATTCTAGTGCTTCGTTTGGTTTATTTTCTTCTAAGCAACTTTTGCCTTTTTCTAGCCAATTCAAATGATTTTCAAGCATGTTTATCAAATTATACTTATTAATTAATTTTTAATTCAATTTCGAAATAAAGCGATCTAAAATGAATGCATAGCCATGCTCATATATAGTAATAATCTCATCCTTGCATTATTATAAAGATAAGCTTTTATAGATTATTAAGCACAGTAAAATTTAATATCAAAGCTTTTCAGATTTTCTGATACGCCATTAATCTCCCTATCATCTGAAACATAATGTTTCCATCAGCTCACATTGTGTCTAAGTCTAAATAGCTCCTCAAAAACCTTTTTAAGCCATGAATTAGTTTACCATACTTTTTCATTAGCTTGAAAATTAATCTAAACCTCTAGATTTAAATTCTGTTGACCCTACTCAGCAGCACTCTAAGAAAAATTTATAGAGCCTTATAAGTAGCAAGCCTAAAAGTTCATCTTCAGTTTTACATAATATCCTTACTCCCCCCCCCCTCCATGAGTGAACAAAACCATTAAAAAATCGCTATTTTTTGCCAAAAAACCCACCCTCCGTGAGTGAACAAAAATTTTTTTATATAGAAAAATTTTTTATGGAAAAAAGTTTTAATATATAAATGATAATTAGTATAATAAAATATAGAGCTAATTCTGTTTAATTTTAAACGAATTGATTTTTAAAACATAAATTTTATAAATTGAATTAATATTTGCTTTCCAATTTTTGCAAATTAGGATTTTTTTTAAAAATTCGAAAAAAAAAAATTTTTCTATAAAATTTATATATAAATTTTTTAAAAAAAAAAATTAAACCCCCCCCGTGAGTGAACAAAAAAAATTTTGTTCACTCACGGAGGGGGGGGGAGTTAGAGCAAAAATACTTATAGTAAGTTGGATATGCATAAGCTATTTGTAGAGAATGTAATTCTTATTTAAAATTAATAGTTAGAAGTTGCTGTTGAATTTGAAGGGATAAATATAGTTTTGATTCGATTATTTATTTATATAACAGCTTTTTCTAAAAATAAATATTTTTAATAATTTATTTTACCAGTGCAAAATTGAAATTATTATTAAAATTATGCTGATCATATATATAAACTTTGCTTTTCATTTATGATTATATTAAAATATAAAATCAGTCAAGATAAAGATTCTGAGCTCTCTGATAACTAATTATAAATTAATTACCAAAAATATTATCTTAAAATGATGTTTAGCTTCTCTATCATTTCTGGGAAATTAAAAGTTTTAAATAATTTATGTTTAATATTTTATTAGTATATAAAAATTTGAAAATAAGAAAATTCAATTTGAAATATGTTTGCTATTATTGATTTGAGTTTACTTATTAACTTTAATATATTTATTTTATGGGTATACATCTTCTTATACATACAAATTTTAAACTTTCAGATTTTTGTAAATGAATTACAACTCTAATACTAAAATGAATAAAAAATCAGCAAAAAAAAAGCAAGGCATTTCTGGCATAGGATTCGTTAAGATATTATGTTTGTTATCTATGCTAAACTTATCTTCTTCAGCTGATATTATTATTGCCCAAAATAATAAAAACATAGCCAGCGAAAATTGGATCAAGGAAATAAAAAACCAATTCAATTTAATTATTGACTGACATCACTGTAACCATTCAGCAATTTCAGAGTGTCTCAATATTTATCCTGATACTTTAATCGTCCTTGATTTATCAGACGATTTTGAAATACAATTAAGCCTTTCTCAATTATGTGAAGAAAACAAGAAAATCCACTTGGTTCCTCAGAGAAGGTATGAGTCTTTATACCATGACAAATGGACTTACAACATCGTCACTTCTCATTCAGCTCAAATGAATGCATATTTTACAGTTTTAGATTACTTTAACTGGACTCAAGGACTTGTAATTGCTGACGAAGATAATATATACAATAAAAACGAATTTTTAGAATATTCAGCAACTTTTAATTATTTAGCTGTAGAGTCATTTACAAACATAGAAAGCTTAGTTCGTCCTTTAAATTGGAACCAATATTCTGCTCCAATTTATGGAGTTAATTTTTTTTGATAAAACATAAAATAATTTGTAAAAAATATATATATTTTTGATTTTTATATATTTAATTTAAAGTAGAATCGATTTAACATGCCAAATGCTTAATTAGCTTTCTATTAGCACTTCCTCCATTAAATTAAGCCAAACTACTATTTTTATAAAAATTAGTAATTTTCCCTATAAAAATTTTCTGCTAAAAAAATAAAGTGGGCTAAAAATTGGAAATTTTATCCATTTTTATCTAATTTAAATGAGGAGCAGAGTTAGTAAAATCGGGTTATCAAGCCTTTAGGCACTACTTTGTATTACATTTTTACAAATTCTGTTCTCTCATCGATAATTCAAGAATCATTGAAATCCAAAAAACTTCTACTGGAAGGAGATGGATTAATTTTAAATCAAAACAGTGGTTACGATTGCAAAATTGATGGAGCAATTATAATCACTGTAAAAGGCCAAGAATATGCAAGCTCTCAAAAGGAATTTTTATTTAAATCAACTGAAAATTTATTGCAATATTTATTTAATAGCACGGCAGAGCCAGTGACAGCTGAAGAAATAAGATATTTAATGAAAGGATATAGCCAGAAAAATCAATTTTCTATCATTAATATTCAGGAGGGGAAAAGAGAAATCATTGGCTCAGTCTTTGATGGAGAAGTAAAAATAGTAAAAAATTTAATTTTCCCTGGAAATACTCATAATGCGCCAAAATCAGACAAAAAAATATTGCACGTATCAATATCTGGAGGTGCGACTAATCCTGGCACTCCTCCAATGACAACTATACCCCTTTTTTGTAACGGTGCATATACAGCATGAAGCTTGATAAATGACAACACATTAGGGATTTTAAAAAATTTCCAAGTTAGATACTTCATTTATGACTGCGGCACATTGAATTATGATGAAAAGTTTGCCAGACCTTGCTTTACCAAAGATATAGATAAAATTGGATTAGCTCATATATCAAGCGCTTCTGTAATAGCAACTGGAGAAATGAAGCTCTTTACAAGCTTAAATGTAACAATTCCAGTCGTTGGGTCAGTAGCATTAGGCCATGCACTGAGCTCAACCGCACTTTATCCTATGTTTACAAGAATCGCCATTTCGAACGACTACATACTTGCTTTGAGTTCGCTTTTTTTAAAAGTTTTAGGCTGAAATAAACTCTGTGTCTTATATTCTGATGACCCATCAAACAAGGTATCATATTCCACACTTATAGAAAATGCCAAGAAATATGGCTTAGAAATTCTAAACCCTGAAAGCTTGAGGGAGATCCCTGATAATCTAAATAGAACCACCATAAAAAAATATTCTGATTCACTGAAAGCAGTTTTTAGTACTCAAGCAAGGCTTTTGGCTTTATTCTTTATGCCTCCTGAATTATATTACGTTCTTGAAGAGCTATATGATTTAGGCCTAAGAAAAGGTGATCTCGTAATTTTTGTTTCAAGTTCATTATTTCTTACATTGGGAGAGTACGATTTTATGTATACTTATAAAGTGAAAGATACAGGAGTTCCGATGATCATTATTTCTGGACAAAACTGGGTTGGAAAAGTTGGACACTTTGCGTACTCAAAAATAGCATCTCTTTATAATGTAGTCCCTTATTCATATGCTTGCAATTATTATGATGCAGCTTATTATATAGCGGTTGCGTTGGATTCGATGATAAATCAAGGACTTGACTATTATGATCCTTATCAGCTAAATTTGACAATGAGAGCTCAGAAATTTATTGGATGCACAGGAAAGTTTTCGATTGATAAAGACAGCAATGACAGGATTATGGAAAATTTTGATATTAATGTTAATAAAATAGATGCAGCTTCTGGTAATGTGACTGCTTATAAAATAGGAGAATTTCACCCGTATAGCAGCGTAATGCTAACAATTGATATACCGATTATTTATGGAGATGGGTCCACTATGAAGCCGGAAGATCTAAGAAATCAAGATAACGAATGCCCTTTTTCTGATAAACTGGTAAGGACGTTTACAAAAGGAAGAATTCTCGCTTTTGGCATTTGCTTTGGATTTGCTTTAATCTCTTTTGTTTCTGCCGCATATATATGAAAAACGTGGTGAAATATCAATATAAAAGAACTTAAAGAAAGGCAAGAAATTTCTTTGCAAGATTTTATTGTTCAGATAACAATTGGCATTGAATTTTTCCAGTTCGTAGCGATCGGGCCAGATATAACTCTAATCAGTAGCTTCTTAGCAAAAATCAGCAATTCTTTTTCCCTCAACTTAGAAAACTCTTTAAAGCTTAAAAACGGGGTATTTTGAATTGTAATTGATGGGATCTATGGAGCTATTACCGTTTGATTAATTTTTTGCGCTGTTATTCTACTCAGATTGGATGAAAAATTTCCCAGCGTATCATTTTTAAGATTTTTAGCTTGACTTGCAGACTATTTAATGCCGATTTTAGGTAATTTATGCTTTATTCCGTTTATTTCGATGTGTTTAAATGTATTTGTGTGCGATCAATCTATTGGAGAGGATTTTACTGACAGTTTTCTTGTTCAAGATTGCTATTATTTTTGCTGAAAGGGTAATCATTTAATATACGCAATTTTTTCTTTTATAGCTCTTTTATGCTATGAGCCTCTTGCAATATTTTGTAGACCTTTGTGGCAAGAGTTGCAGATGAATTTGCACATTTATACGTCTCCTTTATTTTTAATGGTTAAATCTGTAGTCCAAATCATACTTATTGCTATGAATAAAACAGTTAAAAGGGCAGATAGCGCAATTCATGGAGCTTTATTTGCTGTCATAATGGCTGCTTATATTGGATTTATATTTAGATGGAAACCTTATAATTATCCAAGATTTTGCTGATGGCAAGCCTTAAGCTTAATAGGCGTATTATGGCTTTCTGTGCTTTCAACGATCTCATCTAATGTTGAAGGAGGTTATTTAATTTTATTTCTGTTAGTTTGTATAGGATGGGTTTTAATTGGTGCTGTCGGTATTTATGTGCAAAGAAAAAAATATCCAAGTCTGCTGTATAGAAGAAAAGGTCTGGATACAACTCATCTATTTAGGTTCGCGTTTACATTTGGTAAGCTCTCAAAAACCGCCCTTTCAAAAATCGTACCTAGTCGTGCTTCTGATGAATATGCATCCAAAGATTTTTCTATTGTGAAGCAAGCGTATTAAATAATAAAATTTATTAGAGTTTAGTTTTAATTTATATTAAAGCTATCATCAACTAATAATATACTATCTAAAGCAGATACTTTATTTAGTATAATAATTAAAATAGTAATATGGATAGTCATAAGGCTTGAATAATATAAGATTGATTCTAGAGCAGAAGAATCATTTAGTAGCTTTTCTGGAGCAACTTTCTCATATGAAGAAGATGAAGAAATATCTCTACTGGTGAAATTTTCCCTGATAACTGAACTGAATCCTCAGAATCTAATAGAAGAGATTATTATGCTCTCATCCTAAACAGCTTTAGTTCAGAAGAAATTACGCCATTTCTTTTTTTATTTAGGGTTTTTTATGAAGAAGTTATTAGTGAAATTATCAGATATTTGAATCCATCATTATTTCTATTCAAAACCACGTTTCAATCTATCGAAGGGTAATTGGCTATTCTTCTTGATGGATTTATCTTTTGTTGATAGGACTCCTGCAGAACTGAAGCCGATAAAGGGAAGCCTTAATTTGATAATGTGCATATAGAATGGATGGAGCTAACTATTTTGATCAGCTCATTCAAACTTGTACGACTCATTGAAAATCAGTAAAAATCACGGAAATTTTATGTTATTTTTTGCTTGAAGTTGCAATTACAAATTATTTCATGATCTACTCAAAGGTCAAGTATAAATTCTATGAGTAACTTATAAGAGATCTAGTTGGCCAACTAGTACAGTATAAAAATCTGTTGAAGAGAAATTAGAAAATCAGCAGAAAAAATGGTCGCAAAATATAGCATGAAGATATTTATGGAAGATTTCTAAAACAAAGAACAAAACCATATATTGCTACAACGATTGCGAAATTACTTTATCTTAATGATTTAGCTATACCTTTGCGATAGGCCTAAGAGGCTGATACTAATAATTATATATTGTTAATTTTTTTATAATATAAATTTTTTTAAAAATTATTTCGCTAAAAAAGACCACTTGGGTTATAAATATGTCTTGACTTTATTTGCCTTAGTTATGCTAATTATTAAAGTTATTTTGATCATTATTAAAAAATAATTATATTAAATTAGATTAAATTAGTTTAAAACAAGAGATATTTTATTTATATTCTGAATATTTTTCTTAATCACTAGGAATCCGCTCTAAGAAACAAAATATGAAGTCATTTAGAACTGCTACATTTTCAATGATAGCAATCCATATCGGTGCATGAGCCATGCACATTTATTTCAATAGCTTCAAAAATTAAAAAATTTTCTTTAACTTATTCCATACTTATCATCAAGCTCCCTATAGTTTCAAGGTCTTACTTACTTAATTATCTGGTGTTTAAGGTGTCTAGTGCCGCAGCCCAAAAGGGCCTATGGCAAAACTAGTGACGTAGGCGAGCCATCTTGGAACAGGTCAGCCCTGGCCAAGCCTTCTATCAACTCCTGCTTCACCAGCCTTGCTGCACGTCTCACCCGGCGCGATGCCGTCGCCCTTGTCGCTCGACTCAGCTCCTGCGCGTGTTCCGCCTAAAGGGTCATCCTCCCGTGGGGATGTGCTGAGAGGTAAAAAGCCCGAAATCTTGAGAGGACTGAGGAGTGGTTCCTCTGGTTTATCCCCAGAGTTAAACTGCTATTACTGTCCAGAAGTTCTCGAGTGAAAACCTAACCCTATAAATAAAATTCCATGATGGAGAGAAAATTAGCAAAGCTAATTTCTCTCGAACCGAATGCCATTTTATTTATTATAGTTTCAAGGTCAAGCTCATCTAAGATATAACCAATCTCCTCCAACTTGATGCTACAATCAACTACTTTTGAAAATGGAAAACCAGTCATAGCGCTTAAGTTTTTAAGCAAGTTTAGATTAACCAGAGAATGGTAATCATATTCTATCTCTTTTGTAAAAAAAATACTACAGCACCCACTTTTCTTAGCAGGTCTAGCAAATGGCACTGCCTGCCCTTTCTTTGCATAATTTTCATAATTTTTCACCACGGCATCCCAGTTGACAATTTTCCACCAATTTTCCACAAATTCAGGCCTCCTCTGTTGATATTTCAAATAATAGGCATGCTCCCAAACATCACAAGTCAGAATTGGGACTCCATGGACTGTTCCAATTCCGTCCATGAGAGGGTTTTCATGTCCAGGAGTGTTATGGACTTCAAGCGTCCCATCCTGCTTGACAGTCAAAAATGCCCAACCAGATGCAAATTTATTAACAGCGGCAGCTGTAAATTGCTCTTTAAAAGCTTGAAATGAGCCAAATTTTTGATCAATTTTGGCAGCAAGTTCTCCAAATGGAGCTGGGTTTGAAGAACCAACAGGGCCCATATTCTGCCAAAAAAGAGTGTGATTATAGTGTCCACCTGCGTTGTTGATGACAGCAGGGTTAGTGCCTGATACAAGATGCTGCAAAGCAGTAAGATCGAGATTGGCTTTGTCCGGGAAATCAGCAAGAGCTGCATTTAGCTTGGTCACATAAGAATTGTGATGAGCTGTATAATGGACTTCAAGAGTTCTAGCATCCATATGAGGTTCAAGAGCTGTATAGGAATAAGGGAGTGGAAATAGCGTATGGGCCATTTAAATATCAGTGAACTTATCAATGGAATAATTAAAATAGTAATTAATACACATCAAAAATCTATAGGAAAATTATAATCACTCTTAGTTATAAATTTAGATGGAATTTGGTTGTGTTTAAATCCTTACTTACGTTTAAGGTTTTAGCATGTGTGCCCCCTTCAGCCTCGTATCTTCACACGACGACTATTTCATAACGACTATTTTTTTTTGGCCTATTTTTTTTTGGCCTATTTTTCTGGCCTTTTTTTTTGACAATTTTTTAGCTATTTTTTACCAATATTTGGCCATAATTCTATACTAATTATTTTAATATAATTTTTAATGTGTGTTTTAAACGATTTAACCAACAAAAAATGCACCCTTACTCCCCCCCCCTCCGTGAGTGAACAAAACCATTAGAAAAATCGCTATTTTTTGCCCAAAAAACCCACCCTCCGTGAGTGAACAAAATTTTTTATGGAAAAAAAATTTGATATATAAATAATAATTAGTATAATGAAATCTAGAGCTAATTCTGTTTAATTTTTAAACGAATTGCCTTTTAAAACATAAATTTTATAAATTAAATTAATATTTACTTTCCAATTTTTGCGAATTAGGGTTTATTTAAATTTCGAAAAAAAAATAATTTTTATAAAATTTATATATAAATGTTTTTAAAAAAAAAAAAATTAACCCCCTCCGTGAGTGAACAAAATTTTTTTTGTTCACTCACGGAGGGGGGGGGAGTAGCAGATTTCTTACTCAATGAATACCAATTATTTGCTTTTTAAAATTTCGAGAATTTTAGATTTAATTAGGAGTTTTCCACTTAATTTACTCAATATTAATCGCGTAAGGAAAAGTCTCTCTTTCTCAATAAGGTTTTAGTCCTCTCAGCAGCTTCATGAATGAGGCCAGGCAAAAAAAATAGGCTAAAAAAAAATAGGCCAAAAAAATAGGCCAAAAAAAAAATATGCAAAAAAAAATAGGCCAAAAAAAAATAGGCCAAAAAAAAATAGTCGTTATGAAATAGTCGTCGTGTGAAGTAACCATTCAGCCTATAGCCCACCCTTTTAACTTCCTATTGGTGACGTCAGCAGACAATTTTTCTAGCAAGCATTGCCGATGACCACCAAAAGGGCCTGAAAAGCCTTTAAGAGTCACATAACTTTACCTGAATCTCACTCTAGAGCGAGCTCCACCTTAGGTCACCATCCTCCGGTGGTCATGCAGTAAAAGCATATGTCTCTTTTTTAATTGAGATATCGAACTAGCCTATTCAGTAATTCCATATTCGCATTTTAGACAAATCCACGTCAAAAACTGAACTCAATAATAATAAATA
Source organism: Blepharisma stoltei (assembly GCA_914767885.1). Classification (NCBI taxonomy): domain Eukaryota; phylum Ciliophora; class Heterotrichea; order Heterotrichida; family Blepharismidae; genus Blepharisma; species Blepharisma stoltei. Next base: position 489,084 of record CAJZBQ010000022.1, on the reverse strand, counting down.
CAGAGGAGGAAGGGTTTCGGATATAACCAATTTCTTATTTAGCCATTTTATTATTATGGCTTAATCTTCGAATGGTTATTTTTGGTTTGAGTTTCCTATTTACAAGGCTTTCAGCTTGCTATGCTATTCCGAGAGGTTAAATTTTGTGTCTATCAAGTACCAGAAGAGATTCTGATACTAGAAGCTGGCTTGGAATTATAATTGAGTTGCAGAAGTGCAGGTTCTCAGCTTGAAAGGATTAACAATCAAAGAGTGTAAGGATATGACTCACGGATTTATAGCGAACTGCTATAGATTGGCATTGGCGCCCTTTCCCTCCACCGCCTCCTGACGGTTTAAGTTTAGATGAAACCATTAAAATCAATTTGACATTGTTAAATCCATAATGGTGAGCTATTCATTTTCTTTTTCCTTTTTTATTTAAAATGAAATCTCTAGGGATTAGGCGGAGTGGGAGAAATAAGTCTGGTTGAGTTATACCTGCTCTAAAGGAATAACCACTCATGGAAATTCTTAAATCTATTTAAAATTAATTTTTTCCTCTTTACTTATCTTTCATTAGAAAATATATGAGACCAGGCGCTGGCATTAGCCCGCTATTTATTTTAATTTCTGTCTTCTGACGATATATGCAAAATGGACTATGGCAGTAATCACACACATTTATTAGTTTGAAGGGCTAAGTCTTCCGTTTAACGTCCACTACCACATTACCTGTGCAGGCTTCCGTCCCTACTTAGGGGTTCTCCACTCCTTCTTTGTATCGGTATCAAGACTGTGTGGTCCCTCGGCTTTGAGCGTTAGGATTTCGACAGCTCTCCGACTCTTCGAGCTCGACATGGGTTATCTGCAGGGAAATTTCGAAAAATGGAATTTCTCGCCGACTGTCGGCAAAAGTTCTAACTCAGAGCCCAAGATGCAACTCTTGTTTTCATACTAAGAGCTGCCCGAAGTGTCAAGAGACGCCGCTAGGGTTCTCCTTTCCAACTCTAAGCCTTCCCTTTTTCGCTATCCTGAAAAGGGACTTAGATCAAGTTTCTCAAACTGCTGGAATTGCTTACCTGATATTGCTGTCCATTTCTGGGTTATAAAAACCTTGCCGGATATAATTAAATATGTGCTCGAGGCTGCATAGCCGGAAGGTCATGCCTTGGGCCGAGATGCCAAATTTAATTATGAGTATGGCAGTAATCAGCTGATAGTTTTATAATAAATTAAATCTCTTGAATTGCGAAAAAATAGAAAGGTTAAGTTAAATATTAAAGATAGGGATAGCTACATTCATGACGCAGTTAACAAAGACCTTCCTTGCAAAGTTTCTCTGTCTGCGAACATTAATGCCCAACAAATTCTAGGAAGTTAATTAAAGACAGGAATTAGTTGACGCTGTCACCAACAATTCCCACACATGAGGTTCATCCACTTTGCAACAAACAGTAGAAAATGTCCGAGGGTCAAAACATTACTGGATACCCTTATTTCCAACCAGAGAAAAGTAGCCACAGCCTATCGGATACACATTTGTTTTGGCTGCACTTGCCTATCGGCTTGGAGTCTGTACTCTGAAATTAAAGGGTGCCAAAGTGCATCATCACTAATAAGAAAAGACTGCTTTTAAATTCAGTTTAAATCCCTGGTTTCTCAATTGATGAATTACTCAAGCATTAAAAGAAATATTGGCATCTCAATCTCCTCCATTTTGAAGCTCAGCGGCTGAACTACCGATGCTCATCTCCTGATGCTGAACTTAATTTTCAGCTCGATATTCACTCCAGTTCGCATTATCCTTAAAGTTCAATTGCCTCATCAAGAGAGCATTCTGTTATCTCCCGTCGCTTTAAGCTTTATCTTTCATATAATTGAATATGAGACCAAAACTGCTATTCAATTGCTATATATATTTAAATTGAAATAAATAAAGAGTTTAAAAATCATCAAATTTGTAGTTTAGAAGAGGAAATATATGTTTATTATACATTAAGTCAACAAGATCTATTATACTTAATTCCTATGAATAGTTCGATGAGTGGGCGAATTCCTTGCTTATGAACTATTAAAGGGATTTTTCTATAAAACTTAACAATATGTTGAGTATTCGCTGGAATTATTGCTGCAGAAGAGATAATAATTTATCTGCCTTAAAGATTAGAAAATATGAAGGCTAAGTTGGCTTCCAACCATTAAAGGGAGATTTTAGTAAACCCATAAAAATTCCCTAATTACTATTATTTTGTTTACTATCTATACTCTCTCTCATAACTCTAATTGCTTCTCTTGGATTTGGATGCTCAAAAACCCCAGTTGCTGAAACAATTACATTTGCTCCAGCATCAGCAACTATATCAATATTTTCCACCTTCACCCCTCCATCTACTTCAACATTCAGCTCTGGAAAATCTCTCCTAAGGCTTCTTACTTTTTCCATCATATCAGCCATAAATTTCTGCCCTGAAAACCCTGGTTCTACCGTCATAATCAATACCATATCAATTAATCCTCTCCTAATTCCATCATAAAGCATCTCTGAAAGCTGTGTTCCTGGTTTCAAGGCTATTCCAGTTTTCATCCCTTTAGCTCTGATATCATTTAATAATCCAAAAAATTGAGACTCCTCCGGAGTTGTTTCTATATGAAAAGTATAGCCAGAGCCTCCAGCCTTTTTTACAGCCTCTACCCAATTCCAAGGATGACTTACCATCATATGACAATCAAAAAAGACATCGGAAATCCCATCCCTCAATGACTTTATAACTGGTGGCCCAAATGACAAATTTGGGACAAAGTGTCCATCCATCACATCCAAATGTATCCAGTCAGCACCTTGGTCAATCACATTGCGTGAGTCTTCTAATAAGCATGATAAATTAGCTGACAAAACAGAAGGAGCGATGATAGTTTTTCTCATTTTATTAATAAATTAAGGATTAACATCTAAAAATGCGACATAATCTTCATAAACCAAAGGTGTTTTTTCACTATTGTAGGCTTGGAATTGGAATTCCCCATCCTTCACGTACAAAATTCTATCAGCGTAACACTCAAGTTCAGGATTATGTGTAACCATAATGCAGGTAGTAGGCCTTTCTCCAGTCTTCCCCATATTTATATCTAATAGTAAATTCATGACATCTACAGTGCTTCGGCTATCTAAATCTCCAGTAGGCTCATCTAGCAGCAGCAATTCGGGACTGTTTGCAAGAGCTCTTGCTATAGCAACTCTTTGCTGCTCACCTCCAGATAGTTCTGAGGGTAAATGGTCCATCCTGTCCTGAAGCCCTACTTTTGTCAATAAGCTTCTGACCTTCAGTCTGATTTCTTTTTTATTCAGTTTTCCTAGTAGGTTCATAGGAAGAGCAACGTTTTCGAACGCTGTCATAGTAGCGAGTAAGTTAAACGACTGGAACACAAAACCTATATGTTCAAGTCTGAGCTTGGATAAATAGCTGTCACTCCTCCTAGTAATAAGCAAATCTTGTAATTCATGGGAATTTTCAAATAGTAAATTTTATATCAATAGATCTAAATTTGCTTATTTTCTGGGACTTTCGATAAAAAGTGAAAATGTAAATTTTGGGCAGTTTGCCGAGCGAATTTCGAACTATTCATATAAAATTTTGTGCAAAAATCTACCACAAAAAAGCAAGAATTTGTTATTATTGGGGGTGGGAAGTTAGAGGAATTTTTAGAGATAAACGTCCCAAATAGCTCGATTTCGCCTTCAGTGGGGGTGTCGATAGTCCCAATCATGTTGAGAAGAGTAGTTTTGCCACCTCCAGATGGTCCACGAATTATGATGAATTCGCCTTCACGAATTGGGCCGAATTCAGTTGATTCGACGAGATTGATACTTTAATAAAATGATATCTCAGAATTTAAAAATGGCATCCAAACGCTGCATATTGAATTTTTGAGCCAAATTGCTAGTAGGCTATATATTAATCCTTCTAGCTAGTTTAATAATTATTTTGGCTTACCAAATTATGATAGAAAACTATTATGTTACTCCCCCTCTGTGAGGAAAGAGGCATTTTAATCGATCAAAGAGGGGATTAATTATTTTAAAAATATATATATATAAATTTTATAGTAATTTTTTTTTTCAAAATTTAAAAATATCCCATTCAAAAAAATTGAGAATAAAATTAATTTAATGTTGTAAAATTTATGTTTTAAAATGAAAACTGTTAAAAATTAAGCAAAATTAGCTAGAGATTTCATTATAATAATTATCACTTATATATCCAAATATTTTTTCCATAAAAAATTTTTGTCCGCTCACAGAAGATGCAAAAGTTCGCTCACGGAGGGGAGTTAGGCTAGATATGGTTAGATATTAAAAATAGGCGTAAGCCATATTTGTGACGCAATCACCAAAGACCTCCCATGTAAGAGTTCATTCGCTTTTCGATTCCAGCCCAGAGCATCTTTCCCCGAAGGTGAATGCCACTTCCGGTAGCTTCTTCAGTCTTGATTGGATGTCTTTAGATTTCTACAGGCGATTGGAGTAGCTTGATTCCATGAATCAATTCCTTGGAGTTTGTCGGCGCCGAAGTGGCTTCCTTAGACTGCTACAGAAAAAGACTACTCCCCTATGTCCTGAACAGAAATCCCCAGTTTCTTGGTCAAGGAATGCCCATGGGTCTTCCGATTCAAAGTATTTTGTTGAGTATCTCAATATCCAACCACAGGAAAGCAGCTAAAACCTACCCAAATGCATATCCCTTGCTCCTGCACTTGATTCTCACTGAAGGGAGAGGAGTTAGCATTTATGAAAGGCACGTTATTAGCTTATTTAATTTCAGTTGATACTTTTCAGTGCAATAACAGACTCCTCTCGTCCTGGCATTTTGTATATTTTTGAGAGATTTCGTATCCTGAGAATTGGTTCTGATAACGAGCATTGCGGAAGCTTCATGGTATTTGCGTTAGTAGCGCTTTGAGAAGGGAAAGAATAAAGGCTAGTCTTGCCACAGATAGCTTCGCTGATTTCTATTTCACGAACCGAGCTCATTTTTATTTATATGTAATTTTCAAGAAAATTTAGTAAAAATTTTCTCTATATATATATTCTCTTAAGAATGCTTAAAATAATCAGATTCAAAATTAAATATTGTCAGCGATTATATATATAAAAAAGCATAAAAATACAAGAAATCAGAGAGCATCGTGCTTAATTATATTTTTATTTTATACGATAATTATTAGAATATCTTATTAATCTCCTATAAAAATGCAAAGCAAAGATGATGAGATTCTCTACTGAAGAGATCGATATTTCAGCATTTTAAACCAAAATCAGCAGCTGCGTGAAAAAAATGCTGAGTTAATTGCGTCTCTTACTGAGGCCTCAGAAAGAAGTAAAAAAGACCAAGAATTGATAGAAAATCTTCAATCTCAAATCAAAGCTTTGTCGCAAAGACAGCAGTTAGATTATACCATATTATATTAATTCCTAATTTTTATTATTATAAAAATTGTCTTAATGCCAAACTCACCCTTCATTAAGATATTTAACTATCCCTAATCAACAAATCGACGAATTAGCCCAAACTTTATGCGGCTCCAGCAACACACTCCAATCCTCAATTAGCAAGGCTCTAACTCCCCTTGTGGTGGGTGAACAAAAATATTGGAAAAATCCTTATGTTTTAAGTTAACACCCATTCTCCGTGGGTAAACAAAAGTTTTTATGAAAAATAAGTAATTATTATTATAATGAAATCTCTAGCTAATTCTATTTAATTTTAAACAGCTTGCATTCTAAAATATAGATTTAGTAAATTAAATTACTATTTGTTTTCCAATTGGAATTTTTTTAAATTTAAACAAAAAAATTAAGCTTCTCTGTAAGCGAACAAAATGTTTTTTTTTGGTTCACGGAGGTGGGTAAGTATGAAACAAATGCTCCATAAAGAAACCGAAGGCCAGCTTAACCCTTTTTCTAGAGAAAGCAACACCCCAAAAGCCAACAAACTTTTCGAAGAATTTTTTATTTTAGGTATCAGCGAAGACCGAAAAGTCAGGCCTGGAACAATCGCTGAGGCAGAAGTTCTTTATCAGTACCCATCCAGAAACATCACAAATTCAAGCCCACAATATAGAGCAATCGGGAATTTTTCATTTCCATCAGGGGTTACAGTAAGATATTTAGGGCTCACAGAGTCTGCCAGTGATGTGCATGAGGTATTGAGGCCACATCAAAAGAGAGAAGGGAACAGCTTTGTGTTTACATTAAAATCAAATAGCACTGAAGAAAAATTCCCTTATGAGAATATGGCAAATTCTGAAAAAGAGCTTTTATATTGCTGTTGTGTCATTATCGAAGATCTTAGCACTGACCAACAAATTGAAAACACACATATAATAATTCCAAAATGCTACTGCTTAGTATCATATTGCCCTACATTTGAGCTTCACTTTGAGATTCTTTATAAAATTCTTGCTATAAAGCAGATTCAAAGACTAAGCAGCATTTCAGAGCGCTCTCCTTATAATCGAGGGTCTATTGAGTCTGTTTTTCGAAAGCAGAGGATGATTAGTGATGAAGAAATTGGATTATTGCAGGATTACTATACAAATTATTCGCTTATACCAACCTTGCAAATAATGATAAATCTGCATTCGATTAATGATATATACTATTCACTTCCTAGTGATTTATCTTTATTGGACTCTTCTTATTTTTGCCCTTTATTATTTTCTCTATTAGAATTTAAAGACTTTTTCTGGCTTTTATGCGCATTAATTCAAGAAAAATCTGTAGTCTTTGTAAGCAGAAACCTTGACTATGTCAGTAGTTGTGTCTTACTCCCCCTCGCCCTTTTGAATAGAACAAAAGATTTTGTTATAATTTAATTTGTTTTGAAAAAAATTTAAATTTTGCTTAATTTAAAGGAGACTTAATTTACTCAAAATGGAAATTTTATCGATATTTTGTTCCAATTTAAAGGGGGAGGGGGAGTTAGGATTTTATTCACTATTGAGGCCATTTAACTGGACACATTTATTGACCCCAATTTTGCCTGAGTCATTAAAAGATGTCTTAGAAGCCCCAGTTCCTTTGCTTGTGGGACTTCCAACAGCGCCTCAGTCATACACAAATAAAAAATATTCACATATTATATGAGTAATTTTGGATGAGCCAAAAATATCTAAAAGAATTTTAAGGACAAATGCGATATCTAAGTCAGTGAAAGAGCCATTTGCGAATAATTTAAAAAATGTTTTGAGTGTTCCTTATATATTGTGCTAGATTAAACTAGGAATATAAAGTAATAAGATAAATCTGATTTGGAGATTAAATTAGGATAATTTATGCTGAGTTAGTTGTTAAAGTTAAAATTTTTAAACAGCCATAAGCAGGACCCTAAGCCGGACTATCTTGACTCGAGGAAAGATGGCCTACCTGGATGCACACCTGAGTGCAAATAGTGTCAGGCACAGCCAAAATTCCACCTCTTGAATTTTCTGGCTAAACTCACCTAACCTAAGGATCAGCTTCCTAGATTAGAGCCACCTTTTTCAGGTGCCCAATAGACCCAATAGGCAAAGTACTATTTATGAGGCAAAACCTGTCTAACCAATCTGGAGGGACAGGAAAACCTTCGGGAGAAACAAAGCCTCCCTCTTCGGCAATGCTTCCCAAAGCCAAAAGGCCTGCTTCAAAAGAGACAGAAGCTCTATTTTCAGCTTTATCAGGATAGGTCCGCCTGCTATATAGGGAATTCGCTTCAGAGACCAATTTCCGTCAACGTCACCATTTTATTTCTGCTTATGCTGAGGCAATCATAAAAATTTGATATAAAAAATTCACTGGAAGAGTCTGCTATACCCCATCAAGCGACCAGAAAAATGCTTATGATGGAATTATAGATGAAATTGGAAGATATTGGCAGAGTATACTTGAACTGCTGCCAAGGCAGCCATCCAGATTGGAGAGCAAATATTTGGATATAGAAGAACTGGGGAAAATTTTGATAGATAATGCACCATCTGGGGATGTAAAGTTCTTGGAGAAGGTTGTGAGCACACAAATCTTTATTAATGCTGTCGAAAAAGTCTATCATATAGTTTAATAGGATTTATTTAATTTAAACTATCAAGATAACTCCGATTATTTAAGTAAGATGCAGCATTACTAATGGCGAGGCTTTTTATCAATTTTAAAGTAAAATCATTCATTAAGTGATTTTTTAATAGGATTTAATTTTCTTCTTTATGCATACTTTATAAAGTTTTGAAATTGTGATCATTTAGCATAATTTATAGGCTTATTGTGAAATAAGCTTCTTTAGCTGCTACCAGCACGATTAATTGACTAGGGATTGCATTTATAGGAATATTTATTGAGATCTTTCCTCTTAGTCGTGGGAATCTATTTGTTGATAGTCTATTTTAAAAATTAATCATCAAAGATAAGGGCCATTGGAGATCAAGTTTTTTAAAAAGCATTGAATATAGCTTGAAAATTAATAAAATAGAATGGCAATATAGGGCAACCCTTAATTAAAGAAATGGAAAAAAAGGAATTCTTAGAATTTTAAAGAAAAAAAAGAGAGTTTATGGAAGAAATAGAAGCATAATCGAAGCTTAACGTAGAAGAATATTAGAAACTGCTAAATACGTTTAAGAGAGCTTAATAGTATATGATTGATGGCATCAATTAGAATATCCAGAGATATCAAAGAATAATAAAGGGATAGCAATTTTATCAATAATCCGAACGATTTTACTTTATTCGGTTTGAAATGTAATTGACCTCTGAATTCTCGCATAAGAAACTTTTACGATAAATAAAGTTTTAAACATAGTCATAATAGATGCTAAAGTCTCAGATTAAATCAAAAATTAAATGTAAAACCTCCTCAAAATATTTAAAAAATCTTAAATTTTACTCAAAAACCCATAATTCCTTAATTTTATCAACATATTTAATAATATTCAGTAATGCACAATAAACTTAACGATTATAAATTAAATTTTCCTCAGACAAATCATATAAATTTGCATTCCAATCTCATTTTATTTTTATTTACTCATCAATTCTCATCCTCTTTACCCTTAATCCCACCATTTTCATAAGAAAATCTCAGTCTTATAATAAAATGAAATTCTCAAACCTAACTAATATCACTCCTACAGAAAGACTATTTAATCCAATATCAGAGTCTACACACACATCTTCACAATCAAATAATTCTCAATTTTTGCAGCTTCCTAATAAACGAGACCCAAAACTGTTATTTAATGAGGTGAAAAAAAGCCCTACTCACAGAAGCACATATTCCATGGATGAATTTTCATTAAAGCCACCACTCTCAAACCACCCGAAGCCAAGCCATAAGCGTACTATTTCTGGAACACAGGCTTATTTTTCGGCATTATCTAATAAAATTCCAGAAGTAGAAGTAGACGGCAGCCAGAAAATCAAATCAATTTTAAAGGCAGCAAAATATAGTGAAGAAATGAGCCTACCAATTTTGAATGAAATAGAAGAAAAGATTGACGAGCCTCGACTTATAAGCCAAGAAAGCGAAGACGAGTCAAACTCTAATCGTGGAATCCAAGAATTCCAAGATATGATTGACATTATCGAACAAAATGACGAATTCACCAAAAATAGCAAACAAGAAAATTTGAGAAAATTAAAAAACTCATTGCTAGAAAGAATCAATAGCAAAATGGGAAGTTTTGAATCAGATTTATTCATTAAAGAAGACATGATAAGTACGGCGAGGTTATCAGATTTGCTGCTAGGAAGCATCACGTCAAGTAAAACACAGAACGGTCCAGGAAGCTTTTTTATGCAGGATATTCCTGATTGCTCTTATATACCTGAGATCAATTTTCAAGAGCAAGAAGACAGTGTGATTTTTAAGCCGAAACCAAGCAAAGGGCATAACAGAAGGAAAAGCGAAAATATTATAATGTAAATAATAATGAATTTTGGAGAGAAAATTTGTCGAAAAAATTAACTTTATAAAGAAATTTTTGATAGTTTTTGGAGATTATTAAATATAGCTATTCTTGATTTTATTTGACGTCATCTGAAGGCTTCATTTTTATAAGAAAATTTTGTTGATTAAAATTCTGTATTAAGAAATGATTAAATTTTCAATTTTCTAACTTTCCTATAGAAAATTTCACGATTTTGAGCAAATTTGTCAAAAGTTTTCCCTATTTTTTCTGTGATATTCTATGAAAATTCTTCGCCTTCTTTGAATTGATTTATTTCATTTCCTGCCTTAAAATTTGGCTTCCTTCATTTGCCAAGCAAAAAATTTTATATTGATTTCTTACTCCCCCCCTCCGTGAGTGAACAAAACCATTAGAAAAATCGCTATTTTTTGCTCAAAAACCCACCCTCCGTGAGTGAACAAAAAATTTTTTTTATGGAAAAAAAAATTGATATATAAGTGATAATTATTATAATGAAATCTCGAGCTAATTCTGTTTAATTTTAAACAAATTGTTTTTTAAAATATAAATTTTATAAATTAAATTAATATTTGCTTTCCAATTTTTGCAAATTAGGATTTTTTTAAAATTCGAAAAAAAAAATTTTTTTTATAAAATTTATATATAAATTTTTTTAAACAAAAAACTTAACCCCTCCGTGAGTGAACAAAATTTTTTTGTTCACTCACGGAGGGGAGTTAGCACCAATTATATTGTTTTTTTTTTTACGAAAACCTATTAATACTCAAAAACACAAAAAAACCATTTTTCCTATGCAAAAGTCTTTAATCTAAAATTTCGATTATTGATGTTAAAATTTTATTAACCAATTTGACGGCTCTTGTCATGCTTTATTATAAACCAATATTCTTAATTTGATATAAAATATGGGTGTCTGCAACGAAGGACAAATGAGTGTGAGCGTTGACTTCACGCTCGATTCCCGGTTCTTCCAAACCACAAATTTGCGACTGCGGGTTCGGCGCGATTACCCGATGAAAAGCATTTGCGAGGATCTTAAGTCCTTTTTACCTTTGTCATACACCGTAGAAAATTACAAAGTTCTTGTTAAATTTCGTGGGAAAGTTTATGGTCATAAAGACCATGTAACACTTGCTGATTTAAATATATTAAAAATTTATTTCAAAAAGGAAAATTTTTTTTTTAAAATAATTGAATTTACTGTAGTGCGAATTCTGAAAAAATGACAGCACTTGTAGTTCCCAAAAATAAAGATAAAATTTCCATAACTCTTTCTGTACACTGTTGCTCTGATTCTTCAACTTGCATCCAGCTACCAAAGAATTTTACAGTTGATTGCCTTAAAACTGAAATTTTAAAAGCCAAAAGCTGTTGTGCGAGGTCAGACTGCCGGATTATTATAAACGACACAGAAGTTACTATGGATGATAGTTTTCCATATTCTAAAAAATCCCAAATTCATATTCTTTGACGTAAAAAGTGTTTCGAGTTTTAATTTTAAAAGACACAATGCAAATTAAAGAGAGGAAAATTTGATATGCTAAAAATGTTGAATTCTCCAAGAATTTACATTAATTAAAATATAAAGCACGCTTAATTTGCTATAAAAAGCGTTTTTATGTCTTTTACATTCTTAGGAGTTTAATTAATTCATTAGCTCTATATTAATATCAATTTTATTAGCTAAGTGCGTTCCTATTGATGGATAAATGAAAATTAATCAGAACTTACTTATATCTGGCCAAATCAATTATGGTAAGAAATTTTTCCAATGCATTATATAATATTTCAATCAGAAACTCATGGGTCCTGCACACCAAGCTCATGAAAAATTAAAAAAACTGGTCTCACTAAAGAAGGCCTCTGCATGAATCCTTCCTGTGCAGCTTACAAGCAGGTTGTCTACATAAGTAAAGGCTTGGGGACTTTTGATTTATTGATGGAATCATCGTCCTTAAAAGAAGAAAAATGCATAATGTGTGAGACTAATCTCTATAACACCCAGCGATTCGGTTTCATTAACTGTATTTATTCATATATTGCAGAAGATGATAACAAAGACGTTTTAGAAGAAGAAAAAGAAGCTGGTTTAGAATATCATCTATTAAATTGTATAGAAATAAAGATTTTCTTAGAAATTTTATGTACAATTAGTTTAATAATAGGATATTCCCAGCTTAGTTTAATGAAAGTTGGGACCTGGACCCGTTTTGAGGTTAAAGTTGATAAATATTGTAATTAACTTATAATAATGGAAGAAATCGGCGAGGTTAAGTTTCAAAAAAAATCAGGAATTTCCAAGCTTGGTAAATGCATTGTCTGGTACTCTCAAGGCAAAATCACCTATACAATAGGCCCTGACTGGATGTTTAATCTTTGCCTACTATCAATCATTATTTCTGCAATGATTTTTAATGTTTTAGTTATGGCTCCTATGGTAGATCCTACTATGCAGTTTATAGGCTTTGGTACAATCAAATCAAATATTAGCTATTACGTTTGACGCCCACTACTAAGTTGCTAGCTGCCACAGCTACCTTCAAAACTGCTGTGAGGTATGGCACCATTTTCCTCTGGCTAGCCAAAGTGCGAATACCTCCTATGAAGACGCCAAACTTTAGGTGGTGCTCTTCTGGAATAGGATAAAACGCCTTGCTTCTCTAACATAGTTGGGATAATTTCAACAAGGAACCCAAACTTCATAAAAATGCAGGAGATGAATTTTGGTCAGAGACCAGAAATTCGACCGTATCCATATGCTAATTATAGCTTTAGTGCAATCACCTGAGTCCTTATGAGCTATTTAATGACCGCTCTGAAAAATCCTGGGATTGTAGTAAATGACACACAAGAAGAAATTGAGTTGGGGAAGGCTGAAAATAAAAGCTTTTGCAGAGTTTGTCATGTTATGACTGCAAAAGGAACAGAACATTGTGAAGATTGTGGGCTATGCTGTGAAGGGTATGATCACCATTGCCCACTTTCAGGAAAATGTATAGGAAAAGGGAATATTATTTGGTTTTATTTATTTTAGCCTCAATATTATATTTCTGCTTATTAAACTTCGAAGAGCCGCTGTTATTCCTAACCCCTTACGCTTCCCACACTGCTCACCAGTTCGCGTTTGACGGTATCACGAAGGTTGCTTTCTGCCGGACAAGGGTCTGCACTAGCTACCCGGTAGTTGAGAGAGTCGTGTCACCGTACTGTACGTCAAGAGAGGCCATGGAATATTCAAACGGTTGAATTTCCTTATCGAATCTGTCTAAAATGCAAACTCAAATCCCATAGCATAACCCTTGGTTTCAGTCCTGATTGGATAATATAAACACCACTGGCTTTGCTGGAAGAATTTTCAAACTCTTAAGCCCATTTCCTCCAGGCAAAAAGCTTGGTATCGGAGTAAAGCTTGCAGTCGGCTAACCCGCTTCACCAAGCCGAGAAAAACTAGCCGAATACACATTCCCGAGAACCGTTTATCTTCCTCGAGGTCCTGTACACTCTGCAGGATGTCAGCTGCAGGATATAAGAGGGTAGGTTGATTCGCCATACTGCTTTATTGTATATTTATTTTTAGCCTCAATTTTAGGCTTTTTTGTATATTTCATGGTCTGGGCTTTTATGGCTGCGAAGCTTCAATTCGAAAGAACAGCAAGAAATAATTAAAAAACGTCGCATTTACAAGCTTTTATATTTATATGGTCTTGGCTTTCCAGTAATTTTCGTTTGTATTCTGATAGTTGCTTTTTGAATCCTTTATTAGGATTCGCCCTGGGGTGCTTTCTCCTTATATACGATAAGGCTTGATTTGTGCTCATTCTCTTTTGTTTAATTAAATAAGCTGCTACAATAGTGACACTTCTAGAAATTCCCATCGCACAATGCACAAAAATAGACCCGCCTGATGAAACGGCGTCCTGGATGAAATTTGAACTTTCATCAAAAAATTCAATGATTCGGAATGATGGGGTATCTTCCACCTTTATATGCTTATAAGTGAACTCACTGTTGTAGTTGTTGGGTAGGCCAATACCACAGACTAATATGTGAGTGATTTGGTTGAATTTCATAAGAGCCTTGTTGATTGCGGCGCTGCAGTTTCCGACATAAATATTTTCAGTAATTTTGCTACAAACTGCTTCTTGGCTAAGCATATTTATTTGTCATTAAAATCTATTTTCAATAAAGCAAAATTCTTCTTTAATAAGAAATAGGAATAAATTGATCCAACATTTTCTATTAATTTGGATTTTTATAAAATTCTATATAATTTTTTTGTAATAAAATATTAAAATTATCATAATTCCTATATAAATTATATACCTACCGAGAAGGTTAAAGACTTAGAATATTGCTTATTTTCCAAATAAATATAGCATTTATTATAATTAAAGAAGAATTCAGTCTTTTGAGGACTGTATATTATGCTACCCTTTGCAATTTTTATTAAAATATATACAACTCACATCTTATTTTAAAATTTACCCTCCGAAGTACCTTTGCAAATTCTCAGCACCTCAGTAGGCAAATCTGCATAATGATTATGAAGACAAAGTTTTGTTATTACTTCATATGAAGTTAATACCTCAAATGGCTTATCGAATTTTACATTTGCATCAATCCCTCTACTAGAAACTTTCATTTCCAGCTTCAAATCTCTCTCAATTGGGCTATCTGTCAGCAAGACTACAAAAGGAACCTTCAAAATCGCTTGGGGCTTCGATTTTTTCATGTTCCTATTTATTAGCCCTTTCATAGATCCCACCTTTTCTACAAGTTCTTGTAGGATTTTTCGCTTTTCTATGACAGATTCACTGTCACATGAGAAATTTTCTTTATTTTTGTGTTTAATTTCGACAAATCTCCCGTTTTTGCATAAAACGTCAGCAGCAATTAATACGTTTAATGCGTCATAAACTCGTCGTCTGATATTTTTTTCATCCTTAGTCGCAGTTGTGGGAATATTAAGTTCAGATAATAGCTCATCGGCAACAGATTTATAGGAGGTTGAGCCTTGTCGCTCAACGATGTCCTTTACCTTCCAACTTATTGATTTTAAACCATTTCTGGACCGAGGAAAATGAGCTGATGGAGAGCTGACTGTAGAGGGTTGAGTAGGGATTTGTGGAGCTTGGCCTTCGCTCCACATAGTGCTAAGACTGGACTCTTCGAATAGATGTGGAGACCCAAGACATAAATCGAGGTCTATATCACTAGTAGTTGATATACTTATGATAGGTGAATTTGCTGTTAAATAATCCATGGGGATTATTAGTTAATAAAAAAATAAATATTTGACTGAAAAAGCAAAAATAAAGTCGATAGTGATTGAGATATCATTTTAAAAAATAATATAAGGTGAGAAAAATGATTAAATATGTGTATGTGTGTAAATATGATATTTAATAGTTATAGGATTTATTCTTATATTAAATTTATTCCATTTTAAGAAGGTTGAATTTTGATATATCTTTTAAGATTTTCCATTTTACTTAGCTCTATAGCAAAATTAAATATGGATACTTTGGACTGAAAAGACAAAAATCCTAAAAAACTACAAAAATCAGTGTATTAAATCAATTAATTTTATATATTGGAATTTTTATGCTTCTTTATTGATACTTTAAGTTAAAATCAATTTGTTTAATTTTTTTAATGTAATAATCTTATTAAGGATTTATCAAAGTTAACTTTAATATTTAAATAATTATTGAGAAATTGATATTAAATTTTAATAGCTCCACCATTTACACTTCATCAGGCTAAACTTACAGAGATAAAATTAAAAATAGGTCAATAATAAAACAATTTACCCTAAAATTGAATTAAAACATAGTTTTATATATTGGACTAAGCTTGATGTGTGATAAAGGTTTTGAAAAAATATTTTCCGGTGTTATGCTCCTGGATTTAAATGACTTTATTGGTTCCATCCTAAAGTTAAAATTATTTTTATACTTTTTTTCGAATTTGATACTGTTCACATACGAATGTTTATATGAATTTCATTTTTCTGTATGAATATAAATTTTTCTTATTTCATTATCATCAGGTAAGCTTTCTGTAAAATTCACTAAATTTTGAAAATCAGTAGAATCAAGCAATTTCAGATCCTGCATAGATACTTTATAAACCTTTGTAGGCATCGTTGCAATAGCAGTACAGCTACAAGGTAAATTTCTTAATACTTCATAATCAGCTATTGAGTCCCCTTTTGACAAATTCTGGATTTCCACTAACTTCGTCTCTATATTTTGTTCTTGATAATCAGCATCATTTGGCTGAGATGGCGATAAAATACTATATAAATTCGGAATTTTTTTAAAATCAATTCTCCTCATCAGCTTTACTGCACCTTTAATTATAAAAAAAATTGCATCTGATTTAAATCCTTGCTTTACTATTAAGTCGCTAGTTTTGAACTCTATAGGTTTTTTGCATTTTTTAGCAATATCAATTAATAGCTGTTGAGGGATTGATTGCAATAATTTATGCTTTTGGAAAAAATGTATAGCCTTTGTTTGAATTTCTAAATCATCTCCTTTTGTTTCTTTATCATAATTTTCTTTCGTTAAAACCATAGCTTCTACTGGTGTATTTGTAATAGCAGAGCTGCTTCTTTTGATACCATATAAAAGCCCAAGCTCTCCAAAAGAGTCTCCTTCTTTGGATTCAGCCACGCTAATAAGCTTGGTTTTGCCGTTTTTAGACGAGGAAACATAATGGATAACTTTTCCAGAAATGATGTAATAAAATGCTTCGCCATCATCTCCTTCTCGGAATATTGTCTCTTTTGTACCATAAGATACCAATAAAAGGTGTTTGCAGAGGTTTTTTAGCTTAAGGGTGTATTTAAAATCTTGGAAAATTTTTATATCCTAAATAGAAAATACAGAGATAAGGTTGGAGAGATCACATAAGTCTTGATAAGAGCGCTCTTGTGGAGGAATATGGAGAAGGTGGAGAAGAGCAGATTTCCGATCACCTATGACTGAATATTGCATTTTTTCAAAGCAAATTATATATGGAATAACAACTATGAGAATCGATTTTTTTTAAATTTTCTCCTTTCTTTAATATATTCTGAAATTGCAACCGATCTTGCGGTATATATGAAATTGAAAATTTTAATAAAAAATAATGTCTGTGATAGAAACATTAAATATTCCAGGACTCTATATAATTACAGACACTCTTGAAAACGACAGCACTGGATTTATTTTACAATTAATCAATCGATTGTCTCATCCATCTCTATTCTTGTCTTCTTCTGGAAATAGTGCCCATTATTCGGCACTATTTAAAAAATACATGATTGATCCAATATATTTAGAATATGAAACTGCATGAAACTCTGAAGATTTTCCACTATTAGAAGAACCGCCTTCTGCATGGCAAAGTCCTAAAAATTCCACAAAAATAGATTCACTTCTTAAAAAAATCGAAAAATTTAGTACCAGAGCACAGATCCTCGTAATAGACAATTTATTTCCTCTATATTGCATCAAAGGTGTGAATTTCTGCTTGCAATTGATCTATTCCTTGAAGCTTATTTACCCATTTATGATAGTAAAAATACCTGAAGCAATTTTATCACATTTTTGGCAATTAGAAGAAAGCTCAGATACTTATATAGAAATTAAAGAATTAGAAAGTGGATATTCAACAGAATACTCAGGAAGAATAAAAATATTTCAAAGGCAAAGCTACGTAAAAGAAGAAATCGGCAATTTTTGGTTTCGATTAAAACAAAATAATTTCCAAATAATTGAGAGTTAAGCTAACTTTTTTAAAAATCTTTGATTTATGCTGGGCTTCAACAAAATATGATCTTTTAATATCCTTTTACGGCCTTCCGCAGTGCTTTCCCTGCTTTTATTAAAAACAATAGAATTTTGGGTGCTTATGCCGCTTAAATTGGTAAAACTGATATTTAATGTTTGGTTTCTGGAGGTTCTAGAAGATGCATCTACAGGCTTTATTTGATTTTTTGATATTTCAAATGATTTAGTAAATATATCATCATCTTCTTCATCAGTCATAAGAACAGGCTCAATCGGTTTAAGTCTTAACGGTTTGATGGCATAAGAAATTTTTCCTTTCCTTATTCTTTTCCTTCTTTCAGCAATTATCATATTTTGAGCCAAAATATCATCCATAAGATTATTTTGAATCGGCTCGGGCTCATGGCCAGAACTAGCAGGAGTATGAGTCAAATGTCTAAATGGGGTGGAATGTGATGAAGCTATTGAGCATGAAGAGTTTCTTCTTTGATTTGTAGTAGTTTCTGGAACTCCTATCACATATCTGCCAGCCAATCTTTGAATTGTGCCTTGTGCGAATAGTTTTCTATAATATTTTTGATACCTTCTTACAATGATTTTTCCTGACAAATTTAATTTTTTCCAATATTGGCTGATTTTGAGCAAGGCTAAATTTCTTTGAATTCTCTTCAGCTCTTTTTCTTTAAAAATACGTCATTTTTCATTTTTTACCTTAATTCTGTTGGCCAGCACCACTATCCCTTTTTGAATAATTTTCTTCGCGTCCTTCTTTTTACGTTTTTTTATTAAATTCAGCGCTTTAACTGTTTCATTTATTTTTCTTATAAGTTTATGCCTTTTATAAGCTTGCTGGATTTTTATTACACTTTTTTCAAGCCCAGGGCCAAAATTTCAAAAAATGTATTTAGAGGTAGATTGAAGATTTTCAATATTTTCACATACAGAAAATCTAAGATTTTCTAGCTTGACTTCTTCATGCTTTTGGCTAATCTTCACATTCCTATATCAATTTTGAATGGTTTTTGCATAATTATGCAATTTAGCATTCTTTTCATTATGCATTCTGAGGTATTCTCTGATTTGTTTTTTCATAGCTTCCTTTGCACGAAATCTTTCTCATTTTTCTCTCCTTATTTGCTCCTTTTCTTCTAATAGCTTCTTATTTGCTTCTAGCTCTTTTATTGCTTTTTCATATCTCTCTTTTTTCCGCTTTTCCTTTTGTAATGAATTATCTGAAAATAATGCTTTTATTGTTAAGACTCTATTTGACATTTATTAAATTATCACAATTTAACTTGCTTTTTTCATCATTTTCTGAATAACTGTATCAAGCTGACCATCAAGCTCCTCTAAATAAGTAATAGACAGCTTTGTTGCATTAATTCCTTGCTCTTGGAAAACTTCGACTCTTTTGAGCTGCTGTTCAATTTCGAATACACTAGCGACTTGGCTTTTAAGAGTCTCTAAATCAACGTCAATCCTTTCTGCAAGCTGCTTAAGCATTTCTTCGACTGGCGGCTCCCAATCTTTCCATATTTTCCTTTGTACAGCGATAATTAAATATGTCAGTTAGAGGTAGGACTCTGGTGCTACATCCAAGTTCAGTAAGAGAAGTTCACAGTTTCTTGAGATCTCGGCTTAAGAGAATGGGTCTACACGAGTCTGGTATAGATCAGAGAGGTTCTAAGGGCTTGGGGACAGAAACAGGCCGACAATTAGGCCGACCCGCCTATATTTATTCAGAGCTGTTGTCTAGGCTAAGGTCAAGAAGTACGGACTTGAAGAGTTATCTTAAACTTTGTACAGCAAAAGTCTGCAAAACTCTCATTAGTTCATTGTACTTCATCAAACAATGGTGATGAAGAGCATGATCCTTTTTCTTTTTTCTTTTCAAAAAATTCACCTGTATAGCCTTTGCTACAACTTTTTTAGCAATATGGCTAGCTCTTTCCTTCGCCTTTAGCCTATATAAAATATCATAAGCTCTGGCTTCTCCCTTGCTGAACTCAGAACTCTCCGTCAACGTGACGACAGTCATTGATACTAAAAATACACCCCAAAAGCAAGCTATAACAATAACAAATCTCCCCATATGAGTTTGAGGGTAAAAATCACCATACCCAACAGTACACATGGTAATAATAACTAGCCAAAATGCATTCCACACATAATTATAATTTTGTTTAGCCTGCCCTTCAATTTCTGCATTATAAGGCCTTTCAAAAGTTCTTACTGCAAACCCAAAAATGCAAATGCTCAATATCATGCAGCAGCCTAATACCAAATAAGGCTTGTCCTTAAATACTGATTTTAAAACAAATAAATTATTTGCATCACACCCAAAATAGTCACAGACTTGGTCTGCGTGGCTTGTCCCTCATTTTGTATAATGCTTAACCACTCTTACTAAAATATAAGCTCTAACAAGCATAATGCAACTAAGCATTTGGTCCACTGACAATACCAAAGTCCCATGCAGCTGCTCGAAATGAAATTCTACATCTAGTCCGGGTGGACAATGGACTGCATTAAATAATATTTCAACCCACATCCATTTAAACTGTATGCTTCCATAAAAACTGGAGCCGACACCTTCAGAGGTGGTTTGGTGCTCACGTGCTATTTGATATACAAATAGATGATGCAAATATATAAATAAAAGCAAAGCCACAGTGGAAATAGTAATTATGGATCTCAAAATGAAATCATAGCTATTAGACTCATTTCTTTTTTTCCCACCGTTTGTGCTAAAATTATTTTCAACCTCAAGAAACGCTAAAAACACGCCACCAGCTGACAGAATTACAGAAACTGTGTCAAAAATTTTTAATTTTGCTTTGTATCTCGCTATTTTTTCAAGCTTTTTTTTCATGAGCTGGTTTTTAACTGCTCTGGACTGTTCTTTGCGTTTTTCTTCTTGTTCATTAAAAGAATTTGAATCCATCATATCTTCGTCAACTGCTTCGTCTCGGATGCGTGAGAGATCTTCTTGTCTCATTAAGGCTTCACGATTATCCATCGCATGCTCTTCTAATTCTGACATATTCATGCCACGCCCTCTGAAAAGCGCTTGCCTTATAACTACTGCCATTTCTTTTGTTTTTTATATTATTGATATTTTAGCTGGGCGATATACAGTTTTTATTCTTAAAGTATTTAAATTATGGCAAAATTCGTAAAAGTTTATGTAGCCTCAACGATATGACTCGTCTTCGATTGCAGCAGTGCTCCAGGCGCATCAAGATTTAGATAAATCTTTTCAGCAAGTTCCTGTAAGGTCAAGAAGCACTGATATAAAGCTAAGAGGTGGCCCACCGTCAGGAATTGGAACTCCCCAATCAAGAGGCCGTAACCGAATCCCAGAAGACCTCGCGTCAAAGGTATCAGCGTTGGATTTAAAAATAAAAGAGCAAGAAAGGCTAAATTCTTTTATTTTAGACCAAATGAGCAAATTTGAAAAAGGCAACTCAGTCCAAGCAGACTCAGAACTAATCCAAATGAGAAGCATTCTTCAAGACAAATTAACTGAAGACCAAAAAGTGCAGTTGAAAAATAAAGAAAAATCACAAGTTTTGTTTGGGGAAGTTGTAAGACTGGGTGAATCTCAAGAAAAAATGAACGAATTTTTGCAAAATTTGTCGATTACTGTAGAAAGTCGTGTGTCTCAGCTAGAATCACGATTAAATCATGGAGAACGACAAGTAGTGACTTTAGATACAAAGGCTGATACTAATGTAAATTTATTGATTGAACTAGCAGAAAAGGTGGAAAGGAGAGTCCAAATGGTAGAAACTGCCCTTTTAGCTCTTGGTAATGAGCAAGAGCAAGACCATAAAATAATTGATAAAGTTGAAATTGGGTCACAAAGGCTCCAAGAAGACTTAAAACTGTTTTTACGTCAGTTGCAAGGAGATATACAGCACCGAGTTGAGCTTAAAACTGGAGATTTATTAAACCGGCTAATCCAAGAACAAGAAGAAAGGCTGAGAACCCATCAAGACCTAAAATACACTTTTGATGTCAAAGAAAAAATGACACATGAAAAAATGCAGTTCGATAGAGAAGAATTCCGAGATAGGCTCGCAAACTTAGAAACCCTAATGAGGACAGAGTTTCAAAGAAAAGAAGAAATGATTAATCATTTAAATGCAAATTTAGACATGCAGATTAGAAGCATTTTTGAAGGCTTGAAACAGGAAGAAGGAGCAAGATTTCAAGGAGAAGCTAATATGAGGGATGATTTATCACAGGTGGGAGATGCTGCTAGAGACGCAATTGAACAGTTCAAGAGCTATCAAGCTTCAATTACAGAGAAAATGACAGAAATGGTCAAAACCGAAATCGATTGTAGACTAAAGGCAGAAAAAGATTTAAAGCAGATGATACAGAATACAACTAAAGGGATTTTCCAAGAACTGTCGAATTATAAAGATGCTATTGAAAAGAATAGAATTAAAGCAGAATATGACACTAAAGAAGCTTCAAAATCTTTTTCAGAAAAAGCTGATATTTTAAGTAGGTATATAGAAGAAGAAACACAAAGGAATGTAGAAGTAGTTAAAAGTCAGCATCAGCAGACAAAAGAAATGATCACAACTATTACAGAAAGCTTGAAACAGACTATTATATCGAATGAAAAATTCAAGTCAGATGCAACAAAAAAGTTTATTAAGCATGATCAATCTTTGCAAATCTTAAAAAATGAGCTAACTAAAATTTCTCATATGGGAGACTCACAAATAGTTGAAAAGATGAGGGAGCTGCAAGCAAGCCTTGAAAGCCACCTAGGAGTCAATACTAAAATACTAGAAGACAGAATAGAAAATTTGGCTTCGATGGTCGATGTTAGCTTACTACCCCTACGTAAGTGAACAAAAATTTTTGTTCGTTCAATGAGGGGTTGTTTTATATGGTAATTTTATAGTACAATTTTTTTTTTTCAAAATCTTAAAAATAGTTGTTTTTTATTCAATAATTAGCTGAGATTTCATTATAACGAAATATTTTTCATAAAACAATTTTGTTCACTCGTGAGTTTTTACCCAAAAATTAAGGATTTTTCCAATCTTTTGTTCGTTCACGCGAGAGTTAGGAAATTTCGAAAAAGCTTTATATTATAATCGAGAAACATTTTCTGATATCATCAACAAATTAAACGATGAAATTTCAGAGCAGCATCAATGTGTTTGTGAAGATCTTGAAAAATTACTCGGAGGATTAGAAACTTTGCAGTCAGAAATTGACTCTATCGCTGATGACCTCAATGAAAAACTCCAAAACGTTGCCAAGCAAACAGCTTTAATAGAGTCCCAAACAACTGTCCAATTATCTACAGAAAAATTAATGCGTGAGCACATGATAAATAAATTTTCTGAAGAAATTGAAGATAAGCACAGAGACATAGATGAAAGCTTAGAAAAGATCGAAGAAAGGCTGGAAGAAGAAGAAAAAGTTCAACAAGGAAACGACGACCGAAACCTAGAAAAATTTGCCGAAATTGGCGAAGAGATGGGAAACATTGTAAACTCTCTTGATAGCTTGGGTATGGAATTAGGAAAAATTGAAGAAATCCGGGCCAAAAATCAGGAAGAAGTTTTAAACTTGATAAAAGATCCAGTCGCCAAAGCAGAATTCGAAAATATTCAAAATGAGGTAGAAAAGTTAAAGCAGGGGACAAATGATAAAGAAAGGGAAACTGCTGAGTTTATTGAGGATATAAAGAATAAGGTGAATGATCTGCAGTATAAATTTGATCAAAATTCACAAGAGGTAAGAGATTATATACAAGAAATTTTTGACAGGAAAATTGTTGGATTGCATGAAAAATTGCAGAGGGATAATGAAAAATTATGAAATAGTGTTGTATCAACTGGCAGGAATAATGAAATAAAGACAAAAAATAATTTATCAGCGATTCATGATAAAATTATGAAAATTGCAAATAATTCTGAAGGGTATAAACCTAAAATCAGAGGTTTTAAACAAGATAACTAACTTTTCATTATTTATTATTACCAAAAATGATTTAAATGTGTTTTTTTCTTCTTTTTGTACCTGACTCAAGATGGTTAAGTATCTCCACCATTTCCCTTCTTTTTTTCATTTTTTCATCATCGTGAAGATGCTCAATTTTTTTATGCTTCTTATGAGGATTAAATTTCTTCATGTTTGGCGTAATGTATATAAAATCGTCCTCATTCTTGCCGTCATGACTTTCAACCAACGAGTTTTCTTTGGTTTTATCTGATTTTTTACTTGATTTGAATTCTTCCTTAGCCGGGGTTTGTAGACTTAATGATGAATTGATAGACAGGATATTTGTAGGAATTAAAGAAATAGGGCTGTCTTCAATTTTTTCTTTTGGAATTTCGGACTGGATTCTCATCCGATAGTTATAGATTTCTGCGATTATAAGGCTTTCTAGAGTTAGGGTGAATAAACTTAAAACAGAATCCTTCATATTAGTTTAATAAATAAAATTGAATCAGGCTTAATTTGAATAATTAAATCCCCCATAAAACTTTAAGAAATAAATAAACTTAAAGGAAATATGATAAATTTTAAGAAAATATTTATAAATACGTTCTTGGCTTGATAAAATTCAAAGTGTTAAATAATGCATTAGCTAATTAAAATGTTAGTAGGTTTAAATCTCCAATATAATTTGCTTATAATACTTCATGTTTGAAAACTTTTAATCCAATTTCATTATTTAATTATAGTCAAGTAAATCATAAGTATTAAACATAAAATATCATCAAGTTTTTTATTATGGTGAAAAACCATACAATCGATAATTATATGTTAAATAAAAATGATTATAATTTACTAAATTACTGATTATCTCAGCTAATGGACTCCTTAAAACCTTCAAAAAAAGATTTCTATGCTAATTCCTTAAAACAAATCCCCAAAATCCCTCTTACAAATTTGGACTCTAGAAGCCCTTCAGACTCTCCCGACTCCCATTTTCTTACAAAAACAAGCACTCCTATTGCTAAACCTTTGAAGATTAGGAACTTGGTGCGAACACAAACAATGAAATATAATTCTCCAGTCTTTAAACAATTTCCCCAGCAAACCGTTGCAAAATTCAACATAAATGAGCTTGAAAGACGTGTGAAAAGGCATCCAACCCATGAGCCTGTCCCAATTTATTCACCTCTCTATTCATCTCCTACTTCTTCAAGAAAAACTACAGTGGCACCAGTCCGAGATGAAGAGGTACACGATAACGAAGAGACACCTAAAAATATATACAAAACAAGTACTGTGATTAGAAAAAAAGTAAAAACCCTCACAATGAAGTTAATCAAGCCAAGTAGCATAAAAAGAGAAATTATTGAAAATGAAGAAGCATCAGAAAAAGCCACCGAAACCTCAGCTACAGAGATCCCATCCTCTACTCATAGAAGGGTTTCATCCGTAGACCAAATTTATTCGAACCAAAAAACTGCTATAAAATCATGGTTTTCTCATAAAATTGATAAAACACCAGACACAGTAATAAAAAGTCCAATTTTTCAAACAGTAGGTTCAAGAAATGACTTCGTCATAAAAATCCGCGGACCAAAAAATGATTTTGATAAAAAATCTAAAGAGCATCTTGTTAAAACAAGAAAAAAGAAAAGAACCCATGTGGAATATACATGGAAAGGCGCTCATGGATTTTTAAATTAAAAATGTTGAAGGCTTTTCTTTCAGCATAATTAATAATATTCTGAATATTATATTAAGGGAGAATGTCACACATTTAGCTGTAGATTATTTTTAATTAAAAATAATAAATAAACTCGTAATGAGATGTCTGATATTTATCTTAATGAGAAATATTTTAATGATTAATCAAAATGAAATCATATGTCGCACCAGGGATTCTCTAATGATTTTAAATGCAAGAACCCATGAAATTTTATTTGCTGCTCCTTGCTTTGCTACAGCTTGCTCACCAACTGGACAGAAAATTGCATATGCCGATTTATATGGACTTAGAGTAATTGATACTAAAAATTTCAGTGAAATTATGAGGGCTCGGAATGATGGGATAAAATTACTCAGTTTTTCTCATTGCGAAAATTACTTGGTTACCTGGGAAAAACAAATTGAAGAAAATCCTAATCTTTTTGTGTGGGAAATTTCTACAGGCCAAGTTTTTTATTCTTTTATCCAAGTAAATTATAATAAAGAATTATGGCCTTCAGTGGTATTTACTTATGATAATAGAAATTTGTTATACAAAAATAATGATGAAATACAGATATATCAAATTTCAGAAAGAAATTTATTGAGAAGCTTCAACGAAATTAGGATTGCTAATTATTCATTGTCGCCAAAGCTACCTAATAGACTTGCGATTTATTCAGTGGATATTAAAGGCTCATCCCCTTCAATTTCATATTGAATTTCTGATGAAAATCTAAATTTTCAATTAGACAGCTCATCACAAATAACCAAACCTCAAATTGTCACGTTTCAATGAAATTGTGATGCATCAAGAGTCTTACTCCCCCCCGAAGTTCGACCAAGATATAGGGAAAATTCCTATTTTTTTGGAAAATTAACCCCCCTCAAAGTTCGACCAAGACCTACATAAATTTTACTAGGAAAATAAGCAATTTTTCAAAAATTTTAAACTATGTGGGGTGAGCTTGCGATTTTTGTATTCAAGTACTAAAAAAGCGTTACAAAACCATCTTGCACTATTTTTTCTAACCCTTACACCCTCTCAACCATACAGAAGAATATGATAAATATTTTTTTTTAACTACTAAATTATATAAAAAAAAATATATAATTATTTTTAAAAAATTTTTCTTAACCTCCCTCGAAGTTCGAAAAAAAAAAAATCTTGGTCGAACTTCGAGGGGGGGGGGATTTAGCAATTTGTCAAACAGAAATTGATAACACAGGCCGAGTTTATCCTGGAGAAAATGCTTTATATGTGATGACACAAGGAAAATCTCCTAGGAAAATCAATTTAGATGAAGGCCCTATCCATGATATAAAATGATCTCCAAATAATGATGAATTTATTTCAATTGCAGGATTTTTTCCTGCCGGGATAAATTTATACAAAGGAATAGGTGGGAAATTTAGAGATTTGGGTAAAAATAATAGAAATATGATAAGGTGAAATCCATATGGAAATTTATTTTTAATAGGAGGATTAGGAAACCTTCAAGGATATATATAGAAGGCTAACAATTTTTATTATAAAATTTAAATATAAAACACAAGAATTTATGCCATTATTAAATTGGTGAATAAAATCTAGAAGAGAAATTACTTAATTAGAGTAGATATTTGCGAAAGAGAAAATTTTAATATTATTGGAAGATGCAGAGTTCCCAACATAATTTCTTGTGAATGGGGACCGGATGGAAAAATGTTTTTTGTTGGAATTTTAAGCCCAAGAATCAGGAATAATAATGGGTATATCTTATATAAATATACTGGAGAAATTCTAGCAAATTTTGAGATTGGAGAACTCTGGGAAATACAGTGAAAGCCAGAAAATATAGAAATGGAGCCTTTGACACCAAGAGAAGGGAAGATAGAGATAATGGGGCTTGAAGAAGAAAGGAAAACAAAAGATACAGAAAAAAATGATAATTTTATCCCAGGGCTTGGACCTGATGCGAAAAAAAAGAAAAAGAAAAAGAAGAAAAATAAATCAAATAATTAAGAGGGTTTAACTTAGTATCTCCTTGGAGATTTAGGTGTTACTTCATTTAAAAATTCTGAATAAGAAACTCTCCCATCCCTATCTTTGTCATATCTTTCCATTAAATTTTCAACATCTTTTCTTGTGACATAAATACCATAATCGCCTAGCAACACTTGGAATTCATCGAATGTAATAAAGCCATTTCTATCTTTATCCACACATTGAAAAGCTTCAGAAATGCTGAAATATGGCCTTCTCTCTAATTGCTGCCTTAAGCTTTCTGCTACACTTTCGTTCTCTAGAAGCAGTTTCATTACTTTCACAAACAAGCCTTCTGTATTCAATCTGAATGTCCTTCTCCTTTCATATCTTGGCAAGTTCTGCGGAATTCTTCCATTAATTAATCTTGAATATTCCAAATCTTTCGTTGTCACAATTTTACAAAAATCACTAAAAGTCAATCTTCTGTCAACAAGGGCAAAATGTTTAAATAATAATGAGACTTCATCTTTTATAGGCAAAATTCCGAGTGATCTTAGGCCTTCCTCGAACTCAACTTGGGTGACAAATCCATAGTTATTTATATCGAAAATATTGAAAGCATCAATTAGTGTGAAATCTGAGCATAAAGCAAGGTCTCTTCTTGAAGCTTCCAAGTCGCGGTCTAAGCCGATTTGCTTGATAAATACATTGACAATTTCAGATTCCTCACTCCCCCCCCCCCCTCCGTGAGCGAACAAAACCATTAGAAAAATCGGCATTTTTTGACCAAAAACCCACCCTCCGTGAGTGAACAAAAATTTTTTTAATAGAAAAAATTTTAATGGAAAAAAATTTTGATATATAAGTGATAATTAGTATAATGAAATCTAGAGCTAATTCTGTTTAATTTTAAACAAATTGCGTTTTAAAACATAAATTTTTCAAATTAAATTAATATTTGCTTCCCAATTTTTGCAAATTAGGATTTTTTTAAATTTCGAAAAAAATATTTTTTTTATAAAATTATATATATAAATTTTTTTTAAAAAAAAAAATTAACCCCCCTCCGTGAGCGAACAAAATTTTTTTTGTTCGCTCACGGAGGGGGGGGGGGGGAGTCAGGCTGAGACCTCGCAGTTTTATTGAATCCATTAGAGCTTGATAAAAGTTGAGACCTCGTAGGAGATCTTGATAAAGATTTTTCTAAATTTCCTGATCTTCGTGGACTTTTAAGCCCAGAAGTTTCTAGAGATTTATTAAAGCCATTAGAACTTGATAAGAACTGCGATCTTGTAGGTGATCTTCTCGGGCTTTTAAGCCCAGAGGTTTCTAAAAATGATGATTTTGTTAAAGATCTCGAAGAGTCCAAATATCCACTTGTCCTAAATTCTCTATCAGCTGTCCTATTCGGACTTGGAGATCTTCGTAATGGTGATGAATGCCTCACAGTTTGGCTTTCCCTTGCAGGTGAATGCACAACAATACTTGGACTTGCACATTTAATTGCATCTGAAAATTCCCCGTATGACAATCTTTCATCGCCATCTATGTCAAGTCTTCTTAAAATCCCATCAATATCATCATTAAAAGCACTAACTAGATTTTTCCTTAAAAAGTCGAAAATTTTGTTACGAGTTACAAAACTTGTAGGTGGATAATCTATCGTCTCAAAAGCTTTAAATATAGAAAAATCTGGAGAGGCTTCTAATTCTTTTCTTATTGTTTCTAGACGGCGTTGTAGGCTTATTTCTTTTTCTAATAATCTAGAAAGCAAAAATTCAACGTCTAAAGAGAGCCGTAGTGGTCCTGAACGGCTAATGGCTAGATCGCGGATAGCTACACTTGTAGACGGGCATGTAAGTTGCTGAAAATCGCTAAAATCCTGTTCAAATCAAAAGTGTATTTATATTTTTTTAATTTTTAAAAAATTTAAAATAAAATTGTCTTTATAAAAAGTGTTATAAAAATTTTTAAAATTAAAAAGTCGGAACTGAGTACAGTATTTTGCATTCTAAATTATTTTTATGAAAAATTAATTCAAAAAATTAATCTATTTAATGATGATCTATTTAAATAATATTCTGCTCTAATTTTATAAAAATTATTATTGTCTTAATTTAAAAGTCGTCCTGTAAATTATTTTGTTCTGATTTAAAAGGGGTTAAAGTATCCAAAAAAATGGAAATTTGACCGATATTTTGTTCCAATTTAAAGAGGGATGGGGAGTAAGTATAAGGCGGCTGTCTGAATCTGAGTCGTATTGTTTGATTAATAAATCAACTTCTTGGGTAGACGCAAAAATTCGATTTTTTTCAAGAAACGATTTGATGTCTAGGTAATTGAGATAGCCATTATTGAAGCGATCAAGAGCTTTGAAGGCTGCATAAGGATCAAATTCGCGATTTTCTGAGAGGGCAATACGGGCATTTTCAGCATCACGCTCACCTTGTGCAGTGACTGAAAAAAATTCAGCAAGTTTCTTTTCAGTGCCAAGTCTTAGTGAAGCCATTAATTTATATTTAGAAAAATTTGAATTTGTTAAAAAATAAAAGGATATTTACAGAGAAAGAAAAAGAATAATTTTAATTATTAGATAATTTAAGTCATATAACTACAATTAAATATGGAATGTATGAGTTAGGGCTTCTGTCCCCTATACTCGTCCTAGTGAGGGAAGTTCATTCTTTCTGAAGGAAATTAGCGTTGGGACTGCTCCGGCAGCACCCAAGTGTACTTGAATCACATTCAAGGAACGAAGAGAGACTCGTCCGGCCATAGGCAACTGTAACGGTTCGACGGTTCGGCCGATTCCACCTACCGTTGTTCAGAGCTGTTAGCTGGTGGATGGAATTCATAAAGGAAGAGCTTGTATTGTTAGATCCTAAGCTAAGTGGGGGTCAACAAAGAATTATCGTAATCTTAAATCTTAAATCTTAAGTCATATAACTTAATATATTATAAGGATAATAAATAGTTGCTTTTTATATTTCTGTAAAGAATTATAGTGACTTACACTATCTAGAGCGGGGCTATTTTAGTTGTTAGTACTATCAAAAAAAGCCCCGTGCTAGACAGGGTAAGTCACTATATAAAATACTGTAAAAGATTATTTATGTTTAGTTAATAAATTCCTAAAAAAATCTGGAAAAGGCAGTGCATCATACCAATCTTTCCATACTTCTGAGTCCTTATACAAAAATGTCATCGAATGCACTAATGACGTTTGCAATGACTCTTTTCTTTCTTCAAATATACTCTTCTCCTATCAATTGCCCGGGAGATTGAAGAAGGAAACTCTCCAGTTATTTCGGCCTTTCTCCAGATGTTTTGACCAGCCTGATTTGATCCAACCAACTGGAGAATTTCCCTCTTCAATCTCTTGCCCTTGCCCTTACTGGGCAATTGAAAAGAGAATAGTATAAATACATAACAATAGACCAGCATATAGTAGTCAAAATCGCAAAATTTGTATTTTCTAAAAATAGTGATTTTGGTATTAATCCTTTCTTATATAAAAGCCCTACACCAGAGGTCAGAACTCTTGAAAACAAATATAAAATAATCTGCACATTTACATTGGTTTCTTTTGAAAACATACAGTAGCCAGCTATAGCACCAGCAATAGCTGAATTTATAGGAGTTCTAACTTTTCTAATTCTTGTTACTATGCATAGTATCGTTTTATAGAGAAAAACATATAAGCCTAGGCGTGTGGAGTGCTCAATAGTGTTTGAAATTATTTGCTGGACTCTTTTTATTCATGGTTGCCTGCCAAAAAGCAAAGCAATTACGAGGGAGTGAGTAAATCGGACTTTAGCGCCGTATGAAAGGCCGTTGGAAAGACCTTTTAGTGAAGAAAGCACACATGAAGTATGAGGGCATGTGGATACAATTTCCATTTATTTCTTATACTGATATCTAATCTGGTTATAATTTTCAACACTTATTGAGAGATATTGTTTTTTTGGCTTAATATTAATATGATTATAAAAATTAAATCAAATTTAGTTTTTATTTGCTTATTTAACTTCTGAAAGATCTAAATAAAATATAACTATCATCTAGAAAATGAGAAATTTTATAGAGCTCTATTTCTATAAATAATTTCATTTGGGCAATGAAATATTAACTTAATCCTGCTCAGATAAATAAATCAGATAGCTTTATAATAAAAAATTACAAGATACATTGATCTCTCAAAAATTCAATTATTTTTAATAAGATTATTTTAATAGCAAAATTATCGTTTTTATAATCCATACTAAATCTAATAAAATTATAATGAAGATTTTTTCCTTAAGATATTTATTCTATTCGTATTTTATACCATATAACGAAAAAATTCAGCTAATCTCAGCTAGAAAAAATCCAATTATTAAATGGATAAGATTTTGATTCAGAGCAATAAAACAGATGAAAGAGACAAATTTCTTAAAATTTTACAATATGGAAGCTTGTTTTTGAAAGCTCTTTTAAAGAATCAAGACTTAAAAGAAAGATTTCAGGGTCTCTTTTCAGCTTCAACTTTTTCCAGAAAAATGTTTCGTCTTTTTAAAGGAATCCACGACATTGATGCCATAAATAAAATTTTTCAAGACAGTTCTTTAAACAGAACAGCAAAATTTTTGCAAATTTTTACGAGGCTTGGCTTCTTCTTTTATTTCTTTTTTGACAATCTGGCAACTTTTTCATCACTCAAAGTAATTAATCTCAATACGCCATTTTATTCAAAATCTGCGATGAAAAGCTGGTTTTTTGGGTTATTTTTTGCTTTTTTAAACATTTTGAGAAGTCTGTGTCATAATTATGTCAATGATTATAAAAGCAAAAATCCAACTCTTGGATCACCTAAAATTGAATCTCATAATGCAGTTATTGAGAAAATAAGGAAAGAAAGAAAGCAATTATACATAAATCTATTAACTCTCCCCCTATGAGACAAAAAGATAATAGAAAAATGGTAAGCCTATCCTCTATGAGCGAACAAAAAATTTTTTAATGAAAAAAATATTTTGATATATAAGTGATAATTATTATAATGAAATTTCAGCTAAATCTGTTTAATTTAAACAGTTCATATATAAGATTAAGAAGATTAAGATTACGCTGGGTATTTAAGGTCCCTACTACGTCCGAGGTCGCATGCCACGGTTTCCCGTGTGGTGGCAGAGCGTTCACCAAGCCCGGGCCGAAACCCCCGGTTTCTCGGTAGAGGTATTGTCAAGGGCCGTCTCATACCGGCTTTGCTGACCACCTCCATTTCCAACTTGGATCGTCGCCTAAGTTTACGCCAACTCCGCTTCGTCGTCCGCCAGATCTGCCCATTGAAGGGCACCTTTTCAACTGGAGAGACCCCCGTTTTGGTGTCTAACTCGCCTCCCCTCTTTTCCGGTCATCCCGAGAAAGAACTCAACAGCTTTCGCCATTCGGGGCGAGCCACTAAAGCAGCTTAGGCAGGTAATTCACCCTGCCTCATTTCGGGCACTCACTGGGCTGAGCGCTGCTGGCAAAAAGAAGTCACGAATAACTGCCCATGGGTCTGGTCGCAAAAACAGCGGCTCTCGCGCTTAGGCCTCTCGCTTCGAGGTCCCAGACGTTGTTGGGCTAATTCCTGGCTCCAAAACCATGCCCGGATATACATGGGTAACCACCACTGAGAGGGTGGGTCGGTCGCCATACGCCATTTTATGTATATAAACAGTTCATATATAAAGCATAAATTTACAAATTAAAATTAATATTTTCTTTAAAATATTCAAATGGGAATTTTTTAATTTTGAATAAAAAAATATAAATTTTTTTAACCCCCTGTCATCGAATAAATTTTTGTTTGCTAATGGAGGAGTAAGAATTCTAGGTGACTTAATTCCAGCCTCTGCATTTGGGACTAATATCCCTACACTTTTATTTGGGAAAAATTTTTCAGACTTATGAATTGGAATAGGAGGTTTGGTTTCTGCAGGAATTTCCTTATATCAAGCTTGGCCATAGGATAAAATAAAAAATCCATAATGCTTATAAGATGCCATTTATATTTATAAATAATCTGATTAAAAATGGTATAAATAATTTGACTATCTCAAACGTCAGCAAATTTTTTTCATAATATTGTCTATTTTATTTTTTTCAATAAATTACCTAATAAAAAATTTAAAAAATCACATTGCGAAATAATATAATATTCATGAAAGTTTTACTTATTTTTCTAATTTTATCATAGAAAGTAATTAATTTTTGCTGCATGTTTAAAGGTTTATTGTTGTGATGTGGCTAAGCATAAAAAAAAGCTAAAAAATAATAATGCATATATGCAAATACTCAGTCAATTAGTTTAGTTTAATAATCATGCTTTCTGATTTGAGGTAAAACTTTATTATTTTATTGATGATTTATTTTTTAATTTTATTCTCTCACATGTTTTGCTATCTTCAGAACCATTTTTTTAGTTAGACGAAATTCTTTAAAGATTTAAAAAGAGTTTTAATGAATAAATGATTTAGCTATGCTTTATCCTAAAATCTTCTTTGGAGCAAAAATAAACTTTTTTTCCCTATTGGATATCTTAAAGACAGGAATGGAAAATTTCAAGATGCGTCTAATCATATATTGCAAATCTTCTTTGTCATTATGAAAGTTTCTATCGCTAATTCTTAAAACTGTAATAAAGTTATCCTTTCCAGACTCTTGCAACTTTGCGCTCAACATATGAGCAGCCTAGTCTCCAATTTCACTTCATAAAAATCATTAGGCTATTGTTTTGAAGACTCTGTCATCTTTTTTTAAATTCGATCTATGATAGATTTTCAAAGTATTATCTGGTATTTTTCCTGCCTATCAATCTTTATCATAGCTATGGACGGTCTAGGCTTTGATTTGGTAAGGCATCAATCTATTTTAGAAAATTTACTAAATTTTGGACATGATTTCCAGAATTTCTATTATCGAAATGGCTGCAATTCAAATAAAATTGTCTTCTGTAATACAGTTAATAATACACTTGAGTTTATTAGTAAATGAATTTTAACAATATTAATATAAACATGAAAAATTAAAGGGCTGAGTTCACAAGCGATGAACCTTAATATATTTAATTTAATTCAAAAGTAGATAAAATGTTTTCTTATAATAAATTCGAAGAAAATAAGTTGGCCTCTAATTCATGATATTAAAGCAACTAAAACTAGACTTTTGTTTTGGTTTGTTGTTAATTGGACAATTAACATAAAAAAATCTGGTATAGCAATACAAATTTGTTAACTTTTTTTTTATCACAATAGTCAATTGTGCTATTTCTTTTCTTACACTAATTGGATAAATTAATAAAAATATGAGTCTACCTAATACTGATCAAAAAAATATCGATCAAGTCGCCCAGTTTAACGCAGATATGGCCCAGCTTGCATTTTTGAATTCGATCAGCCAAGAATATCAGCCTCTAAATTTCACTGGTGGCCTGATGAGCAATTGTGCTGCAGCATGCCTGATAAGAGGCCACCAAGATCAGATAGAAATACTTAAAATGATCTCAGAGCAATCCAAATCCAACATGAAGAAACTTGATTGGGTGACTTCAGAATTGGCTCTCCTTAAATCAGCTCAAAAGAATTGTACAGTAATTATCTCTGACGATGAATCTATATCAAGCGATTTTTTACTTGACAAATTATGCAATGGCACGTCAAGTTGGGAATATTCCCTTAAGCTGCTTAGCCATATTCCATACCCAGTGTTTAAGGAAAAATCTTTTCATATTCTTGCCCAAGTAACCGATATGGAAGGCAATAAAGTCAAACTATCAACTCCAGTCCATTTCAAAATCTTATTATTCACGAACGAAAATCCACCAAGACTAATGGAAAAGACTGCAAATGGAGATAAGATCATGAGAGGTATGGTTGAGGTAGAAGCAGACGAAGTTGTTAATTATCAAAAAGTTGTAATTAAAGAGGTAACTTCTCATTATCGGCAAGGCCGCTTTTTTATGGCTATTGTCCCTATGCATGCAGACTATATAAAGCCTTTAATCATTGAGGACTTGGTGGTCAAAGCAAGAAAAGTCGGAGTCGACACTCAGCCTAGAAAAAAGCGTCAGGTGAAAGAAAGTCCATAAAAAATGTCGAGCTTATTAATACTTATTATTTATACTGCAAATTTTTAATATAAAATATAATCGTTATATCACTGCTGTATCCGAAATTATTTTGTATCTAGAATTTTCCATAATTCGCTGTGGGCTTCATATATGTTGGATCTTTTAGCCTATTTACAGCAATATAAGCTTTGAAGAGAATAAAAGCAAGCCCTACAATATGGCCTATAACAATCCCAAGAAAAATCGATACCACTACAACTGGTGATAAAATAATCCCTAAAACTCATCCCCAGACCACAGCCATAGAAGAACTGCATATTTTAGAATTTCTCATGCATTCAATCATAACAACAATTCCAATTACGAATGGAGCCAAAGCAAACGCTAAAGGCGTAAAAATAATCCCTAATATAATTGCCATTGGATAAGATAAAACTCTGATTTTTAATATTTTTTTCAAATGGTTAGAACGGCTATCTGCATCTTCAATTATTTTTTCTATTGCAATAATTTCAAGAATTATGACACAAAAAATAAAACAAATAGGTGAAAAATAGAGTCCTAAAACTACCCA
This sequence comes from Blepharisma stoltei, assembly GCA_914767885.1. Lineage (NCBI taxonomy): Eukaryota > Ciliophora > Heterotrichea > Heterotrichida > Blepharismidae > Blepharisma > Blepharisma stoltei. The sequence continues at coordinate 453,046 of CAJZBQ010000022.1, read as the reverse complement.
TAGTGGGGGATTTTTTTTCCTAATGATTTTTACTTCGCAAGAATCAAAATGGCCTGCATTATATTTCATTCCACAAACCCAGCATCACTCATAGCGGCACTTAGGGCATGTCATGTGGTCGCATCCTTCACGCTTTTCTATTCGTCTTTTACAATTAGGACAAAATTTTACACCTTTTTTTTTGGATCATTTGTCAAGCTCATAATCAGTTTTTGACTTGCATTTTCTCATCCCGTGCCATGGCTCTAGGCAATAGTAGCAAAATTGGTGCCCGCATGTGTTGCAAGTCAGGTTGCTTTTATTCATATTCCCGATATCATATCCTTGACAATCAGGTTTTGGGCATCACTTTAAATTTGGATCTCTCCCTAAAGCCTCATTAATTTTAAATCTTTCATACTTTTCCATCAAATTTTGAGGAAGCAAGCTCTTTATAATTTCTATTGGGATTTCACTTGCGCAATCATGCCTTGGGCAGGGCATAGATAGAATTTGTCCTTCTTCAATTCTCAATTGAAGATAGTATGTCACGCACCTTTTGCAAAATTTATCAAAGCATGAAGGGATGACTACTTGGTTAACTTCATTTAAGTTTTCATTGCAGATAGGACAATATGAATTTGTAAAGGAAAACATAAAATTTTGTTCTTCCAGCTTCCCGTTTGTTAATAAATCTAAGGCTCCTTCTATCGATGTAGCACCTCTGAGATAAGCCTGCTTTATCATGGTTGATGAAAACCCTAGACTTTTTAAATGAGTTTTTGCCTCTTGAATAGTCAATTCATCAATATCATTTATTTCGCCTGGGTCTTTGTTTGAGTGAGTATCACTTAAAGGAGCTGATTTTATAGTAAAGCTATTTGATGAAGGAGAATCATAACCTATTAAGGACTGCGAGGAAGACCCAGATGGATCTGAAATACTCCGATGAGGAGAATTTCCCATTTTTCTAATAAGCTAGTTATTTTAGTCTTTCTATTTCCATTTTGAAATGCAAACCTCAGTAAATGTTCGCCAAAACTATTATCAAAACAATCTTCAAGCTTTAGGATATTTTCTTATTAAAATTGTGGGAAAAATTTTAATGAATAAGCTTTATTGTCTATTAGTTAAAAATATTTGATGGAACCACTAACTCCCCCCTCCGTGAGTGAACAAAGCCATTAGAAAAATCACTATTTTTTGCCCAAAAACCCGCTCATTGAGTGAACAAAATTTTTTTTATGGGAAAAATTTGATATATATATAAGTGATAACTATTATTATGATGTCTCGAGCTAATTCTGTTTAATTTTAAACAAATTGCGTTTTTAAAACATAAATTTTACAAATTAAATTAATATTTGCCTTCCAATTTCGAGAAGTCAGATTTTTAAAAAAAAAAATTAACCGGACGGTAGTAAGAAAAACTCGAAATCTCAACATCACGCCTATCACAATATCGCCCAAAAAGACTGAGAACCCTCCAAGTTCTTCTCCACATAAGATTCCTATCACTCTTACACCAGATAAATTGTAAGTCTTATGCAGGGCAAGAATTCCTCCAAAAATTCCTCTTCAAGATATAGAGGAGATGGCAAAAGCACGTGTTATACAAAGCAACCTAGTATAGCACAAGCCACATTTTAGATCTCTAAGACAATTACTTTTAAATAAAATATAATAATTTTAAATTAAGGAAAAATCTGAAAAGTCAATTTTAGAATTGACAAGTGGATGCATATAATGACATTTTTAAAATGAATTTTGACTTTTTAGCTTTTTTTGGAATTTTAAACTAAGTTTTTATTTGAATGGCATTTTTCTTAAAAATCTACAGGGGAGCACCCGCTATATATATTATCAACCTTCCAGTTGCAACAGCTGATGAAGAGTTGCTTAGGAGTCAAGAATATTTTGGTCAGTATGGAGCAATTAAGAAATGCGTAATTAACAAAGGGACTGCTTACACAAATTCTCCTAACGGTCCTAGTTTTGGAGTCCACATCACGTATAACTTAGATGAAGAAGCTGCAACCTGCATTAAAGCCTGCAATGGCTATGAGCTAGATGGCAAAAAATTAAGCGCTACTTATGGGACAACAAAATATTGCACCTATTTTCTTAGAGGTAGAGTGTGTTCCAAGCCAGATTGTTTATATTTACATAAATTAGCCCCGGACTATGATACATTAGCTAGAGATAGCATGCCTCAGAATAGGCATATCCAGCCCAAAGACGCAAAATTTGATAGCCTTGGTGTAAGAATTTTCCCACCTGATGGAAATTATAAATTACCGATAGCCAGAGTTATTAGAGAAAGGGCTGCAAGTGAATCGATAAACTTGACACCAGTTAAATTAACTAGACAAAGAATTTACTCAAGAGGAGATGTAGAGCAAGAAGGAAGTCGCTATAATTTTGTGGAAGAAACTGAAGAAGATGCACCTGTCTTGCCTGATGTTGTTAATACTTGAAGATATTTAGCATCCCCATGCCAAGATCAAGTAGAAGTTCCAGCTGAGCATGTTGAGGAACTGATGAGTCCTTCAAGTCCCGATAAATGGGTTTGTGATATTTTTGACGTATCTCCGTTACCAAGAGAAGAAAATAGCTTTGATGTTGATAAGGTGCTTGTGTCTACGAAAAAACCAAGACTAAACAGTTTCGCATAGTTTATGCTAAATACTATAATCCGAGCCTCATTTTAGCTCGGGCTATCCCGACGTCAATCGAGGAGTTGCTTTACTAATATGCCGAAAAAACCAAATCCCCAGATGACAAGTTCATTACTTATTGGAGATTTGTAGTTTTAATACAAGAGTTGATTTTTACCAGGAAATATTGGTAAAACCAACTTTCCTATTTTCGTCGGGGGATGTCGGAAGAGCCCAAGCCAAAGAAAGCTCGGGCTATATAATTATGTTTCAGTCTTTTAATATAATGCTAACTCTCTCCTTTTAAATTAATCAAAAATCTTTCCAATTTAAAGGGCTTTTATTTAAATTTTAAAATTTTAAAAAATAATAAACTGAGCCCGATATTTTTGAATTTTTAATTTATTTTATAAGGTAAAAAATTAAACGATTAAACTGGTCATAAGTGGACAAGCTGCCTCATTTCGGCTCCAAGAATAGCCATCTGGGAGTTTAAATAAGGGAAATGGAAAGCTGCCATTTTGGATTGCATCTAAATCACCTGTTCAATAGCTTAGCTCCCTCTGTAGAATGCCAGATGGTTCCACCAAGGGAAGGCCATGTGGTAGAAAAATTCTGTCTAGCCTATCTGGCAGAGACAGGAAACCTTCGGGGAGAAACAAAACTTCCTTCTTTGGCCAGGCATCCTCAAGCCTGAAGGCTCACTATAAGATGGACAGAGCTCTGCTTTCAGCTTCATCAGGATGGGCCCTACCTGCTCCATAGGATTCCAACTTCCGTTAACATCATTACATTACATTAGAATTTATATCGCTTAACGTCCACTACGGGGTTACAACTCCAGGTTTATCACTCGCATTTCGTCGCATCGGGCCCACCAGTCTGCTGGAGACAAACTCGCTTTGATCACCAGGGTGCTTCCAGGGCAAATGTCCACGTCTTCGACGGCTCATGGATGAGCTACTTGCTTGTTACATGGGTTGCTTTTCCGAAAAACCCAAAAAATGGATTTTTCTGGTCGGCTATCGGCAAAAAGGAAAAATGCAAAGCCTGGGACGTAACGCCCAGTTTCACGCTAGGGAGTTGCCCGAATGGTCCAGAGGACTTTGCTGGGCTTCCCCTTTCCAACCTTGCACCCTCCTTCCCCACGAGGAAAAATCCACCCCTGAGAATAGACTTGGGCTAGGCTCTGAAAGCTACCAGAATTGCTTACCTAGCATTGCTGTCCATCTCTGAAATGGTAAAACCTTGCCGGATATAATTAAAATATGAGTCGAGGCTGCATGGCCGGGAGGCCATGCCCAGACGAAGACGCCATATTTTAATTATAACTTCCGTTAACATCACCATTTTATTTCTTATTTTTATAAGGAATTAATTCAAAAGTAAATCGATTCAGTGTGAAAGTAAGTTAAAACTAATTTTGTGGTGTTTTTTTTACCAAAAATATTTCCTATTAAAAATATTGTCCCAATTTAATGGGGGGTAAGCTCAATATATTTAAATTATATATAAAATAAATTTATTCTTATAATTAATTTTAAAATAAATAATAAATATACAAAAAGTAATTATTCTTGCATATAAAATTAATTCATTAACGCTTATTGGCTGAAACCAATTTTGTGAGAAACTTCCAAAAAATATAGGACCTTATTAATTAATCAAGTAACTCAATTAATTTTATAAATTAAGAAGCATAGAGATATAAATATAGACAGCAAGAAAATAATTCAAATATGACAATAGAATCTTTAACAATAATAAATATTAATAGAATTTTCAATAATTTCAATATTTATTTCAATGAATCCCACTAAGAAGAAAAAGCTCAAGCGAAGCCCAATTTATGAACTCAGCTTATATTCAAAGCCTGAAATTGATGATGAAAGCCACTCAAATGCAATACTTCCATGATTTCAATCATTGACCCCATCAATGAAGAAGAAGGTGCTTTACGCTCATAACCCCAACCTTGCATCTTTCATAAGGCAAATGTTCATCAAGAAGATTTATTCTGGCGAAATGGAATTCGGCCTATTAATAAAGGCAAACCAAGAAAATCGCTTACCAGATGATGCTTTGGATGAAAATTTCTATTGGCGTAAAAAAAATCTCAAAGACATCTCACCAGATAACCAAAATTTCATTGCAGAAAAATACATTGAAAAAATAATCCGATTAGCTGACACAGAAGAGAATTGGGATACAATCGCCATTGATACTGAAGTTAATGATGATTATTCTAATTTCTTAGAATCTATCCTTAAAATTACAAATGAAAAAGTATTTAAGGCTCCTTGTCGAGTTTTGTGAGACCAACAGTTTAAAAAGTGATACTGGGAATATCCAGCATGATTAGGACAAGACTCAAAATTCAAGCCACTTTCTGCTTGGGCAATTGCAGGGATTGAAAGGGCACTCTGGTCAAAATATTGGCTGTATAATAAAATTGATCCAAGGAGGCATGGAGAGATTATGCATTATCAAGTAGAAGAAAGCGAGTCAGGAGCAATAGGCAATGGACTTAGGCAGTTTTGGACTAGCCTTTCAGATTTGCAGAGATTCAATATTATAGGAAGCATTGAAGAAGTTACAAGGATATTTCAGCAAGAAAAGCAAGAAAGGTCTAATTTGAACAAAATTTCTTTTAATGATCTTAAGCAGCCAGCAGCTAGACCAATGATATTTTATGGTCAGCATTTAGGTCCAGGAAAACAGCTCTCATCAGAGAGAATTCAGTTTTACCAAATGAATAATCAAAGTGTAGAATCAATCTTTGATGTTTTTCAAACCTCTCCTCCTGAAAAGCTTATCGATTTTTTATCATTATCCCCTCTGGATCGAGTAACAACAGCTTTTGACTATGTGACTAGAAAAATCCTGACAAAAATCAGTGAAGCTTATGCTGAGAGAAAAATCGAAGACTTGCTCTCACTCCCCCAGCAATAAGCATTTTTTCTTATTCGTGAGGAGTTTTGCAAAAAATTTTAAAATAGTAAATTTAATATGAATAGACCGAAGATTGCTTTACTGTGGAGGATAAATGCTCAAAATTTTATTTTTCACTTTTACCTGAAAAGCCCATTAATACGCAAATTCGATCTATTTTTATTAAAATTTACTATCTTAAAATTTTTATAAATTGCCACGAATAAGCAAGAAATTACTTATTGCTGGAGGAGTCAGATGAACTTTCCAAAAAAAATCAAAAAAATCAAGACAAAAAGAAAAAGAAGAAGAAAAAAAAGCCAAAAATTCAAAAAGTTGAAGAAAAAAATGAAACAGAACAAAAAGTTGAAGAAGAAGCTTTTGTTAATGAGTTAATGGGAAATATTATGACTGGAGTTTATAAGAATTTAGATGTAGAAGAGGATAAAACTGTTGTTGAAACACATGAAAATGATGAAAATGGAGATTTTACTACTGTAGAAGTACAAAAAAGGGCTCCAAAAACACCTGTCAAAAATAAAAGAAAAATAAGAAGCAATAAAAGAATCGACCCAAAAAAGCCAAGGGCAAACAATCACAATAAAGATGCAAAAGGGATAAATAAAGAGCAAAATAAAGTGCAAATTCAATGACAGACTGTGACAGCCAATATAAAAACTCAGCCACCACATATATATTATGCTAAATAAATTAAAAATAATAATTAATAAAAATTCACAAATAACCTTATAAATTAAGTATTTCAAGCTTAATCCTGCACACTATAGATGAATTTCCTCCTTTGTCCGTTCAATCTCTTCATGCAAGTGATCCAAGCTATTTTTTGCATCACGAAATCCTACAATTTGGAAGTGAAATGGTTAGAAAAGCAAGCTCCAGATTCCCCGAAATAAAAATCACCATTGATAAATTAGAAGAGCTCGTCAAAGTTTTACACCCAGGAGCTTATATAGAAATATATGGATCCCATGCTAGTGGCTTAGCATTAGGAAACGGCTGCATTTCATTTAATCCAAACATTTTGATATGTGGCATTTTCTAGGAATTTTGGTCAAAATTTTGCTAGCCAGGTATTTGTCCAGAAAAAACAAATAAATATCGATCAAATGCCCGATGAGGAAAAAATTAATCATATATCCCTGAAAAATGTCACACTATAAAAATGTTCTGATAGAAAAAGTCCACCATTAGAAAAACAGCGACCTCGATATCGCAATTATGAGGAGCGGCATTGCAGACCGAGAGGGTATGAGAGTGATCTGCCAAGAAATTGGCGGATTCTTAGAGAATTGCAAATGGGTAAGGAGCTGCCAAGTAATTGACTCAGCGACAGTTCCTGTAGTTAAGTTAGAAATAGACTCAAATATTGAGCCTTTAAAAGTTGATATCACTATAGATGATTCAGATGACCTGAGACCAGGCCGACATTTAGGTTTGAAAACTTTGGCACTTACTAAAGAATTACTACAAAAATATAAAAATTTGCAATATTTAGCACTCGTTTTAAAAAATCTCCTGCAAGTCCACAATTTAAATTCAGCTTATTTAGGAGGGTTAGGATCATATGCGCTTTTGTTATGAATTGTAGCCAGAGTTATTAGTTTGAATGAGTATCCAGAAAATCTTGGAGAGCTTCTAATATATTTTTTCATGTAAAATGCCTTTAATTTATCATATTTTTAATGCATTTTTCTATTAAAATTAAGCACTTATACAGTAAATCTTAACTCCTCCTAGCAAAAAAGCATAAGTTTTCTGAAATTTTATGGTACTGAATTTAATCCCAAAACTATGGGAATTTATATAGACAACCCAAACCCATTTTTTGAACTCCCACATGACAATTTTGAAGCTGTCGTTACAAGAGATCCAGCTACAAACACAAATGTCACAAGGACTTCTTACAATATTCAAGAAGTCCTCAATCTTTTCTCCTGGGCACATAAAAAATTAAAAGAACTGCTAGACAAAGGCAAAACAAAAGATCTTCTTAATCAAATATATAATAAATTCGAAATAATTAAATAAAAAATGTATTCTAATAACTAATAACCTTATAGTTTCCATTTCTTATAAATAAATTTTGATTTTTAAATACATTTATCCATTTATTTGCTTTCACCTCGACCCTTTCAAAGAAATCCATTGATTATAATAAATATGACTTTTTGGACCTACGCTCCTAAGCCAGCAGATCGTTGGAGAATCAGACGCAGACTTAATCTAGATTTCAACGAAAGGAAATACGGCCTTGAGTCCCTAGGCAGGTACAACCCACTTAAAGAATTCTATTTGAGACTCTGCAGACATACAGGGAACGCTCGCTATTTCGGTATTTTCTTGCTCTACCCAATCTACAAGTGGTACAAATCTCGCCCAGAGGACCCTCAAAAGAAAATCAACCAGGATAAAATTATGGCAGAAGCTGATGAATATGTCAAGAATAACATCCCACTCGACCCAGTCCTTGGAAATCCAGTGGTCTCTGCAAAGGACATTGCTTATCTACTCAGCTCAAACTATGGGTTTAACTCCATGATTGATTTAATTTCACTCAACAAGAAATCAAATGAGTTCTGGGAATATATCTGCTTTAAAGTTGATGAAGAAATCGATGGAGAAAAATGGGGAGACTATATCGATTAAGATATTTAACTTTAGGTTGAGCAAATCATTAAGCTTAATATATGGGTAGTAGGAGTTTTATATAGTGAATTAGAAAGAAATAGTTATGTTTACCCTGATTAATGTTAAAATATAAAGGGTATGTAGGCTTTTCTATTAAGTCTTGCGTATTCTTTGAAGTTCTGCAAATAATACTTGTGCTGGGACATCGCTCTTGGCCCTAAATTAGCGATAGTCCACATCACAAAAATCCATGCAGTTTTATTGCCACACGCAATAGCCCATCCTAAGTGTTCGATTGTTTCTGAAAAATAATTTGCAGCACTCACATATCCAAATAGTCCTCCATAAGGAATTTTATATCCAATATCCCCAGGCTTTCTTAAATCTCTCAAAATTTGATCACTTTGTAAATTCATAATAAAGCCGAATTCCCATACAACAACTCCTACCCAAAAGCTAATGCTATCTATTGAATTTGTGGTTGGGTCAAATTTAAATAGTCCTCTTGCTTGAAGATATCCATTTGTGACTGTGAAAAATAAGGAGGAAATTACTACAGTTAGCACAGTGGTTTTGGCTTTGCCGCGCATTTGGAGAGGGTAAAAAAAGACTCGGTTTAGATAGTGGATTAAAAATAATAGGCCTAAAATAAGTGTTGTTGTATCTCTTATCGGTGAATAAATAGCTGTAATAAGAAAGACGTAAAACGAGGGAGATTCTTGAATAAACCAACTAAGATCGCTTCTCAGGGCAAGTCCCCAGCCTTCTCTGGTGAACTTTCCGTATGGAGCTGGAATGACGAATAAGATTGGGACCACCAAAAGCCCTGTTAATCCGAAAATAGTTCATATTCACCAAAAGAGTGTGCTTTCCTCCATTTTATTATTAATTATTGGTATTGGCAGAGTCTGCCCACGAAATTCGCTTTCCTTCTTCCCAAGTACCTTGAAGAGTTTTGAAAATATTTCTTTTGGGATCCCAAAAGGTATAATATCCATTTCCATGCTGTAAGCCATTAACTCATTCTCCATCATATTTCTTGCCATCAGGCCAATCAAAAATACCTAGGCCATGTTTTTTATCATTAAAATAGTCTCCTACATATTTTCTTCCGTCACTTCATATAAATTCTCCTTTTCCGTGCATTTTTCCTTTACGCCAATCTCCTCTATACTCTTTCCCATCTGGCCATATAAATGTTCCTTTACCGTGAAATAAATCGTTTAGAAAATCCCCTTGATATGATTTTCCATCATAGGATTTATAAGAGCCTGGACCATTTCTTATACCATTTTCATAAGTAGCATCATAGCTTGTACCATCTGGCATTATTTCATTGCCTTTGCCATTTTTTATCCCATCTTTAAATTCCCCAGTATAAACACTTCCATTAATTTTCGTTAGAATTCCATAGCCATTATATAATCCCCGTTTAAATTTTCCTTCATAATAATCTCCATTATTATAGATTATTCTTCCTTCTCCATTATATAGCCCATGCTTATATGATCCATAATAAAATGTGCCATTTTTGAAAAATTCTTTGCCCATTCCATGCTTTTGGTTGGTTATGGGATCCCAAAGTCCTTCATATACAGAATCATCTAGAGCCAAAGCTTTTCTGAAATTAACTTTAATCTTTCCACAATATTCTAGTTTTTTATGTCTCCCTATCTTTTTTTCAATTTCTTTGATTTTTTTTGATTTTAGATCCTTGATTTTTCCTTTATAAAAATCATAGGATGGTCTTGGATGAATTTGTTTGTCTTCAATTAATTGCTGAATCGGAGCTTTGGTATTTTTTCTTATTAAAAATCCTTTTGCTAATGATTGAAGCATGATTCCAAGGTCATTATTTTTTTTATTTTTGAGTTGGTGGATATAAGGCTCTAAAAATTTTCTTATTAAGTGCGCTTTGCAAGTAGATTTTATGACAGCTAATGTATGAAAAAGCTTCTTTTTAGTGATCTTTCGCAGATGCCTTTTTTCTTTTTTCCTTATTAAAAATCCTCTTCCCAGTATTTGCAAGCTAATTCCAATTGCATTGTGCTTTTTTTCTCTAAATATATATATAGCTTCTTCTATGGACTCTCTAAACAAGTGAGCTTTGCAAATTGCTTTTATTATATCTAAAGAAAACCTAAATTTCTCATTTGCTAAGCACATTATTGCTTGATTATTTTTTTTGCGAATTAAATAACTTTTTGCTATTCCTTGTAAGCTGAATCCTAATGCTTTAAATTTTTTCTTCCTTAATCTCCTAATTTTCCTTAAAATTTCTTTTCTCTTTAAATAGCCTCGCACTTGTGACTGGATAATAGCTTGTGTATATTTATTCCTTCTTTTCATTTTCATCAATCCTGGAGTAGTTATTTTTCTAGTTAAAAAACCTCTGACTTGGGATTGAAGGATAATTTGCTGGAATCTATTTCTTCGTGCTCTAATCTTGATTAAGTAAGGTTGGATTTTTTTTCTAACTAAAAACGCCCTGATTATGCTATGAATAACTATAGAAGAGCAATTCAGCTGGACTTAGATTTATACTAATTAATAAAGATTTTATTTGAAAAATAAAAATTTAACTCAAGTATATCGGTAGAGAATTTAAGTTAAATATAATATTTTCGTTTTGGATTTTTCTATGATATCGGATTGGAATTTTGCGAGAGGACGATTAAATATATTTACATCTGCTGAGCTATTGTTGCTTCCTTTTGATGTTGCTGAATTATTGGCTCCCATAATATATCTTACCCTCTCTGTGAGCGAACAAAACATTTGGAAAAATCCCTGTTTTTTGCCCACGAATAAAAATTTTTTTTAATTAAAATTTTTAAGAAAAAAATAATTTGATATATAAGTGATAGTTATTATAATGAAATCTCTAGCTAATTCTGTTAATTTTAAATAAACATAAAATTTTACTTCTTTTTAAAAAAATTTGCCATAAAATTTATATATAAACTCTAATCAGTGAGCGAAAAAAAACATTTTTGTTCGCTCACGGAGGGGGGGAGTTAGCAATATGAAATTATTAGGAGCTATTTTTTGTAAAATAATGAGCATGCTTAGCTTACTTATCATCAAAATAATTGTCTAAATTTTTATTAATAATATAAATTAATATATTTATATAGTTGCTTATAAAAGATTCAACAAGAAGAAATTCATCAAGCCTTTTATGAATACTTGCCAGCGCAATTTATTGCTTATTGGACCCAGCCTAAATATTTTAATAAAATTATTAAATAAAACGACTTTAATTTCATAAATATATTGAGGAAACTAAACTCCACTCCTCTGTGAACGAGCGCGCAATTTTTTTCTATTTTGCAATAATTTGAAGCAAGTTTTAATCTAATTTATAAAACCTAGCAAGCGATCAAAAATTTATTTGAAGTAGCTTAATATTTATTTGCTAGCCTAAAATATAAGATTTTTGAACTTTTTTTTCATTCACAGACAACGGAATATATGTTTTTAAATGTCTGTTTTGGCTATAAATAAGTTTCGACATATTTAAATCATCTGTCATGTTTTATAATTATAAAATACTTACATTCTTTCAATATGCTAAAGCATTCCTTTGAAAAATTCACAAGAAATCCAAGCCTTCTCATTCCATCTACAAATTCAAGAATATTTAGCACAGATTTTAAGACAATCAAAAGAATATCAATAAATTGCAATGAATTTTCTAGATTCAGTCAAAGCAACTATATCTATGTTGATAAAACTCCATTAATTGCTAGCATGATACAAAGTGGCAAATTCTATTCAATTTCCCGGCCTGATTCTTTTGGAAAAACTTTATTACTGAAAACAATTAAAGAAATTTTTGAAGGAAATCAAAGCTTATTCAATGGAACTTATATATTTAATAAACCAGAATTATTCCAAAAAACTCCAGTACTGTTTTATGACTTTGGGATCACGTTTCGGCCAGCAACAGTATCAATATTTACAGAAATGATTAAAAATTTGCTTCAAAAATCAGCTGAAACTTATCAAATAAAATTAAATAAAAATTTACCTGTGCACGAAATGTTTGGAAATCTTATAGAAGGCATAAAAGACAAGCTAGGACCTGTCGTTATCTTAATTGATAATTTTGACAAAATTACTTTACTCCCCCCCCCCTCCGTGAGCGAACAAAACCATTAGAAAAATCGCCATTTTTTGACCAAAAACCCACCCTCCGTGAGTGAACAAAAATTTTTTTAATAGAAAAAATTTTAATGGAAAAAAATTTTGATATATAAGTGATAATTAGTATAATGAAATCTAGAGCTAATTCTGTTTAATTTTAAACAAATTGCGTTTTAAAACATAAATTTTGCAAATTAAATTAATATTTGCTTCCCAATTTTTGCAAATTAGGATTTTTTTTAAATTTCGAAAAAAATATTTTTTATAAAATTTATATATAAATTTTTTTAAAAAAAAAAAAAAATTAACCCCCCTCCGTGAGCGAACAAAATTTTTTTGTTCGCTCACGGAGGGGGGGGGGGAGTTAGAAACAATTCAATATCAAAAAAAGAGGAATGATTTAATTGAAATTTTGACTAAAATTTTAGCAAGTTTAAAAGAAAAAGAGGAAAATATAAAATTTTTTGTAAAAACTAACACCTCTCTAATAGGATTTCGAACTTATTTGCATGAAAAAATCCAAATTAAAGACATCACTTTAGATTCAAATTTCAGCCAAATTCTATACTGTTTTCCTTTGAATTTCCTGTTGAATTAATACTTAAATTGCAATCATAACATCCAATCAAAATTTAATAGGGTTTTCTGACGAAGAATTAAAGAATAATTTCGGAGATTATCTTAATTTTTATGAGTCTCAAAGTACTTTATTACCACATCAAATAAAAAGTCTCATAAAAAGTGCATTTGGAGGTTATAGATTCACTAGCGAAAATAAAGAACTATATAATCCTCAAGGATTTTTAAATTACTTAAGCAAAGGGAATCCTGACGATTTTGAAATTAATCTTAGTTTTCCTAAATATATGAAAGATTATCTACAGCAGAATTTCGTGTATGGGATGCCTATTAAAGAATTTGCAGGGAATTTCGAGATTTTAAGCCAAGAATATTTTAAAGAAGCTTTGAATAAAAAATGGGGGAAAAACCATGTATTTCAAAAAAAAGATTTTTTTTTGACTGATGCAAATAATTTGGAATTGCATTTATTCAATCATGGGTTTATGGCGATTAAGGATTACAATGAAGAAAAAAATGAGTTCGAAATTAATTATGTCAATAACACAATTAGGAGAAATTTAATCAAAGTATATGATGAGGTTTATGAAAAAAGCAAGTCATATGTCGAGCCTTTTAGTGGGTAATTTTAATTAAATTCATACATTTAGATCATCAGCAAATTCATTATATAACTATAAAAATATGAATGGTTTTCAATAAAATTTTCCATTTATTTTTACTAATTAGCTCTTATGCAACTACTATGCTTTTTAAAAAATTAAGATCAGGCTAAATTCTGAAAAATTCAGCATAAAATATATGAAGCATTCAATTGAAAATAATCAAAACGCAAAACAAACTGAGATTATTTAAAACTATTTTTTTACCGTTTAATTAAAATCATAAACAATAAATCGATCTAGCAGTAGTTAATTTTCAGTCTATATTAATAAACTTTCTTTAAGTTTAAAGAATTATTATTTCTTCTACTCAATTTAAATTATGGATAGCCGATATAGTAACCGAGGGCAAGATCGCTATAACCCTTCTCAATCTACTCTCCAAGGCTTCGAAAGACAGCGTGGCCCTGATCTCTCTCTTCAAGGCCAACAAATTCCTCCTTCAGATCCTTATGCTCGCCCTACATCTACCAAAGAATTATTTAACCCAAGATCTCAAGATCGCTATAATCCTCAATCAACTTTCCAAAACTACGACCGACAGCCAAGAAATGACCCAAATTTACAGTCTCAACAAATAGGCTATCCTGATGCTTATAATCGTACAGGCTCTTCAAAAGAAATAAAACCCCCGCAAAATCCTCCTCTTCAGCCTTCAGTTCGTAAAGCACCTCCAAATGATCCGAAGCTTGAAGGCTTTTCAGCAACAAAAACCAAAAAAACTACATTTATCGATAAACCTCAAGAAACGGGGAAACCTATTGAAGAAGAATACATAAAAAATCTTCAACAGCAGCTCTATTACTTGGAAATGGAGATCAAGCTTACTAAGGAGCAAAGCAAAGAAAGGGCTGGGAAATTTATGGGTGGGCTAGAAGCCGGCCCTTTGACGGAAAATATGGTCGTGCTCAAAAGCAAGTATCAAAAAATTCAAAAAGATTTAGAAGCTAAAATAGATTCTTTGCAAAATGAAAACCGTGAACTCATGGGCCGAAATCAAGCTTTCCAAACGAATTTAAATAGAGCAATTGACGATAAAAGCGAATTACAGGCTAAGCTTAGAGAAGACACAGAACATTTTGATATTGATGGAGAAAAATATAGAAAAGCTATTACAGCTACAATCTTCCAAAAAGAAGAAAGCGCGAAAAAACTCGGTGAGTCAACAAAAGAGAGAGATTTAGCTAAAACTTATGCTTCAGAATTAGATTAGATTATTAAAGGCAGATACTATACATATTGGAGACGATGAACCAAAGACTTCCTGTGCAGAAGGTTTATCCGCTTTACCAAAAGCTGCCTAGTAGGTTTATGATTGGGCGGATTATGGATTTCTGCGGCCCTGCAAGACGATTGGGGTTAATTTGATTCCAGGGATAACTCCATGAAGTCTATCGGATGCCAAAGTGCCTCTCTTTGGTAGATACAGGAAAAAGACTGTTCCCCTATAATTCAGCATAAACATCCGATTTATCGGTAGAAAATGCTCAATGGTGCAAAGGACATAATTTAGCTCCTCAATTTTCAGCCACAGCAAAGTAGCCAAGGCCTACCTGATACGCATTTGCTGAGGCTAAGCTTAATTCTTGGCTTCAGTGGCCTTAAGGTCCGGATGTTGTGTTAAGAGGCAGGCTAATACATGCCGCGATTTTAATGAGCGCTTATGTTTCAGAAACTCGTATAAAGCTTGATAGGCAGGCTACACAAATCCAGGCTTTAGAAGATAAAGTAGCTCAAGCTGAAATTTTTAATAATAAATTAATAGAAGAAAAAAACAAGCAGCTTATAGAGCTTCAAGACAGATTGGTAAGAAATATTTAGTTTAAACTGGAAGAAGACTTAAAAAATCAATCAACAATGACATTTTTGTCAGATAGGTTGGGGTATTTGAATTACCAGAAGCAAGAAGTTGAATTAGAAAGAGATAATTTACTTACCCTCTGTGAGTGAACAAAAAAATTTTGTTCACTCACGGAGGGGGGTTAATTTTTTTTTTTTAAAAAATTTATATATAAATTTTATAAAAAAATATTTTTTTTCGAAATTTAAAAAAAATCCTAATTCGCAAAAATTGGAAAGCAAAAATTAATTTAATTTATAAAATTTATGTTTTAAAAAGCAATTCGTTCAAAATTAAACAGAATTAGCTCTAGATTTCATTATACTAATTATCATTTATATATCAAAATCTTTTTTTCCATAAAAAATTTTTCTATTAAAAAAATTTTTGTTCACTCACGGAGGGTGGGTTTTTGGGCAAAAAATAGCGATTTTTCTAATGATTTTGTTCACTCACGGAGGGGGGGGGGGTTAACAAAATCAAAGCCCTTAAACATACCAAACAAATGATAGAAAAAGCTTGTAGACAAGCTGCTGCTGATAAACGAGATCTTCAGAATCAAGTAGAAGACATGAAAATGGATATGGAAAGAGAAAAAACTCAGCAAGAAGCATTGCTAACTAAAAGATTAAAGGAAAGAGAAAAAAAAGAGCTAAGTATAGCCAATCAAAATGTAGAAGATGCAAGGAGAGACTCTCAATACCATATGGATAACCTAAAAATAAAAATCAATGAAAATAACGAACTCATTGAAATAAAAAATCAACTGACTTATGACACAGCAGAAATTAAAGGAAAATCAGAAGTCTTAGAAGAAGATGTAAAAATATTGAAGCAAAAAGGAATGAATTTAGAAAGTGACTTAAAGGATACACAATTCAAAATCAGAGTTTTCGAAGATAGAAATAAGGTCCTTATAAATGATATAGAAAAAGATGTAAGGGACAGCAAACATTTAGCCCAGGAAAATCAAGAATTGAAAGCTAAAATCGAATTTTTGACTAAGAAACTGGATATGAACGAGATGTTGAAGAATATTGATCTAGAAGAATTAAGAGCTCTTGCGAAGTCAAACATCCAAGTAAATGATACTATAAGCCAGCTTATTTCAAAATGGGACAATATCCAAGGAGAAAGAATTTAATAAGTTTTAGAAATTTCTTAAAATTGTCATAATATGCCCTTGGGCTGGTATAATGATTATGATAAAATGGAATTTGGACATTTGTCACCTGACAATGCCCATTCTCCAAATAAACACTATAAAATTAAACGTGAATTCCGAACAAGCACCCCGTCTCCTAGAGTGGAAAACGCCAATATAAAACAAATAACCTCAAGAATTAAGAGAAAGTCACATTCACCATCCATGCAAATTAGCGGAGAATTTGAAAGTCCTCACAGAAAATCTTTATTGCTTAATTTATTCTATTTCATCAGTATAAGCTTATTTTTTACTAAAAAATAAACCAATTTCTATAAAAAAAACAATTAACTTTCTATAAAATCACGTTTATAAGCACTATTAGCAGTATAGATTACTTCAGAAAAACTTTTCAAAACGAAAGGAACTGCAGCAGCAATGTCTTCAAGCGAAGAAAGCACAATTCTATCGTTGACAGACTAAAATCATATAACTTACTGTTTCAAGACGAAGAAAAAGACACAACACCCACAACACCAGATGTTTCCATAAAACAATTACACAAAAAACTCATGCTTTCTCATCACATTCCTAAAAGCCCGATTGGGAAAAGGACTGATGAGCTAATGAGCCGACTCAAAGAAGACTATTTAAAAAATAAAGAAGAATTACACAAAAGACTTGTGACTTCTTTGCCAAAGTCTGTGAAAAGTTTCAATATGCAGCATCAGCAGAAAAAATTTAAGCCAAAATTTTAGGATTTTCCTACACATATTGGTGTTTTTAAATTAAACACTCACATAATAATATAATCACTTTAATTTCGACTTATAGTTGAAAATAAAAATGGGTCATAAACAGTCAAAACATCCTGAATTTCACCGAGATCGCTTAAAGAAAGAAGGATATGTCACGATCATTTCACATAATAAAGAAAAAAGAAGATGACTGGTACTTTCTGATAGAAAATTATGTTATTCGTTATCGTTAGGAACTCCTCCAAAGAACTCGACCATCCTTAACAATAAATTTAGAGTTATTTCTGAAAATAGCTCACCGAATTCAATTGAGTGCTATTTGGTAAATAAAAAAGGAAAAACTCAACAATGAACAATAAAATGCGAGACAGTCCAGGAATTCAGAGCTTGAAGCCTGATAATTAAGCATGCACAGAGGCCTAACTGAGATGACCCTAGGGGAGCTTTGAACTGTAAAGTTTGCAATGGAAAATTCTCAGCTATGACTAGGCAGCATCATTGCAGAAAATGTGGGCAAGCAGTTTGTAAGAAAGACTCAAAACTAAGAGAAACAATTCCTGAATTTGGATATGATACAAGAGTAAGGGTATGCAAAATGTGTGCTGGAAAACAAATTAATGAGGTTTCGGAGACTCTCACCTAAGAGAATCAAAATGCTAATTAAGTCCCATCTTAAAGTAGCAATGACCCCCCTCAATCTTCATGTCTATTGTAACAAAAATGTTTTGAAAAAATCTTCATGCCTACTGCAACACAACGTTTTTATAAAACAAAATTAATGCATTTTTTCTCTAGGTGAGTTTCTCAAAAAAACCATAAAACAGCGCTGCTGTAGGTGTGCCAAATGGCCTTCTCATCGAGATTTGGACGGCTATTTTCATCGCTCGCCATTTTATTAAACTTATCTAGCTAAAAAGTACGGTAAAATTTAAGATGCGCATCGAAAATTTGCAAGAGGATTAGGATTAGGATTATTACAGACAGGCGCTAGCCATATTGGTGATTCAGTCACCAAAGACCTCCACTACGGAAGATTCTACCGCTTTTCGACTCCAGCCCAGAGGATCTATCCCTCTTACGAGTGCCCTTCCGGTACCTTCTGTCTCCTCCTTTGCCTTGCGGCTTCAGTCTTGAGTGGGCGGCTTATGGATTTCTGCGGCCCTGCTACGGGCGATTGGAGTCGCTTGATTTCAAGGATCCTTGGAGTCTATCGGGTGTCAAAGTGCCTTCCTTCGACAGCTACAGGAAAAAGACTGTTCACCTGTGGTCTGGGCCGAAACCCCCAGTTTCTCGGTAGAGGAATACCCCATGAGTCCTCGGATGCAAAGGACATTGTTGAGCACCTCCATTTCCAACCACAGGAAAGCAGCCAAAACCTACCCGGATACACACTTCTTGAGCCTGCGTCTGATTCTCGGCTCGGAGTCCGTCCCAGTTCGCCGTAGCCATAAGGTTTGGACTGCTGCGCAAAGAGGGTAGGTTGGCACGTGTCGCCATTTTAATGTATATAATTTGTTGCAAGAGGCATGAAAATTATTATTTGTTTTATATTAAATTTTATATTAAAAAAATTGCATTTTTGTTGCAATAGACATGAAGATTGAGGGGGGATCATCTTATTTAAATCTATATAATAATTTACGACATTCTACTAAAATATAGCCATCTATTTCTCTAATTGATATTTTAAATAAATGAACACAGCATAATTTTAAAAATATTTACAATTAATTCTTAATTAATTAACTTATGCTGATTAATTTTGTTAAATAAACCCTTAATTCTAGTTCAAGTTTAAAACTTATCGATTATATATACTGATTTCTTAATCTATCATAACTTTGTCTTGATTAGTCTCATTCTCATACTCATTTGCAATGCTTCTATCGCTTTCACTACTGCTATCACTATCATAATCAGTAAAAATCAAATTTTGCAACTGTTTTGCAAATCCTTCATTAGGGCATGCAACTTCTCTATACAGTTTAACAATATTTAATGCTGCTTCATAATTAATTTTCCTTGATCTCATCAAATACATTATTACATATGTAGATGACCTGCTAACCCCTTGTGCACAATGCACTAGGACTCTTCCTCTAGGCTCTTTTAAGGCATTTTTTATAAAATTGTAAGCCAGCTGAAAATGCTTATCCCCGTGAGCGAACAAAATATTTTTATCTGCTCAGGGGTTTAATTTTTTTTTTTTAAAAAATTTGATTATATAAAATTTTATAGTAATTTTTTTTTCGAAATTTAAAAAATCCCCAGAAAGCAAATATTTATTTAATTTGTAAAAATTTATGTTTTAAAATGCAAGCTGTTTAAAATTAAACAGAATTAGCTAGAGATTTTATATACTAATTATCACTTCTATATCAATTTTTTTTCCATAAAAAACTTGTTATTTAAAAATTTTTTGTTCGCTCGAGGAGAATGGGTTTTTGGTCAAAAAATAGGGATTTTTCCAATGTTTTTGTTCGCTTAGGGAGCTGGGAGTTAGAAATATCCTCAGTTGCTAAATCTTCAACTCCTAGTCTGAGGTAAACAACCCCTTTTGACATAAATCTTGCTTCAAAGCAGTTCGTTGCATTTAGAATGTGTGTGATTTTTAAGCATTCCACGACCAATGGGTCTTCTGCATGGTGATAATCACCTAAATATAACTGAAAAGGAATAATTTCACTAGGGTATCCAAAGGCTGGCAATTTATATGTTGGGAATCCGTCCCCTAAGCACAAAAACGGGTACTTTTGAGCAAAATGGCCGAATTCCTCTTCAAGTACATGGACTTCTTTGCATTTATCTTTTCATAAGATATAAGCGACTTCTCTCGCGAATACAATACCAGGAGGGCTGAATACGATAATAATAAGAAGCCGTCTTCTATTATCAAATAATTTTAAATCTCCTATTGCGTGCTGTCTCAGATCTTGCATTGATGGAGAATCACTGTATTGATCACAGTAAGGGATATTGAGGGAATTGTGAAGTCTCATGTGATTGAATTCTGCTGGAGATCGCACGTCCATTACCATTGTTGTTTTGGGGAAATTCTGCATCAAGTTGAATATGAATTGAGCAGAATTTAGATCTTGGGTTACTGACCACCTACGAGTTCCTCTCATTTTACATTGAATATGAATTTACGATACATAAATAGTGGCTGGGGTACTGATGAAATTAATGAAATAATTGGGAGATTAAAGAGGATTAACAAGATTTTATATAGCATAATAACTAATTTAACGTTTAAAAAGTGGACAAATAAAAATTAAAAAAAAAATGAAAGGAAAAATTTATTATGGATTTTAAAGCTAGGAGCTTATTTGTTTTGTTTACCTTCAGCAAAATTTTATCTTTTGTTAATATATTTTTTTATAATTTTTTCTCCATTGCAAATGGAACTTTATTACAAAAATACAAATAGAGCGACAAGGCATCTTATATTGCTACTTTGGAAAGCTTTTTAATATTTTATTTGATATAATCGATGAATAAGAACTAAAATATATTTATATTGGAAGCCAATAAGAGAAAGCTTTTCTACAGATATTTATAAAATATATATCAAATAAAAACATTATTTCATATTTCTAGCTAATTTATTGTGAGCTTGATTTAATAAATCAAGCTCTAATACGCTCAATCTAGCCTAATTTTGGTATTCTATTACCAATTATTCTGCGTGGTCAAATAAGGGTTCTTGGTCGATTTTTCGTAGTGTTGGTTTATTTGACAAAAATGTTTCATTTATTGTAATTCTTATTTCTTTTTCAATTTTTTCTTTTAAATGAGCATTAGATATTTTGACTGGCAGAGTGAAGGACCCAAATACAGGCTTGTGATCACTTTGCAGCTGGTAAGGGCAAGAACCATACCGATGGCAAATGGCGTTCCCCTTTCACAGAATTCTATCACATCACCCAGGATCTCGCTTTTGGCTAAATAAATCTTACTTATAGCTCAGCTCAATCGAATTCTTTACATATTTATAAGTAGGAGGAAACCTTATTTCAGCTTCATTGAAGTCCTCTAGAATATGGTTTTTTCTCGATTCAATTTTAAGCTGATCAAATCTTTCCAATAAAAATTGATATTCCTTCCCTGTCACTTTTTCAACAATTTGATTAAAATCAAGAGTATTTATTCTATAATTCAAATCCCCACTCCAAAAAATAAAATCGTGCTCATACATATTTTTTGTTTTTTTCGCCGTAACTAAAAACTTCGTTAATTTCGTCAACAATTTCACGTGTTTATTTCTCAATCTCGTTTCTCCTTTATGGGGGGCTAGATGGCAATTCACATAGCAAACTGAAGAGTCAAAAATATCAAATCTAAAAGAAACGCCGCCTTTGTTTCCTAAATATCCTTTGAACCCAAGCTTCACAACTGAGCAAACAATATTTTTCAAATTTTCAAATAAACTGCGCTTAACTAAAACCAAGGTCAGTAGTCCTACTAAATCTTGTTCAGCTGCTAATATATACTCATTTCCAGGGAAAGCTACATTTGCTTGCTCACACAAATGAATGCATCATTCTCTTTTCCGATTTTCATCCCCAGAAATATTTTTCGCATTTAATTTATTGCCTCTGCACTGCTATAGCCTGCTTTGGCGCAATCTTTCCAGGGCAACTTGGAGTTGTGATGAGGCACCTAAAGGTGTCAAGTTAATTCCACGTTGAGAAATCCTTGCAAAAGTATGCGCTTTTGTCAACTTGGAATTGACTTGCTACCTTTAGAAGATTCGTCAGAGCTCAAGTTGTTTGGAAAAGAGTGCTCCAGGCAGACTATAGTAGTCGAGATGCTATACACATTTCTTGTAAAGACAATAAAATTAAATCAGGAGCTTCAATAGACATATCATATTCATCATTTTGGCATCTGTACCATAAGCTAAGTTCTTCAGCTGGACCTGTTCCACAAGTATTTCATGTTCCTACCATAAGCTTTATTTCTCTTTTTTCAGTAAACTCACTTTCCCTTTTGACGAGCTGTTCACTAATATAGGTTTCCATAGCTCTTCCTCCATGATGCTCAGGCAATAGCATCACAGTATTTCGGTGTTTAAAATCTCGCTGGATGTTAACGTCACATGTTTTTACTTTCATTGGGATAGCTTCTTGGTAATACCAAATTCATTTAAATGAGTTTGAGTCTGACGAAAACGGAGCTCGTTGATATCTGCTTACATTTTCTATATGCTTATTAATCAGCTCTAAAATTTCTAATTCATTTCCTTTAATTTCAGACTTTGTGTCCATATCTCCAAGCCAGCAAAAAGCAAAGCCTCCTTCTCTTGGCTCGATTTTAAACTCTTTTGTTAAAGGCAAAACCACCATAAGTGTGACTTTAGAATTTATTGAAAATAATCTATGTCTCTTGTAGAGAAAAATTCTGAATTAAAATTACGCTATTTCATGCTGAGCTTCAATATTAGAAATGAGTGTAAGAAAGCAGTCTCTTACTTTGCCTTCACCGAAAGTCCATGCACTAACTTGTTCAAGCTAATTATTGATTACAAAAATAATTGTTTCAGACTCTCTTAATGTTAGTTGTACAGCTCTTATGGGCGAAACATTCATATTTAATGATTATTTTATTTTATTATATAGCAGCTGGTAAAAAGGATAATCTCTATAGGTAAATTGTTCAAAAACTTATTTTATGATCAGAAATAAATTGACAAAACAATAAGCTATACTGACAACACCATACTCATATGAATCTCGAAATTAAAAAGAGGTAGAATATAAAGCCTGCTAATAGTGAAAATCAGCAATGAAGATAATTATATCTAGTTTCAGATTAATAAATAATTTATGCTCCCTTAAATTGATGTGCTAATATTTATAAATCACAGGAAATTTTTTATAGAAATTAAGAAGTAAGATAATTTCTTAAGTTACAACAACAATTGTTTTCACTCTATGAAAGTAATGGGCTTACTTTTGAGGCCTAAATTATTAATTATATATAATAGATACTGAAAGGAATGATGAAAATAGGGTAATTGGAGATCAGAGGATCAGGAAGACTTTTATAAAGTCAAATATTAATTGCATGTTTTTAGTAATAATTAAAATGGAATATGTAGAATGGGTAAATGAGGCTTGCCAAGCATTCGAAGATGCTTTAAACCAGGGAAACGTAGAAACAGCAAATTATATGGCTTCACAATTAATGCAATATGATGCTAAAATTCAAGTCGCTCTAGATTTAACTTCCCCTCCACCTATCTCTGTTATTCCATCTACCCCTAATTATAATCAAAAGCCAGCCCAAAATCAAGCTCCAAGAGGGCCAATATATACTAAAGCAAATTCTCAGCAAAGATCAATCAATAGCATTGATAAAGCTAATCTTAAAGAACAATTAGTGAGTATGGGCTATTCCCCAATTATAGCTCAGCAAGCAGCAAAAAGATTTTGCAATATTGAGGATGCTCTTAATTGCCTATCAAATAAGCATTAGAAAAAATTGCATAATTATTTATATAGCAGTTTCTAATTTAATAACATGCTTTTAAATTTGATATAAAACTTAAAAAATAAAGAATAATTGAAAAATTATTCTATCTTTCCAAGCATTTTTTTTTTAAGAATTTTTTTGAACTCTTCCATTCTCTGTGATCGAGAAAAATTATTGGAAATTTCTTTAGTCAATTATAAAAAAAGTATTATAAGCATCTATTTTATAGTCTATTTCAGTAATGTTTAGAAGTTATTCTGTGACTATAAAAATAGAATATTGGCTAATTAGTCAGCAGGGATTTTTATTTCTTATATCTATTATAGAAACAGAAGAGAATTATTAAAAAACCACATTTAATCTTAATTTTAGATGAAACTTTTTTGGCATACATTTCCATTTTACAATATCCTGCATTAGGAATTACCCTATTTTAAGCATGGAACAGGCTAAGCAAAAATTACAGTATTTTTGAAATATTAATTTACTTGAGTGATATTTGTTAAATATATTTTAAGCTCAGACCTTATAATTGTATTTTAACCATAGAAAGTTTTTATGCAATAATTATTCTTAACTAACTAAACTAATATTACGGTCAAGATAGTAATAATTAGTGTGTTTAAAATTAATTTAATCTATTTTTTCTATAATATTTTCTTTTACAATTTAAGTCTGCAGTTTGAGAAAATTAGTTCAGGCATTCAAATTACTTTGATAAATAATTTAGGATTTGAATGAATACTTTGCAATAATAATTTTTTCTTAAAAGCTATTTAGCAAGTATTTTTAAATAAGGCAATTATTAAAATGTCATCTTTTTATATCCACAATCGACGCACGTAGCATTTTTGATTCTTTAAATAAATCGACTATCAAAAAGAGAAGTATTATAACTAAATTTTATCATATAAATAATCTTTGCTAATTGATCTTGCTTTATTTCAACTAAACTCAAATTTTGACCAGTCCACAAATTATTTAACCTTATTCCCAGGGATAAAATTTGTTTCTAATAGAAAATTCGTATATGGATTCCATAATTAAAATTAAATGCTTTCTAATCGATCCAAAGTCCCAACCAACGTTTCTAGAAGCAGCACCTCACTTCGAGAACCAGAAGTTGAACGTATTCAAAGAGAAGTCGATTTAACTATCAGAAAATTTGAAGCAGAAAAGCGTGAATCTGCATATCTAGATGAGCAAATAAAAGCTATTGAATCAGAGCTTACACAAACCAAAAATCGTATAAAGTTGCCACAAATAAGCAATGATAAGTCACTTGAGCGGCAATTAAACTTTTATGAAAAACAATTAAACTTACCATTCACAGCTAAAAAATGGAATTTTCATAATTAAAGGAAAATAATAAAAAAAATTAGTCACAAAAGAGTTAGAAATTGACAAATTAAACAATGAATGTATTTCAAATAAAGAAGTCAGAGACAAAATTGAATTTTATAGAATGGATCTTCAAGCTTGTCAAAAAAATATTGAGAGCATGTCAGAAGAAATAAAAAAATATGCAGATGAATCAGAAAAACTGTTCAGTGAATATGAGAAAAGTGCGGAACAAGTGCAAAAACATCACAGACAATTAGGAGTTTTACGAAGTAAAAGCGCTCACCAAAGAAATGCTTATAGTGATAGAGTAAGTAGTCTTATGAGTTTTATTAAAGATAGCCAACAATCTCAAAATAAGTCATTTCAAGAGCTGGATTCTTTTTTTAAATATCAAGCTTTAAAACCTTTAGAAGTCATTAATTTAACCAAAATTCTATCAGTTTTATTATCCAAATGAAGAAAAGCTATAAAAACTCAGACAAAAGCCTATGAAGACTACAAAAAACATATAAAAACACTTCAATTTCATTTCCATCAAATAACAGAAGCCACTGGAATTGAGAGCTTTGAAGATATGGTAACTTCTTTTATTAAGAGTGAAGAACAAAATTATGAGGTTTATAAATATGTAAATGATTTGAATGCTGAAATTGATGCATTAGAAGATTCTTTAAAGCGAACTACTAAAAGAATAAAATCATTTGAGGATTCAAAAGAAATAAGCGACAAAAACGACAGTGAAATCTCAATTAAAATCAAAAATAAATTAGAAAACTTGAATGAAAAATCAAGAGTTAAAATAAATGAATATGAAGAAATTCAAAATTTGTTAGATTCTTTGCTTCCTGTTTTGAAGGTAAGAGTTATATAGAAAATTATTGCTTTATTTGAGAGCTTAAATATTCCATATCAATTAAAGCCAAATATCAATATCTCAGAAATCACAAATTTAACTGAAGATTCTGCATCTTTAATGCTGGGCCAGATAGAGTCGTGTTTTCCTTATATTCTAATCTTTACATCTGATGCAAAATATCCTTATTTAGATCTTCTCAATCCAAAGGAATTTGATACCCAGTCTATAAATATCTCAAATCTTGAAATTAAAGATAATGTAGATGGTATTGAAGATATAAAAGTTCCGCTTCCTCTTACTGACCTGAAGCAAAAAGCGAAAATAATCCTTGATAACCAAACCTCAGCTACTTCTCGAGCTAATTCAAGCATATCTTTGCCTAAAATTTAATGTTTACTATTTATTATTATTTTAAAGCTTTTTATTATAAAATTATAAATTCCTTTTAGATTGATATAGAAACTTAATAAATTCTAAAAGTTTAACTGATACATAGATTTCTCAAACACAGCTATTCTTCGTTTTGTGTATTTGTAAATTTTATTTGTGTTTAAGCATGCCCTTTAAAAAAATCATTTATAAATGAGTTCATGATATTTATTGGCATTTTAGAAATTTCAATACCTATTTTTTTATATTCTATTATTAACTTCTCAGCACTAATGGCTATTATGATAGCAAATTATATATATTATAATTTATATTTATAATTAGAAAATATCACAATTTTCTGGCTTAGGATCAGCACTTGCTGCAAATTGTTTTAGAGAAGGCTTGACCGCTGAAGTAAATAAAGGATACCTTGGGCTTTGTTTTATAAGCTCAGATATATCAACTGATGCTGCTTGCTCGCCTGGATTTTCATTAAATTCTTTTATTGGCGTATTGCTTCTTTTAGGAGTTTGAGGATTACTGTTATTTCTACTAATAGCACCAGATTTAGAGATATCTAATGCATAAGGGATTTGGTTTGGTGACCCCTCAGGGAAGTCTGTAGCACCTTCGAATTCAAGGTCTTCGAATGAATTTTCTTCACTTTTAAGTTCTTTGATTTTCATTAATGCTTTATTAGCTTTGGATACCAAGGTTTTTGCGAATTGTTTTTTTGAGTTAATTCCTGTATTTCCATATTTTAATACTTCTTTATAATATTTCTGTGCTTTTTCTGCATTTCCTAAATTTGCATAAGCTAACCCCATCAAATAAGCAGATATTAAATTGCTTTTATTTTTCGCATAAATATATTTCAGCCTTTTAATCGCATCATCATAGTCGCGATTTAAAATTTCTTGGACTCCTCTTAAAATATCTACTTTTGACAACATAAGGTCAAATCCTTTGTTTTTTATTATATAAAGCACCTGAGGGCCGAATTCTACAGCTTCTTTGAAATAGTTTAAAGATTGGCCAATATCTCCATATTCGAAATAAGCTGAAGCTAAGTCTATATAAGCTATCCCTTGTTGAACACCTTTAGAGTTATTTGCTGAAAGCTCGTAGTGTTTTATAGCATTTTTTAAGTTTTCTTGGGCTTTATATGTATGGCCTAAGTTTGTATTGATTTTGGAGGAATCTGGGAGTATTTCATAGGCTTTATTCAATATTTGCAATGCTTTTGATAGCTTTGCACTTTGCAAATAGGCTAAGCCTAAAATATTTAAAGCATCAGGATTTTCTGGCTCCTGGTCTATAGCTCTTTTTACATATTTTTTTGCTGGTTTTATTTTATTTATTTTCAAGTGCACTTCAGCAATTTTCCATAGAGCTGGAACAAATAAAGTATGCAAAGAAATTGCTCTTTCAAAGAAATTAATTGACTCTTCATAGTTGGATTTTTGCTGACTCCCCCCTTCCGTGAGCGAATAAAAAAATTTTTGTTCTGTATGGGAAGAGAGTTAATTTGTTTTTGAAATTTTAAAAAATCTTAATTTGAAAAATTAAAGCAAATATAATTTAATTATAACCCCTTGGCTAAATTTCTTATGGTCATTTATACGCGCCATTTTCATATGAGATCTCAAATTATGAATTTGCCGCACTAAAATCTGCGCTTTGAAACGCATATTTGGTTTCCACATACCAATTCAAAATGACATGCATATGCATGATAAGAAATAAATGCACGAATCATATAAAATTTATGTCTTAAAACTCAATTTGTTTAAATTAAACAAAAATCAGCTAATGATTCATTATATTAATTATGGTTTTGTTCGCTCACGGAGGCGGGGAGTGAGCAATTAATCCCAGTACAAAGCATCCCCTATACTCTGCTGAATTTTTCATTGATTTTAATATATGATTTTCAGCAGCTTCTAAAAATCCTTGCACATATAAGCAAATTCCCATGTTTAAATTAGCTAAAGGGTCTTCAGAGTCTTTCGTTAGCCGGGACTCATATGATAAAATTGCATCATTTATTTCTTGCTGGTTCAGAGCCTTTTTATTGAAATTTAATAGAATTCCAGAGCTCAATTGAGAGACATCAAAGGTATTGTGGACTATTTTTATGATTGCTTTTCTTTGTT
This sequence comes from Blepharisma stoltei, assembly GCA_914767885.1. NCBI lineage: Eukaryota > Ciliophora > Heterotrichea > Heterotrichida > Blepharismidae > Blepharisma > Blepharisma stoltei. Next base: position 424,493 of record CAJZBQ010000022.1, on the reverse strand, counting down.
TTGAGCAGGTATCTCCCATTTAATTTTTTATAAAAAATCTTTTCTTAGTTTTAAGTTACAATAAGTTTCGCAATTAATGCACTTATTTAGCAATTTATTTTATTGCTATTAGCATTTCTATGAAAATCATATAATTTTTACTAACCTCAAATTAAAAATTCTTATTTAAAGCGATTATAGAGATTTTGGTATTGAACTTGCCCTTTAGAATTGATATCTGCGAATGATAAAGCCTGCTTTATTTCCTCTCCATCAAATCCTTGCGATCTTAAAATATCTTTAAATGTTTCTTGCTTAACTGAACCTTCCGAATAGATATCTTGCTTTTTAAAAGCTTCAAAAAGTTGTAAAGCATGACTATGAAGCTTAGAATGAAGTGGAGAACCATCATATAATAAATCCCTTAACAGTAACTGATATTTTACTTTTCCTGAGGTGTTAGGGTCATATTTTTTAGCAAAATAATTAATTTGGGCACCTGAAAGTCCGAACTGGTTTGATAAAATTTGATAAAATTCAGTTTGAGAAACTAGCCCTGAGCTGGCTGAGTCATAGGTTCTAAAAATATTTTCCAAAAACAATCCTCTATCTCTGCAAGCTTGATTTATTTGTCTTATGGTTCCTAGTTCATCTATATTTCTTAACGTGTCTTGGACAGGCTCTTCAGGAATTTCTATATCTTTTATCTTCACGAAATGATGTCTTTGACTTTTTTCACAGTTTGAATTAATAGTATTTTCATTTAAAGGATTTCCACAAAATTCACATGCTAATTTGAATTTATCCAATTCTGATGAAAATTTATCGGTTAATTTTACTCATTCGGCTAACTCTTCCTCTATTGATTTTTCCAATTTTGAATTTTTTTCATGCGTGAGATTCCATATCATTTCATCTTTTATTTTCAATAACGATAATAATGCATCATGTTTTATTGTAATTTCTCTGATCCTTGGTAACTCCTGAGGAAGGTTTTCTGCGTATACATCAACTTCTGTTCTAAATGGCTTAGAAACTGAAATATCTAGAGCATACCTAAGTTCAGGTGCTTTTTGCAAAAATCCTATAATATTTTGATTAGAATTTTCTACCATTCCGACAATAGTGTTGATTCTATCTAAATCGCTCTGGACTTCGCCTAAATCGTGGTCTAATACAGCCATTTTTGACCCATAAGAGGAATTTAGCCTTTCGTTCATAGCAACAAATTCTCGTTTCATGTCTTGCTCAATGTAATTTTTGAAGCGCTTTATTTCGTCCATTCTCATTTGGATTTTCATTGCTTGGGCTTTAAGTAGTTCGCGTTTTTGGAATAAATGGGAATTTAATAAATCGTAGGCGGTTGCTATACGAAATCTATGAGCTTGATCAATAGGAATTATTGATTGACCAGGAATTTTCCCACAATCTTCGCATGCAAGTTCTTCTTTAGTTTCCGAAAAAAATTTAAATTCTTTGCTATGGGTTTTGCAAATATTAAGAATAACTGGTTCTTCTGGAATTGTTTCTGCTCGTTTTGGGGAATTCACAGGGCTTGTAGGGATATTTGAAGTCCTTGGAGAACTTTTCGATTTTTCTGACGTCGGGCTTGAGCTTCTTGATTTTTTTTCTTTTGTTTTCTTGGTAGTCTTTTTCTTTGCTGATGGAGGTTTTTCGCTCATTTTAAAATTTATTGTTTCATAGTCTAAAATGTGCATTAAGATTGCAGATATTTCTTAATAATGCAGATACAGTACATTTTTGGCTGAAATTCAATATTTTATACAAAATGTTTAATATAGTTAATGCATCTCATTTAGATCATATATTTAAAATTATGTTTATCACCAAATTTTAAAATCCTGGATATTGTTGATTAGTCTGGCTGCTTGATTGTGATGGATATTTTGATTGATTAGGAAAATAAGGAGTATTATACCCAGTATTTGGATAACTAGTTTGGCTATTAGTTTGCGATACTCCTCCAAGAGTAGGATAACTGCTTTGAGAATTAAATTGAAAAGCTGAATTTTGATTGAATTTCTGTTGAGGCAGGTTGTAAGTTTGGGAAACAGGCTGAGGAGCATCAAAATCTAATAAACTTGAATAAGAGTAATTCTGAGATGGCGCAAATTCATGAAAATCTTCAGAAGGAAGTGGAGGAGCTGATGCCATCTGATAGTAGACTGGCTTTATATCAGAGCTAGCTTGTGATCGAATGTACGTATGCTCTATTTGCGTTTCTTGCTGAGTTCCATAATTTATCATCTGACTTGGAATTTCTTGCGTCTGCTTGGATTCTTCCGCTTCTAAATTTGAATATTTCTCAGGACATTCATGTGAGATTTCTATTTTTAGTTTCATTTCCCCAACATTTTCTTTTCCTTTTGCGAGAATGACCCAATTTTCATATAAATCAGTAATATCCTCCCTTAAAATAGTGGCTTCTCCAAAAATAACTTTTCTGGTATCAGGCTTGATGTCCCAGACTTTTACAGAGATTTTGTCTTCACTTCTTATTAGAAAAGGAAGCTCATCGTTCCATGAAGGAAACTTTAAAGCAATTTCAGCATTTTTGGAGACTCTGGCTTGTCTGCCAATAGAAATCTCGCAATAGCAAGATGTAGAATCTAAGGTGTCAGAATTTCTTAGAAGTTTGGCGCATAAGGGCTTGATGAGAAAATAGAGAGTTTGGTCTGCCATTTTAGGATTAGAGATTATAAGTATAAAGGAAATAGCATCTTAGACTCTAATTGATATACTGTGAGCAGGAGGCTAAAGAAAAATTTTCGCTTGGACAAGGTATTAAACTAATTATTACCAAAAGTTATTACTGAAAATTTTATTCTCCTTTATGTGCATAATATGCAAAACTTTTATTTATACGAAATGTTGAAGATACTGGCTTTTCATAGTCAAAGCACATAACCTTTATAAAAATTACAGGAGTGTTTGATTTCTGGCGAAGTGAAGTCAAGTTAAACTCTTTTGAATTTTGGTTATTTTCTATATCCTTAATTTTTTTAAATTTTGTGTAAATTGTTTCAATTTCATTTTTTGTTAAATTGATTTGTCTTAGCAGTATTTCTTCTTTAATTCTTAATCTTTGAAGCTTAATTCTCCATTTGAATTCTGTGCGTTTCAATTCATGTTTTAAACAATCATATTTGATTTTTAGATCATTTTGAAATTTATTGTTTTCAATAGGATTATTGTCAATCTCTTCTCTATTAATTTCTAAAAGGTTTTCAAGCTCTTTAATCCTCATTTCGTATTGAAAAATTAATTTTTGATTTTTCTTTGAAACATCTGCAAGCTCATCGATCATAAATAGCAAAGATTTATATTCTTTTTCATCTGGTGTCAGATCTAAATCGTTTAAGTTGTGTGGTTTGAAATATTTGGAATTTCTTTTTAATTGGCTATTTAATGTTGACAACTCTTTGATGGTAGTAATTTTCGTTTCAATTTCTAATTCCAAGGCATTTATCAGTTTGTTTTGGTGGATATGGTCTAATTTTTCTTTTAAAGACTCATATTCTTTATGATAAATCTCAATTTTTTTGCTGGTGTTTTCTAACAATTTTTCTTGAACTAATTAGTATTCACTATCTTTGCTGAGGCTCATTTTAAGTTGCTCTTTTCTTTCAATTTTTACGAATTGTTTCATTTTCTCTTTAAATTCTTTAATTTGACTTCTAATAAACTCATTTTGCTCAGTTAGTCTTGATATAAAACTGCTTTATGATTACATTTGATCATTTGATTTCATTTATTTTATAAAATTATTTATTTAAATTTCACATGGCGTTTTAAGCATGCCATAAGTCATTTAAATAGAAATTCGTTCCTGATTCTTCATTGAAATTCAATTTATGATTGCTTCCTCTTTCCCATTTCTGATAAGTATCTTGAACAACTACATATTTGAACTCTAGGTTGCATGCTTCTAATTTATCGATTTCTATTCTTCCAATCCAATTATGGCCTCTTGTCCATTCAAGCTTCAATCCTTTATTAAAATCCCAGTTTCCCAATTTTTCAGAATTTCCTACAACTCTTAAATTTTCTCCAATCTAAATAAGACTTACCTTAGCTCGATATAAAAGTCTGAATGAGATATTGATAATATCACTTTTTTGGCTCTTTTCTTTAGTAATTTGCCAAAATTCATGCTGGCAACAGCACGAAAACAAATTATTTTGTATATGCAGCTTTCGGTTATCTCCCATTTCTCACTTTGAGCCATTCCGTTTATTGACTGCATATTTAAATTCTAAATATTTTGCTTCTTCTTGAGCAATTATTATATTTCCACGCCAAAAATTACCTTTGCTTCATTCTAATTTCAATCCTTTATTTGTGTCCCAACTTCCAAATTTTTCCGTATCTCCAACGACTACAATATTTTCTCCAAGCTAAATATTGATTACTTTGGTCTCATAAGGAATATTGAAGTAAACTGTCACCATTTCGGGCTCAATATTTTTTTTTCCAACCTCTTCGATTTTTTCTTCAATTTCTTCGACATCGTCTATGATTTCTTTTTCTTCCTCTAATTGATCAAATATATTAAATATTTGAACTGCTTCATTTGTTTTATCTCCTTCAGATCTTTTGCCATTTTCTCGTTCATTTTCTATTAAATCAGCTTTATACTCTTGATTTTCCTCATTTTTATCAATTAGATCAATGAAATCTATTATTTTTTCTTGATCTCTATCAATTAGATCTCCTTCTGTGTGGAAGCATGCTTCACAATCTTCACTTAATAAGGTGTCAGGCGTGCATTGCTTTAAAAGGATTCTTTCAGTTTGTGAAGCTGTTTCTTCTTCTTCTGAAAAATTTGCTTTCACAACTAAATAATTCGTCCCATCTGATTTATCCAATGATAAGTTAAATTTTTTGAGCGTTGGAGAACCTTGAGATGTATTGCTTCTCCGATGAGAATGAAATCCTTGGAACTTTTGGTCTTCCTTTTCAAATTTTATATTTAGAGGGCTAGAACCCTTTGGAGATTCGTTAAAAAAGCGAATAGTCTCAGCTTTTGGGGTATGCAGACCAACAGTCTTTTTGTTGTGAAAATTTGCGATAAAGCTTGAGTGCTTTTGTGAGCTTCTTTTCATAGTAGAATTTATTATATTATTGATTATTAATGAAAAATATTAGACCATTTATATTGAAAATATAATAAAATTTGATTTTTTATATGCTTTAATTTCAATTTTTCTTATTTCTTAATACCATTTTACATTCTCAAATAATATTTTTTTAAGGATTAAATTATTATTAGCTGAGTTTTTATCTATTAATTTATATTCCAATTTCACGGCTCATATTGAAACTTTTTTAATCTAAAAGAAAATACTAATAAAATAAAAATTTTAGAAAAGAATTATAAAAAATTGCAATATTGGTAAACAAATTTAATAATGGCCAAGTGACCAAATTATTAGTTATTGATGAATCCTAACTTTAAGTCTCTCTTGGAGCTCTTCGTAATTAACAAGAGAAAATCTTGTCCAAATCTTCTTGGCAGCTGCCACAAAATTCTCAATTTTATCATGAGTATGAAGTGGCCCTGGAGAAAGCCTTAAAAGCTCTTGTTCTCTTGGGACAGTTGGATAATTAATCGGCTGGACATAAATTTGATATTCCTTGAAGAAAACATCACTGACTTCTTTACACACATTTGGGTTCCCTATAAATAATGGCACAATATGGCTTGCTGATGGTAGTACTGGCAAGTTTTCTTCTTGCAGCCTCTTTTTCATAAACTTTGAATGTTCATGAAGTAATTTTCTTTCTTTTTCTGACTCTTTAACGTGTTGGATTGAGGCGATGCTTCCTGCCACAGTTACAGGTGGCAGTGAAGTTGTAAAAATAAATGATGGTGAGTAGCTTCTTATGCAGTCTATAATTAATGAAGAACCTGCAAGATAGCCGCCATGAGTGCCAAAAGCTTTTCCTAGAGTTCCTGAAATAATATCAATATCAATCCCTCGCTCTTGTGTAACACCTCCTCCTCTTTTTCCATATAGTCCTACAGCATGAACTTCATCTATATATGTAAGTGCTCCATATCTTTTGGCGATATCTTTAATGGTTTCTACTGGTGAAATAGTTCCACTCATAGAATAAACGCTTTCGAAAACTATAATTTTTACTTTATCTTTGTCTTCTATATCATTGTTTGAAGCTTCTAGCAAGCTTTCCAAATGCTTAATGTCATTATGTTTAAATACTCTGATATCTTTTTTACCTAATTTTGAGTATCTCATGCCATAAATCATAGATGCATGATTTTCTTCATCAGAAAAATAAATGGCACCTTGAGGGAAAAGGGATGGAAGAGTGCTCAAACCTGCTTCGTTTGCAACGTAGCCAGATGTGCATACTAGAGCAGCCTCTTTATTATGTAAATCTGCAAGCTCATTTTCAAGCTGTACATGCAAATTTGTATTTCCTCCTATATTTCTAGTTCCACCTGAGCCTGCTCCATAAAGTTTTAAAGCTTGGACCATAGCTTTGATAACTTTAGGATGTTGTCCCATCCCTAAATAATCATTATTTTTTTATTTTCCTACTTTTTTATAGAATATAATAAAAGAAAAATTGATTTTTTTCATTATCAATTTAAATTTTAAAAATAAAATAATATCCCATTAATAATCATTTGAACACCACATAGTGATCTTATTTTCATCACCAGTCATGTACTCTGTAGCCATAGGAAAATCCCCGGCATGCCGCAAAACCTTCGTGAAAACCCTATATCGTCCTTCATCTTTAAGTCGTTGTATGGCATCATGGAAATGCTTTTCCAGACCTGCAAGCTTTTTAGGTTTCATACTTTCAAGATCAATGAAATTCAATGGATCCATTAGCTTTTGTGCGACGTCCTCAATACTCGGCCTATCTCCTGTCTGGATAAAATTCATGGATTTCATAAAAGGGCATTTTTCAGTGTTTTCAGTAATCAAAGTAGGGGTTATCATATGATTCTTGGAAAGGAAAGGACAAAGGTGCTTTACGGACTCAAGGGTACGTACCGCGAATTCTTTCATAATTTTATGGTTATAAGTGGATCTAAAATCCAGGAAATTATGGACAAATAAGAAGGGAAAGATAGGCTATAGATTTTGAAATATTAGAGAGTTGAATAAATTAGATATTTTGCAAGTTATAATCGGTTTTTAAGATTAAATATTCAGTAAACATGGATAAGCTGAAAAATAAGCCAAAAATGAATGATAGATAGAAGAAGAGTGACTGATGATAAATGAGGTAGAAAAGTAAGAAGAAGTTTAAAAGACTCATGAAGATAAAAATCTTTAATAGGTTAATTAGAAATTATTTAAGGATCATTCTTCTTTATTCCTGAGATTTTATTAAAATTCGCGATTATTTTTTTTGTGATGATCTGAAGGATTTAAATTGTATAATTTGGAAAATTTCCAAATAATTTACCTTCTCTATTGTCTATCTTAAAAAATAAGTAATTATTTTTTAAGTCGAAGCCATAGTTTAAGAGTTAGGCTATGTCAGCCATTTTCTAAGAAGTTATTTTGCCATCAAGATTTCTTAAGTTTTATGCAATAATGATCATTAACTAATACTTGTATGTGCAAGTTCATCGAAAATTCTTACTTTTTTACTTTAATTACGGCATCAATATTTATATTTAAAGACAATTTTTACTTATTTTGGCAGTAACATAATCTTGAGAGGATCATGAATAACTAAAATCAAAAATATTTAATCCACTATGATACGATATTTGAAAACCAAATTTTCTTTAGATAAATAAATTGAGGAATAATTTATTGCATTTTTAGGCGATGTAGTAGAAATGACCTATAAATCGCTGCTTAAAGTTAAAAATATGGTTATTTCCTTTATTCAGTATTATAATGATATATTAAGGTAATTCCCAAAATAATTGCCCGAGGATGGCGCAAGATAGTGCCATCCTCGGGCAATTTAAAAAATGGCCCCACACGGGAATCGAACCCACGTGTGGGGCCATTTTTGGTGCGTGGAAGTCGATGTTCTCCACTAACCAAAAATGGCCCCACACGTGGGTTCAATTCCCGGTGTGGGGCCATTTTTGAATTGCCCGAGGATGGCGCAAGATATCGCCATCCTCGGCAATTACTATATTTAATAGGTAAAATAACGTTCATGAACAGCAAAGTTTACTACCCTCCTGAAAATCAATTAAAATCCCCTGAAAAATCTCAAATCCATAAAGAAAAAATAGCAGCTCCTTCTAGCAGCCTTGATTTGCTTCTAAACAGTTCCAATGACAAACTAGAAATGAGGACATACAAAAGTCCTATCCTCAGAGAAAAAATTAAAGTCAACGATCTTGCATCAAAGCCAAGCAAACGCAAAGAAGGCAAAATTGAACGGTCTAAAAGCCAAATTGTGAATGATTTCCGTTGAAGCCCACATAAAGAATATAAATGCAATGGAAAACTTACAGAAAAAACATTAAATGAAGCATCACTAATGAACCAGAAACTAGAAATGACTAATAAGATTAAAAAAATAATAAAAAAAGCGAAAGATAAGAAAAAGAAACTCCGTGACCCTCTCCATAGAGAAATAAGCCTTATTATTTCCAAAACATTGGTTAAAGATAAAATACATGACCCGATAACTGGCACAATAAAACAATATAACATTGACCGTTCCCGTCCACTTTCTTTAGGCAATAAAAAGGCGCCCATCATTTCTGGTAAAATCAATGAATTTTCACCTCCGAGATCCGCATATGTGAGTGCTAGGGATGATAAATGCCATCAAAAAACCATTAATCCTATTACAGGTGAAACTAAAGAAAGCTTCCACACCCGTTCTATTTCTTACGAAGAAGATAAATTTTCCCCACCGAAGTCAGCAGCATCTACTGTATCCAGTGCAAATTTTGAGACTTTTTCTATTAATCGCTCGCCATCTCCAGTCGATTATTCAAGTATGTTCAACTCAAAAAAAATCCTCAAGGGAATGGGAGCTCATTATCAGAAATCAAACTTAACTTAGCTTAACTTAAGTAGACGGGCTCATGCCCTTAATTTTAACGCAATCACCGAGGATCCCTTGGGGGATTCATCCGCTTTGCGACCTTTCTTCCGTCGGGTCTCCTCCTTGTCTCTTGTAAAAGGCTCCAGTGTTGAGTGGGCAGATTACGGGTTTGTGCGGCCTCCTGAGGCTGAGAGAAAACGAAATTGGTATTCCGAAACCCCAAAAAAATGGAGTTTCTGGTAGCCTGTCGGCAAAAGGGTGAAGTCCAGATCCTGGGACGTAACGCCCAGTTTCACGCTAGGCAGTTGCCCGATGGATCTAGGTATTACCTGTAGACCTTGCTGGGCTTGCCCTTTCCAAATCTGGACCCTCCTTTTCTTCGAGGTAAAAAACCAGTCTCGAATTTGGACTTGGGCTAGGCTCTGCTACCTGCAGAATTGGTTACCATAGCATTGCTGTCCTTTTCAAGGCTAGAAAAACCTTGCCGGATATAATTAAAATATGTATGGCTGTGAGGCCATACCTAGACGAAGACGCCATATATTTTAATTATATCAGAAATCAAACGTTTTTTAAGAATAATTATCAATTTTCTAATTGGTTATAAATTTTCAATATGGAAGCTGCAGCAGTCCCTTCAGACGTTCGTGTTAAGCCAAAAAGAGGCCCTTATAGAGCTGAGTTAGTAGCTGGCCAAACCTACTATTGGTGTGATTGTGGAAGATCAGCAAATCAACCTTATTGTGATGGCTCTCATGCTGGCACTCCTTTTGGTCCTTTGCCGTTTACCCCAGAAGAATCAAAAGTATATTGGCTTTGTGGATGTAAATATTCACTCAACAAGCCACATTGCGATAGCCAGCATAACAAGATTGAGTGGTAAGCTAACTTAATCAATATATCAGCTAATTATTAACAATTAATCTGAGATTCTGGTATGACTTTCTTTCCATATCTCTGCAAGAACTTCTGTCATTTCTTTTTTATAGCTGATCATATTCACCCCAATGATTTTTGCAAGCGAGTTTTTGTCTTTATAAAATTTTTCCATATCTTGTTTTAAAGTTTCATTTAGTTCATCAATGTCGACATCTGCGTTAGAATTTTCACTACGGATTCGGTTCCTTCGCTCTAGAGCTTCAAATGCGCCAAGTGTTAGTTTATAGTAATCTTCTATTTCTTTGCCTGATAAAGATTTTATTTTATTATATGATGTTCTTTGTGATTCTGCTATTTGCTGATGTGTAGAAGCTAAAATCTTTAATTTCACCGAAACATTTTCTTTTTCAATTCTGCTCATAGATTCATAAGCTTTGCTCATAACAAGGCTGGAATTGATCTCATTTTCTAGGCTTATTATAATTTTATTTGTATTTGCTCGTAAATTTTCTTGCTGCTGCAAAAGATTCTTTAGTTCAGTTCGAAAATAGTTAAAAGCAATATCTGCGTCATTTTGCAAAATAATGTGATCTCTTTGGACATAAGTAGAAATTATTGATGAAAAAGAGCTGCTAAAGTCAGTGATTTTGCTCATTCATCCTTTTGAAATCTGACTTTCTCTTAATCTTATAGTAAAATTCAATTCATCATCCTTTATAAAACTTAAAAAATCAATGCATCTCCCCAATATCTGATGGTTTCCTACTCTCTGTATAAATTTTTCTAATCCGTATCGACGAAATTCATAAAACATTGGATCTTGATTAGTTCAATACCCAGTTATCCCTTCTTTATCAGGCAATGCTTGAATTATACATCCCGGATATTTTGATAATAGCTGATTCCTAAGCCATACAAATTCATTATATCTCCTTTGTGATACTGCTTGATTTTCTACATAGATCGGGTATGCATAAAATGATTCCCTCCCATCCCTGCATTTCTGAGGCTCGCCGATAGAAATGCTTTTAAAATCCTGCGCAGGGGTAGTAGATACATAAGCGTCATGGGAAATTGGGATTCCCATTTCCGATTCATTTAATAAATCTTGCCGCCCTCTCTGCACAAAGCTTATATTTACATCAAGTTTCTCTTCTTCTAAAAATTCGATATCTTCTGACGTATTGTCCATGGCAATTAATTTTGAATTTATTAAATTTGTAAATCTAAGCTGAAATTTTTATAAATTAGATTTAAAACGAAGTTTTTTAAGTCTGGAGCATAGAAGAAATTCATTTTTGTAGAAATTAATACTGTAACGCGAATAACAAAATATTTAAGTTATAAATAATTTAGTTTAAATCGAAAGCACTCATATATAGCATCATCAACAGTTACGAGTAAATACACAATTTTTTTCTGAACTGGGGAAGTTTGATAAAATTTAAGTTTTATATTTCCTTGTTCTCTAGCTTTAATCTTAGTAGCTGGCTTAATAACTTGCATGACTTCAGTATCAGTTGAACTTAAAGAAAGGGAAAGTAATTTGTCACCGGTATTTTTATATGGAATGCTTTTTGTGCTTGCTTTTCCAATTTTAATCGAAATATCATAGCTTGCTAATAAATCGCAAGGAGGTTCAGGAGATGAGCTTGATCTGCTGCTTGGCATTGATTCAGTGTTTGCTTCATCAGAAAGTTCTTCATTTACTTCTAGCTTTCTTTGGTTGTTCTCGTGAATATTATCAAAATCCCGAATAGCGAATTCAGAGGTAGTTGTATTGGTTTTTCTATCGCTCGTTTCTGAATATGAATAGCTGAAGCTCTTATCATCTTCTATTGACTGATATTTTTTGTCATTCTTTCATTCTTCATCAATTAAATCAAAAGGAGTTTTATATTCAGAATTTTGATTCTTCTTATAAGGAGTGTAAAAATTTCCATATGAATCAACCTCTGCGAGAGTTTTAAACGAAGGGCTATAATAAAGGCTTGAAAGACTAAACCCGCATTTGTATCGGCCGTTCTTTACATCAAGAATAGCATCTGATACCGCCTTTCTATTTGGCCATAGGCCAGTCCCCAATTTAGAAAATACACAAAATCCTTTATAATAGATCTCAAAACTGCCAATTCTGGGGAATTCTGGAATTGTCCCATCCTTTTTAACACCCTGATGAGCTGACCCTTTTCATAGAAGTGGATGCACTAAGCCTTCAGGAATTTGATTTACAACGGTAATCAAGTTTAAATTGATACTTAAATGTGTAGAAATCATATTAGAAAGCTCTAAATATTTATCTTCTTCATGGCTGGTGCATCATTTATGCAGCCTACAGTTGATGCTGCAATAGAAAATACCAATGCTCTATTATCACTACATCTGTGTCCATTTTCCTTATAATATCAAAATGGCTGCGTTCCTATACGAAGACCCAAACCCAACATCAGAATACATCGATCGGCAGCAAGGATACTCCCAAGATGAATATCGTGAAAAGTTGAGATTATCGTCTACTCTTTACATCGGCAATTTGTCACAATACACCAAAGAGGAGCAGATCCATGAACTTTTCTCATACTGCGGGAAGGTCAAAAAAATCATCATGGGGCTTGACAGATACAAAAAGACCCCATGTGGATTTTGCTTCGTGGAGTATTTTACACACGAAGACGCTGCAATAGCTGTAGATTGCTTATCTGGAAGTAACCTAGAAAATCAAACAATAAGGGTTGATTGGGACATAGGCTTTAAAGAAGGCAGACAGTTTGGCAGAGGAAGAGGAGGTGGGCAAAAGAGAGACTCAGTCAAAAATGAATACGAAAGAGAAAGAAGTCCTGACAGAAATGAAGAAGAAGTTGGTTCAAAGCGAAAAAGAAATTAGTAAATTTGTCATTAAATTTATAAATGGGAGAATTAAACCATAAACAACGAGAATTTTGAATGCCTGATAACTCAGCAAAAACCTGTCACAAGTGCGATAAGGTTTTCAATACTTTTAGAAGGAGACATCACTGTCGATATTGCGGCTTGATTTTTTGCTCAAATTGCACAGAAAAGAGCTATGAACTGCCTAATGGGAAAATTATTCTGAGAATTTGCAAAGACTGTTTAGAACTATTAAATTCCTCACAGCAAAATACGTTGGTTGGAAATATAGAAAAATATCCCATATCTTCTATTGATGGAACTTCTGATACACCTTCTATTACTACAATTGAAAAAGAAGATATTCTCCCAAGAGAAGTTGAAATATTAGATGGGGCAGAAGAAAGAAGCCGAGAAATATGAATCGACCCAGCACAGGATGAGCAGAAGGATATAAGAATTGTGGAGCTTCTAGATGAAATAAATGGGAAAAGTAGAGATGACTTTGAAATTTATGCTCAAGAGTTTTTAAGGATAAGGGCGATAAAGCTACTTGAAAATTCTGGAGTTGATAAAAACTGGTTTGAACTAATCATAAAATTTGTAAGAGAAATCGTCGGAAATGTCTGCTCATCTGTCCAGTATAGGCATGATAGTATGGACATAAATAATTATCTCAGGATTATTAACGTAGAAAATTCTGACAATAGTTTGAGCGAATATGTGAATGGAATTGTTTTAAATAAAAACATCGCACACAAAAGAATGCCAAGAGAAATAAAAAACCCAAGAATTTTATTATTGCAAGGAGCTACTGATTCGTTTTTTACAGAAAAGAGAATCGTTTCAATGGATAATTTAATAGATCAGGAAGGAGATTTAACGAAAATCTTAATCAAAAAAATCGAAAAAATCAGCCCAACAGTGATAGTATCTGAAAAAGGCTTGTCACAGCCTATCATAAATGAGCTTTCAAAAATGGGGATATCGACTATTATTAATGTGAAAATGAAAATTCTAACTATGCTTGCAAGGGTCGCTCAAGGGCAAATTCTAACATCTGTGGACCAAATTTCTCATTTGGTAAAGTATTTAGCGGAATGTGAAGAATTTTTCCAAAAAAATATTGGACAGTCCACATATTTATACTTTAAAGGCTCTGCAGATAATTCATTAGGGGCCACAATTATTTTATCTGGGCCTGATAAACCTGAGCTTAAAAAGGTAGCCAGTTTAATTAGACAGCTCAGTCTAGAATATCGCAATGTAAGACTAGAAAAAAGAGCTTTTACGCAGTGCAGGCTTGAAAACTACCCTGATATTTTTTTGAATTTTTTTAAAGAGTCAACTGCCTATAAATATCTCGTTGTCTGTGGACATAATATGTGCATAAGGATTATAAAGAATTATCTGGTAGAGATATTTGATAAAAGAAACAGGTCCGTGAAGAGAGAAAAGTTGACCTGTAAAGAGAACAACAGGCTATAATCGAATTAATTAATTAATAAAAATATGTGTATAAGGCCTAAAAGCATGACCATTGATTTTTATAAAGAAAATGATATTCCTTTGGGAGAATTTATTATCTCCACCATCAAAAAATCAAATGAGAGATGCGAATGTGGTAGAATCTGAGGTGTCCATTCTTTTTACTATTTAAAATCAGGAGGCAGAATTAAAATTCGGCTTGGAAAATCAACCTGTCCAATAAGAGACATCGTAGTTAGTAAAGAATGCAAAGCATGTGGAAAAACTGACGAGAAATCAGAAATTTTAAGCAAAGCAACCTGAGAGTATTCTTTTAATAAATTCATTGACAATTTTTTTGTCAAAAAAGACCTGTTTCATGACCATCGAAGTTGCAGACATGACTATTATAAATTTGCGAGATTTCAATTCCATGCATTTGGAATCAAAGTCACTGTTCAATGGGAAGAAAACCCGATTTTTGATTTAGTTACATCTAGAAATAAAGACATGGGAAGATATTATAACACGCTATTGAATAAAACTTATAATGAAATGAAAATGGCAGCAAAAGACGTGCTCGATGATATGATAAGTAATTGCAAAGACATGTCAAGAGTCATAAGTTCATTATTTTCTGAAGAAGAATCAAAAGATACCCAAAATAAATGGGAAAAATTGCGTCAAGAAATTGTCTATGATATTGATTTTTTATCTTCACTAGTAGAAAAGCTGCAAAACATAGACATTTCTGAGTTCTCCAATATTTTACAGCTAGAAACATATAGAAGAGCTCTATTCTTCCAATTTTGCTCCACAAAGGTAAATATTGAAAACATTGCAAATAATGTAAGAAGGGTAAAGTCAGGAGAAAATGTGACGATAAATGAAATTTCTTCAAATTTAAACTCTTTCTTTGAAACACAAAACGAATTAGCAGACACTGCTTCTTTTAATGAAAGTAAACATGAGCTTTCTACGATGATTCACGACTCTTTCGCAATAAAAAAGGTGAATTTATCTAACAAAGATGATGAGCTAATACAATCATCGCATTTTCTTTATATGCAGAGAGGGTGTTTAACGCTTCCACTTGTAAAGGATTCTATTTGTGTCCCGGTTGATGAGCAAGATTCTTTGTCAATAATAGCTTATACGCTGTCTACAGAAAAGTATAAAGATTTTATAATGTCAAATTCAAATCCACAGCTAGATAAAAATAACCAAATTGAGGCATCTTTACTATCAGGCAGTGAAGACCATTTTGAGTTTCAAATTTCTACATATGACGATGATGCATTTAATGAGCTTGCCCATAAAGATGACATGAGAAGACTATATGGCCCTCATTTGACTATAAAAGTCCAAATATGCTTTCCATTTCAATTTAATGCATGCCGACTATTTGTTTGTGGATCTGCTGAAGAGTTTTTAATGTCGATTTATGCTTCACAAAATAATCAAATGCAGCTTGGCAAAAGTGGCGCGACTTTTAGAACTTCGCATGATGGGAAATATATATTGAAAATTGTTGACGAAAAAGAATTTCACATGTTTATTGATTTAGCACCTAATTATTTTCGGCATGTCTGCAAAAGCTTTTTTCATAGCATGCCGTCCTTACTTGTAAGAACATTAGGAGCTTTCAGGATTTACATAAAAAACCAAGGCACTGGAAGATCTCGGGTAGAGTGTGCATTATTATATGAAAATGTCGGGTTCAATATGCCTGAAAAATGCTTCACCTATGACTTAAAAGGAACTGCCAATTCTAGAAGAAAGGTAAGATCAGGCGAAAAACGCACAAAAATGGACATTAATTTTCTAGACGATTTTTTTGGAGTTCCTATCAATATTTCTCCTGAATTCAAAAGAATTTTTGACGCTGCTGTATGGAATGATTCTCTTTTCTTATCAAAACAAAATATCGTTGATTATTCTTTACTTATTATAGTATCTCTAGAGCAGCGGAAAATTGCAGCAGGGATTATTGATTATGTAGAGCAATATACATTCGAACGAGTCATTGAAAGCAATTATAAAAAAGTTGTAGGTGCTGAATTGCCTACAATTACACATCCAAATACATATAAAGAACGATTTCGTAGCCAAATTCTGCAGACTTATTTTATTGCAATTGAAGAATAAATTAAAAAAAATGTTTAGTTAACAGCATAATTAAAGATGGCGTCTCGCCAGGGCATGGTATTCTGGCGATACAGACTCGAGAGCATATTTAATTATATTCGGCAAGGAACCAGGAGCTGCACCCTGGGCTTCAAGTTTTCCCTTTTTACTTACTTACCCCCCCCATCCTTGATCGAACGATTTACTGTAAAAATTCCTAAAAATTGGGAAAATTAACCCCTATCCTTGATCGAGAGATTTTCATATCATGCAAATTTTTATATATATAAAAAAATATTAGTTATCAAAAGCTTGGGAAGATGTGCATAATGAATTTGTTTCCAGAGACTTTGAGACGACAGAAAGCTTCGGAATCAACCATCCGAAGCGATTTAGTCATCAACCTAGGCTTAAAAACTCAATAATCTAATAAAATAGAGATTCTTTAAAATTTAAAATTTTTAATTCAATAAGGAACAAATTAAAATTTATACAGTTTAAAGGGGGTAACTAATAAATCAAAATATTAAAAATTGGTATTTTTATGAAATTAATTAAATTTTTTTGCTGTAAAAAAATTATTAAATACTCTTACTCCCCCCCCGTGTGAGTGAACAAAAATTTTTTAATAGAAAAATTTTGTATGGAAAAAAAAATTGATATATAAATGATAATTAGTATAAAGAAATCTAGAGCTAATTCTGTTTAATTTTAAACGAATTGCCTTTTAAAACATAAATTTTATAAATTAAATTAATATTTGCTTTCCAATTTTTGCGAATTAGGATTTTTTTAAATTTCGAAAAAAAAATAATTTTTATAAAATTTATATATAAATTTTTTTTTAAAAAAAAAAAATTAACCCCCTTCCGTGAGTGAACAAAATTTTTTTTGTTTAGTTAACAGCAAAAGCAGTTGTGTTTTCTAGGGTGTAAAGTTTTAAGTGGTCTAATTATTTTTAAGGGAAGTCCATTGTAGGTGTTATTTTTTGGACAGTTTTGACCAATTTTCTGAAAAATTGGCTCGATTCCAAGCTGGAATTCTTCGCTTTTGTTTTTCTTTCAAATAGCTGAAGTTTCAAAATATTCAATATTTCTAGGTCTTGCTCATTCATTTATTTCTTCTTCTGAAATTTCTCTCTCTAAATCAGCTTTATTTCCTAATAAATAGCTTGTAAAATTTCCTTCAGAATTTTCTTTTAATAAATTATATCATCTGTCAAGCTCTTCAAAACTTTTTCTAGAAGATAAGTCAAGCACAAGCAAACAAAAATCAGGCCTTTTCAATAATCTAAATTACCAATACGGGGTAGTAATATCTTTATATTTTTCATTTCCTGACATATCTCAGATTTGGAAACAAATAGTTTTCTCATTATTCATTTTTACCTGAAAAGGTGTATACTCAAGCCCAACTGTTGGAAAAATATCTTCATTACCAGTTAATTTGTGAATAAGTGCAGTCTTTCCCACTCCAGAAGCTCCTATAATGATGACTTTTGTAGTAATTACGTTTTATATTGGTGAATTCAGAATTACCTTCCATTTAAAATTGTATAGCGTTATTTTTCATATATTGGCTTGAAAGATTTATTTGATTTTTTTATTACTAACACATTTTAATTATTCTGTGCATTTATTATTAATGGACTCTACCTACAAATTAAGCACTTCATTGACCTGATTTGTGCCATTATGACCTGCTTATCATCTTCTTCTACATCAAATTCAATAAGAGTGTCTTCAAATAATTTGATATACAATGAAAAGTTACTTTCACTTATCCCTAAAGTTGTATGAGAAGACCTTACATGTCTTCGGAATTCAAGTGTGGCACATCCGTTGAAAATTTTGAACATCCCGCTTATTATCATTTTCAAATTCGAGTTTTTAAAATAGGCATTTAACGACTCAAATGACATGACTTTTTTATATAAAGATGATATAAACTGATTTCAAAATTCACTGCCACCATATTTTCCAACGAGGTTATGGCTTTTTACTCTTAATAATTCTGTGTTCATTTTCATTTCGTCTAAATGATTAATTCCTTCGGAAATTAATTTTCGTGTGTGGTGAAGCACTTTGTCAGAAAATACAGCATTCGTTGTACTTTCTGATTTTAATAGAGGCGAACTTTCAGTTGTGCTCGTTTCTGGCCTATTCTGAGATGAAAAAAACGAGTAATTTTCGAGCTGGTATCTAATTTGATAGGCCTTTATGCTTTGTTCTTTGAAGTCTACATCTTTAAGGTAGTTCAAAGGTTTTAAATTTACAATCTGCTCAAGTTTTTCGTTAACTTTTTGGCATCTTTCAAGTATTTCTTTTTCTGTGCAGCTTCCAGTAGCTTGAGTTGGCTTATGGCTTGTCCTTATTCGAAAAGGCAACTTAATTTTATCATCAACTACTGAGCATATTTTTTTTTTAAAAAAATTATATAGCATGAAATTATCTTTATAGAAAAAATATTAAGCAACCTACTGAGTGACGCTTTTCTAGCTCTGAATGTTTGTATGTCTCTGGCGAATCTATCTTATTTTCATAAGATTTTAATACAACAAAAGATTTGCTCCTTCTTTTTTGTGACCTTTCTTCGCATTTCTTCGAATTAATAATCTCTGCTGGGATTTTAGCATTTAAGCTGACTTCTTTACAATTTAGAAATACTCATTTATTGTCTTTATCATTCATGAACTCAAAAATAGCGCCTTTTAGCTCTTCTTCTTTAAATACGTGAGCATTTAAAAAGCTTATGATTTCATTAATCATTGCTTCTATTTCAGGGACTTTGTTTTTATTTTCTATTACGACGAAGCTCTCTGGATTATTTACATTGACAATGTCTCTTCTTTTTTGGTCAAACTTAAACATTAGAAGTGATGGATCATCTGATCTGGATTTTTTAAGTGATAAATTTGAGTCGTCTAGATTTGGTTCTGTTAAAGTTGAAGCTAATTTTAGGCTCTGTTAAAAACTTTTTCTAAATATAAATTAATTTTTTTTTATAAATCAAAAGTTAGTATTACCTAGAAATTTATCAGCTTTTGCACTAAATAAAATATTTTAACCGTAATTTTGGTCTTTCTTTTATTGTAGATATTGAAGGGGTATTAACTTTAAATGGATTATTCATAGACGATGATGTTCTAAAAATCATATTTGTGTATCTAAAATCTATAGAAACTGTTTTTTTCTTTTTTAGTGACGTTGCAGGGCAAGTAGATCTTTTATGAGTCTCTCTTGATCTTATAATTCGCTTATCACAGCTTATGACGTTATAATACTTCGTTTTCATTCCTGCTCTTCACAAGACTCTTGTCATAGAAACAGGTGTCGATATACATTCTATGTAGCATTGAATCATTCCAGAAGAATCTTTTGCCGATTTTCAAAACTCTTCTGCAGCTTCTTGGGATTGAAAAACAATTGATTCTCTGTATAGAGATTTGTACAAGTATATATGAATTTCTCGATTTTTGTGTTTTTGACTGGAAGTGAAAAATTCACTATGGCTGCATGCTCTGCAGTGGAGAATTCCATTGCCTTTAGTTCTGAGCAAGAAAGGATGTGGTGAGTCTTCGGTCTTAATGAGTGTTGTAGGTATATTTACATTGAAAGTTCCTGAATTTGAATATAAGGCAAAATAGCTATAAATATTGAGCGGTTTTCCATTGAATAATTTTGGAAGAGAGTTCGGCCCTTTCTTCGAATTATCAATGGATTTTGGGGTAAAATTAGCTATACTGCTTTTGCTATGTGCAATTGGGCTAGATTCTGTGAGAAACTTTGTCTCTTCCATTAATATTTCCAAATATTATAAGCCTAAAAGATGGCAATGATAAAAGTCCTAATTATTTAATATACTTCGGAGCCTTTACTGTGAAGCTTAATAGCGATGATAAATTCTAAAATTATTAAATATTCTTTTATATTATATGAATTAATTTAATAATTCTTAAATTTATCTCCAATAAAAATCATTTATTAAAAATAAATTAAATGCTGCTTTATAATTATTTATCTGATTAAATTTGCCAAAATTTATAATGTAAATACATTATTAATTTATAAGCCACATTTATTAGATTTCTGATATATAGAATTTTCCCATAGATGGCGCTGTTTGCCCTTGATTTGGCCACTGAGAAAATTTTTTGGTTTGACCAAACCATATGGTACTGGTCGAACCAAAAAAATTTTCTCAGTGGCCAAATCAAGGGCAAACAGCGCCAAATTTGGGAAAATTCTATATAATATTCTAAATATTAATATCATTAAATTGTCCATCATATAATGTTATTAATATTTTACTTATTTGGGATCGTCCATGGGAATATTTTTAATCTGGACTTATCAGTTCATGCTTGAATAAGTTTGGAGCAAGAAATTTATCTAGAGATTACACCAGACATTTCAAATGGCTATGCATGAATTGTTACAGAAGCAAGCTCAGAGGAATTAATAATAAAAGAAGAGTCTGATATGATTTTAAGTACACTATTAAATGTCCCTATAGTGACACAAGTATTTTCTGTTTCTTGTACAGAAAAATGCAAAAATGGGGATACAGTACAATTGTCATTTGCTTTGATTGGCTCTGACAGCTTACCAATAGAAACTCGTGAAATTTTTATTCAAATTTCAAACCAGCGGATGTTTTTAACAAAGCAAGTGGCGATTTCTTATAATGATTCGAATAATAACAACTTCATTCATGTATTTATTGCAAATGGACATATCAGAGAAATGATTAAAATCAACGACAAATGAAGTGATGGAAAACTTGATGTTAAAGGCAATGATATATCGGCAATTTCATTTTCTGGAGATTTTGGAATTATAATAAAAGCTTATATTTCTGATGGTCATCAAATCACTGAATGGTTATATACAGGAAATGAATGGAAAAGAGGGAATTTTGTGTATTCTGGTGTGAGCTCTTCTCTTGTAAGTTGGAATGATAAAATTAACGATGAACTTCGTGCATATTTGTTTATTACACAACACGATAATAATGTTGTTGAGTTTATGTGGGATCGAAAAAAGTGGATTTTTGAAGAAATTATTATATAAATAGAAATGATAATTAATTTGATTAATATATAATTGATTAATTAATGGATTATATATAGATATTTCAGTTTTTGAAGCAACTCTAAATGCTTGTGATGGATCTTGCCAAAGCCATTTTAGATAATTTCCTCTCAATAGCAAACAATATAATTTTGATATACTTTAATCGATAAATTAGCATCAGTTTCAAGATTCCATTTTATAATTTAATATTTTTTAAGGTCTAAAAGTTTATACTATTACTGATAAAAGTGTAGAAGTAGTTACAAAATTTTATAAAAGATTTAGAATAATTAATTATTTTGAGATAATTTATTAATTCTAAACCTTGGTGAAAAATATGAGTGATCAAAAAGTTGACAAAAAGAAAAGCCTTGCTCCCCATTGAGAGCGAACAAAAATCTTTGGTTCGCTGACAGGAGGGTGGTTGATTTTTGTTTTTTTAAAAATATATATATATAAATTTTATAGTGAAACTATTTTTCTAAGAATTTAAAAAATCCAACTCGTAAAAATTTAGAAGTAAAAATATAATTCAATTTGTAAAATTAGTGTTTTAAAATGCAAACTGTTTAAAATTAAAAAGAATTAGCGAAATTTCATTATAATAACTTATAAATCAAAATATTTTTTTCATAATTTTTTTTCGCTCACGAGGGTGGTTTTAGGGATTTTTCGAATGGTTTTGCTCACACATGGAGCTGGAGGAGTTAGCTTCTTTTCTAGCGATGAATGCTGTCATATCTGCAAAGCCTCTTTTAGCGTAAATAAACCAAGAAGAACCTGCAAGTTCTGTAATGAGCGTGTGTGCAAAGAGCATTCTATTAAAAAGCAATGAGATGACCAAAAGAAACGTATGTGCGACAATTGCAGATATGGAAAAATCCGGCTACAAGTCGTGAAAAGCGTTTCTAATGAAATAAACGATCTTCAAGCCACTCTAGCTGAAGCTGAGGCAGAAAGAGACAAATATGTAAAGGAAATCGAAGAAATGGACGTCATTGCTGATGTGAAAAGGTCAAAAATAAACACAGGAGATATGGCTCATCTTGAAAATATTTGTGATCTAGAATCAAGAATTGGGGAGACAGTTCACCAAAATGAAAGAACAGAATTTGCGATCACAAACTTAAAGACTTTTCATGATCACAAATTTTTTGCTACAAACAGCCTTTTTATACTTTTTTTAAACCATTTTTAGTTTTTTAAAATGCATAAGAATAATATTTTTATTAATTTCTATTAAAAAATACCAAATTAAATGTATCCAAGGAAAAATACAGGAAGCCAACTTTTCTTGAAGAGAGTCAAGAAAAATGTGATGGATTAAATAAAAGAATTAGCGATGTAGATCGAGAAGTAAAACAGTATGAATATTTAAAGGACAGAGTAAATAAAGAAATCCAAAGCCTGCTAGGAAATGTTAAAAAAGTGAAAAATGTTATGAATAAAAGTATTACTCCTGAGCAGCTTATACCAATAATTTGTGAAGAATGCAACTCAAGGCTGTTTCATGCTGGAGGGAAGAAAAAATAATTAAATTTATTAGTTATTATAACTTTTTTAGACCTAAAAAGCCTTCACCAGAAGCTTCACTTGAAAAAGCAAAGCTTATTCGAGCTCTTGCTGGGAGGGCCAAAAAATCAATAACAGATAAGCCAGAAACATTTCCAGCTGGATGTCGAGTCCATGTTTTTGTGCATTGGCTTCCTCCAGCAATTCCTATCGGCTCTCCATTAATTATTAGTGTTACAGTAGGCTTTTTTCTAGCAAAAAATGCATAATTGATTTCATAGAGTCCAGGAGCAAGTGTTTGAATGCAATCTTTTTCCCATATAAAATTATCTGGGCAGGTATTAACGCTTTGAATTTCCCAAACCACACTATTTCCTCTGGTTTCTCCATTTTTTCAAATTCATCTTGCAATGCAATTTTCTGCACATAAAGCTTCATTAATTAAAGCTTGATCTGAGATGTGACTATTAAAATCGTCTAAAGGAGCTCTTAATTGAAGATCGCTATATATTTCTTCAATTGATTTATTTACTTCTTCAATAGTAGCTTTTGTATCAAGAAGCGCTAATATATCTTTTATATTTCCTTTTAATAGGAGTTCTTTACTAATTTCTTCTACTAATTCTTTGAAACTTTTAAGTGAGTTGTCAAGGGCCTCTAAGCTTGCTTTTCTTTTAATTTCACTTTGTAATTGCTCCATTTCTGCTTTTACTTCTTCTAATTCTCCATGAGAAACTCGGCTTGCAATTGCTCTTTCTAAGGCTGAAATATCTGCTTTAGCTTCCATTTCTGCAGAAAAATCAGAAAAATTCAATTTTTTTTCTAATTGGACCAGAAACTCCTTTTCTAGATTATTCAAAATGCTTCTCATCTCTGCTTTTATTTCAGCGATTCCTGAGTTAAAAGCTTCTAAATTATATTTGGATTCTTTTTTGCATTTTGCTAATAAATCTTTACTTGCTATTTCAATAGCATCTTCAGTTTCTTTTTTTAAATAAATTTGTTTAACTAATTCATTTACACTAGTTTTTATTTTTTCTCTTTCTAACGTTTCTTGCTTCAAAATTTCATTCATAACTGTTTTATCTGTGTCAAATATCTTTTTAGTTTCTTTAAATGAATCTGACAAATCTTTTGATATTTTTTCTTTTGTATTTTCTAACTCCCCCCCCTTTAAATTGGAACAAAATATCGGTAAAATTTCCACTTTTTTGGTAAATTAACCCCCCTTTAAATTGGAACAAAATTTAATTTTATAATAAAAAATTATATATAATTTTTATCTAAAAAGTTTTGATATAAGTTAAATGCTTCTTCTTAACTAAAATTAAAAATTTAGTTATATCTTGCTCTTGTTTAAAGAAAAAAGTATAAAGAGCATCTTATTTAAATAAATTTATTATCCTTAATTGCTAAATTTTAAAAAAAAATTAATTTTTTTTTTTTAAAATTTTCAAAAAAATTTTTGTTTTTTTTGGTAAAAATGATATTTTTTTTTTTTGGATAGTTTTGATATAAATTCAATAGGATTTTTTATAAAATTTCAAAATTTACTTATTTCTTTCTTTATTTTAAAGAATATAGTATAAATAGCATCTGAATTAGCACTTTGATCGATAAATTTTCTAAAATTTTTTTTTTTTAATTTTTTTTTATCAATAAAAATAATAATTTTTGCGTAAATAATTTAGATACCAATTAATAGTGGCGTATTAACTAACAATGAAATTTTAGTTATATCTTGCTTTGTTTTAAAGGATAAAGAGTAAATAGCATTTTATTAAACAAATTTATTGATCTAATTCGATAAGCTTTTGAATTTTTTTTTTTTAATTTTTATATATTTTATAAAAAAATTTTATATTGATATTTTTTTTAAAAAAAAAATTAACCCCCCCTTTAAATTGGAACAAAATTTTTAGTTCCAATTTAAAAAGGGGGGGAGTAAGTTTTTTTTCAGAATTCCAACTTCATCATCAAATCTTTTGTATTCGAATTCCAGATTTTTGTATTTTTCTGTAAAATCTGATTTTACTTGCTTTAAGGCTGCGTTTATTTTTGAGTTTTGGCTGTAAATTTCTTCTACCTGCTCTTTTTCTGATTTTGTGTTCAGAATTTCTAGAACTTGATTTATTGAGCTTTGGTCGGCTTTTAATAATAATTTTTCATCAAAATTTCTTAATTCACTTATAATTTTATTGATTTCTTGTTCATTTTTTTGCTTGATTTTATCAATGTTCTTATTTCAGTCCTGCAATAAAATTTCACTATTGCATTCATGACTTTTCATGCCTTTGATTCTGTCGTATAATTCGTCTAAATCTTTTTTTGAGCATTTTTGGTCTATTTCTTTTTTAATAGATTCTAAAGCGCCGTATTCAACTTTTGCTTCAATCGCTCCAAGTAAATTTTGCAAATCTCTAATATCAGCTTTAGAAGCTAAAATACTTTCAATTTCTCCTCTATTCGCTTTTCTATGCAATGCATTTGCTACTGTCTGCTTGTTAGCTTTATGTTCCAAAGCTTCATTTACATCTTCGAGATTGGCTTTGGTTTCTAAAATTTCATAAATTTTTCTGGCGTCTCCTTCACTTAGGGTTTCTTGTATTTTCTTTGTAGCGTCATTTAAATTTTCATATAAAATCCTGTAATCTTTTTTATAGTCTATCAAGTCTACTTTTGATTGTAAAGCATTATTCAATTCTTCATAAGAAATTTTTTTGGAAAGTTGATATAAGGAATTATTATAAGAAAATCTTTCATCTATTAAATCTTGGATTTCTTCAATGTTTGGCTTATTATTTATTGATGATGTAATTTCTGAAAGGCTTGAGATTATATCGGAAATATTTGGTTTTGTTGCTAAAGCAGCATTCAGTTCGGATTTTGAGGATTTTGCCATTAGACTATGCTCAAATTCTTTAAGCATGTTGCTGTGGAATCGAACAACATCGGAAATTGCTTTTACTGCGAAAAAGACCCTTTCTGGCGAATATTCTCAAGTTTCTAACAAATTTTCAATTGCTGTAAGTGAATAAGGGTCTGCTTTTTGAATTGAAGTCATTTATTAAGGATTAATTTGCTTAATTCATCCCCCTCGTGAGTGAAAAAACCGTTGGAAATCCCTATTTTTTTGGGTAAAAACTCACGCTCTGTGAGTGAGCAAAAAATGTTTTTTAAAAAATTTTTATATATAAAAGATAATTATCATAACGAAATATCTAACTAATTCTGCTGAATTTTAAGCGGTTTCCATTTTTAAATATAAATTTTGCAAATTAAATTAATTTTATTTTCCAAGCAATTTGAGATTTTTTAAATTCTGACAAAAAATTAAACCCTCCTTGAATGAAAATTTTTTTTGTTTCGCTCACGGAGGTGAGTTAGAAGCATTATTAGTTAAGCTACAGAAAATCTATTGACTTTATAAAGTATTTTTTGGTCAGAATTTTAGATTCATCAAGATCCAGTTAGGGATAGTATATTCATCATTCATTTTTTATAAAGCCATAATAATTTTCAAGAGAATTTATTTAAACAAAATAAAATGAAATCATTTAGCCCAAAGCATAAGAAAAGCCAATTTTATTATCGATAATTTATTTATTACTATAAAAATACTAATAATTAATTTTATTTAAGATAATATAAGAAATCATTATTTTCAACAAAAATTTTTCACTGATCTTAAAATTGATATATATTTCACAAGATTTAATATGAACGGACAACTCCCGCACATAGAAAGTATCGATGATTCAGCAGTGCATGGACCTTACAGAGATATAATTAGGGATTTATTAAGAAACTGATTGGTTCAGGCAATTGCAATTGGATACTAAAACTATTATGCTAGTCATAAGTGGATCTAACCACTAGCCGTCACCCGCCTAGGCTCCAAAAGGTGTCTCTTTTGGATATCCGTCTGAGCCATCTGTCCAAGATCAGTTCCCATAGGCAGAGCCATCATCTGTGAGATGCCCCGATGGTCTGGATGAGAGAAGACCATGTGGTAGGTAAGCCTGCCTCCCCCATCTGGCACAGGAAAACCTTCAATGGAGAAATAAAACTTACCTCATCGGTAAGGCTTCCCAAGCCTGAAGATTTGCTTCAAAAAGGGAAAGAGGCCCTGCTTTCAACTCCATCAAGATGGGTCCTACTTGCTCTATAGAAAGTGCGCCTCGGAGTCCAATTTCCGTCAGCGTAACATTTTATTTGCAGTTGGATGGGCATTAATACTCTTACTAATATCTGCAAGCAGTTCAATGCCGCTGGAAATCCCACTTATCCCTCTCTTTGTTTACAATATCTACGATCTGATTCAAATTTGTTTTAAAATCAATAAAGAAAATTCTCCAATCCCTCAAAAATTTTATATAAGAGAAATTATTGCAGCAATAGGAGCCTTTCTTTAGCTCCATCAAAAATTTATGAAAATGTTTTTATTTTATGTTTTTAGTTAAAAAAGTCCTCAATTAATATTTAATAATATCAAATTTTCTACAGAAAATTAAAATAATTATTTGGCCTTATGAAAATTATATTATCATTTCTTTTCAAGGTGCTTTTAATATTTTGTATTAATTTTTCAAACTTCAATATTGCAATTGCAGGGATTCCTCTATACATATCAAATATAATATCTATTGGGATCAGGAACAGCGTTTCTATAGAGTGCTTAAATTTGTCATATTCATTGAAATTCTGCAGTCGATGGATGTTTTCTGTAGCATTTTTATTTGCCAGTCTAAAACTCAATGATCTTATTAAGTGAAATTGGCATTTTGTGTTTTGACCAATTTATGCTGCAGATATGATAATGATTATTGCTATCATTGGAGGGACTTTTTTGAATATAAGCATTTTCTGCAAAAGTCTCAGGGGTAAAGCTTCTTGTTTAGATTTAATTTGCCCTTTTTGGGGTTGGTTTACTATTTTGGGATCAGCAGGAAGTTCATTTCTGAATTTTTATATGCTGGCAGATGTTTTTGATGATGGTGAACTCAGCCAGATGTCTATTGCTATAGGATTTGGGGTACTTTTTATTGTAATCTTTGTTATTTATTCAAAAATTCATAAGATTAGATTAGATAAAAGTAAAAAGGTCTTCGGGGTTTATTTCGGATTCCACCTTAGCCAACTTCAGGCTCCACGCCCTAGGCATTGGCTTGCACTTTGGCCCTTTTCTGTTGACGTTGCAATCTCTCGGGACGACACCTAGGTATCCCCTTGAACAGCTCTTAGAAGTCGGCATGATCTATTCGGGGATAGGAAATAGGACGCAACTCCGAATCCTCCTTCTAGGTTCCATTACCCTTTGCATCCAGAAGTGTGGAGTTGGCGTGGGGTAAAACCCCTGTCATGGTGCCCGACTGGGGACAAAAATCGAGCCATAAGTTTCAGGCCCCCCAGCCCCCTTAAACCCAAAACCCCACGAGGGTATGAGAGAAGGGCGGGTTTGATAATTCGTCATTTTTATTGTGTAAAATTCATTGAAGATGATAAAACAGTAATAAATAATAAAACCATATTGATAGAGAAAATAAAAAAGAAATAAATAGGCTAAACTGCTATTTGATAATATAAGACTTATACTTTTCTGTTTTTCGAGTATCTTGTTAAGTGGTTTGACATGTTTTTCAATTCAAGATATGCTGAAGTCCCTATTGGGAGTATAAATTACAGTGATTTACAACATCAATTAGGTTTCACACATAGAATTGCTATACTCTTTAAAGATCCTCCCAAATTTCTTAAAAGAATTTCTAACACATTTTATAGGCCAACAACAGAAACTGAATCAGCAAGCATTAAGAGAGCATCTACAAGTCAAGCAAACAATGCAGATAAAGAAAACAGCATTGAGATTCAAGTTAATTCTTTAATTGCAGATATCTTTTTAACTATAAGCTTCTCTCAGAATTAAATAAGCCAATTTAATTATTCTGTAAGAAATAAAGCATTATAATAACTTATCAAAAAGCAATTAATTATAAAATATTATAAATCAGATGAAGATGTGAGTAAGAGTATTGAAGATAGACTTTGCATCATTTGCTGTATAGATCCCCCTAATGCAGTTATCATGCAGTGCGGGCATGCTGGGATTTGCTTTTCATGTGGAAGCGAACTAGTAAAGAAAGAATGCAAATGCATGATATGCAGAGAACCAATTGAGCAAGTCCTTGAAATTAAAGAACAAAGCGAGTCTGAAAACTTAGTTAGTGTAGTAAATGTAGTACCAAAGCCACCTGAAGAAAACAAAGAAGATGATAATTAATGAGAAAATAATAAGAAAATCATAGTATTTTTATTTTATTTTAAATCATTAATTATCAAATAAATAGAAAATGTCTGAGAAGTTAGCAAGAACTGATATAATATTCACACATCTAAACAAGAAGATATTAGGAGTAATTGGGGCCCGCTTTAATAGATGAGCATTCAATAGCTTGCTAATTGCTATGGAAATCCCAAAAGAAATACAAAAAGTAAAAGTAGCAATGCCAATGATGGATAAGCCCAAATCAGATAATATTGGTGATAAATGGAAGGAGTTTGGGAAAAATATTTCCAAGGAAAATCAAACTTTATCAACCACTGCTGGTCGGGAAAAAAATCCTGAGCCAAAAGATAAAGTACAAGAATTTCCAATAAAGATAAAAAACTCGAAAAAAGATGCCATTAAAGATTTAGTCTCCAAGCAAATAAAGCTTATTAATAAAAAGCTTGATCACAAGAAAGCGCAAAGAAGTATGATTATTTCTGATGTAAAAAATCTAAATGATTTATATAATAAAGAATCAGCCATACTCCAGCATTTTTTTGAAATTGTGGAAAAATCTAAAGCTTCTATAAAGAAAATCGATGATTTATCAATCAGGAAGCTAATATGATCAGAAAGATCAGAAGAGCTTGCTTCATATTTTTATGGATTTTATGTAAGGATAAATGAAACTATATCAGAAATTTCAAAAATGAGAGATATTAATATAGAAAAAATTAAACAATATAAAAATGTACTGAATGAATGTAGACAGGAAGACGAAAAAATTATGAATTTGGTTAATGATATTAAAATATTAGAGGAGAGAAGCGAACAAAAAGAAAAAGAGAGTTCTGAAAAGAATGAAGATGAGAATGCTATTGAAGAGATAGGTGAAAAAGCTTCAGAAACCATTGAAATTGAAAGACTAGAGATTCCAGGTAACCTTGATCGTGAGCTGTTAAAATATTATTAACTTAGCTTAAATTACTTCTAGAGAAGTACATCACTTGCCTCTATATAAATCTCCACGGTATGCTTGCCTGCCCGGACACGGCTTTCCACTGAGTTGCTCCTCCCGAAATAGGGCTTTCGCTTACACCCAAAAGTCAGGGACTTTGGGTCACCATGTCATACGTCAAGGAGGTTAGCCCTTTCCAGAAATTCGAAAAATCGATGTTTTTTGTTGAGCTATCGGCAAGAATGGAACCTGGAGCACGGGAAAGCAAAGCCTGATATCGCACTATGAATTGCCCAATTAACTAAGTTGTCACCTCATGCCTAGCTGGACTCCTCCTTTCTATATCAAGCAAACAATTCCTACAAGGTAAAACCTTGGCCGGGATGTGAGCATGCAGTAGCCAAATCTAACATATACTCCAAAAAACCAAGTAAAACCTTAGGGAATACAAATTTTTCAAACTCTGTCCTCCCTTCCACAAGGTTCCGGCTTTCCCAATTAGCAAGTTGGCTTATCACGACATTTAATATATTCTGTTAAATATCCAAGATAGAGAACCTACAGTTTTAGAATTTACAATTGTTTGCCTGATATTTGGTTTCAGTTTTAGCTATATTCTTGGCACGCAATTTGGTTTAAAATAAATTTAATTTTATTAATTGATTTTTAAAGATTTAATCTCAAACCTAAGACTTAAGTTTATTGGTTTATTTGAACTTCAATCCCTTTTAAGAAGCAGTGAGCTATTTGTTTATCTTTAACCTTAGTTCCATATGGGAAAAGTCAATAATATGTTTTATATTTAGTAGCGATAGCCAATGATTCTCTCTTTTTAGCTCTCTCAACAATATCTTTATCTGCTGCAGTATCCACAAGATCAGCTTGGCTTATTATCGTTTTTCTTGGCCATCCCCAAACTGCAGCTGTAGTAACTTCAATGTTCCCATTTTCTAATAAGCATAGTTTTGATACAATACCACCCACTGCACCTGCAATACTCAATGAAAGTAAACCTGCTCCAAAGCATACTGTAGAATCAAAAACAAAAGCGAGCGTACTCATTGTTGAGTAATGATGATATATTCCTGAAGCGAATTTGTAAAACATTCCTAATGATAAGAAGTTGGCACCTGCTCCTATGAAATTTATACTTTTGTTCTCTAAAACTTTATATTTGCCTCGAGTAAAAAGAATTTCGTTTTTGGGGATATATCCAAAAGTCCTTGATATAGATTTCAACATTTTAAAATACTTTTTAATGGCATAGCATATTGATAAATAGAATTAAGACGCTTATTTAGTAAATCATTAAAGATATGAATAAGCATTAAGATTAAAACTGGCTATATCTTGCATTAAAAGTTAACATGAGCAGCCATTAAATTATTGGCATTATGAAAAAGCGATAAATATTAACTGAATTCAATCATGAATTGCTTGCAGTTAGTTTTTAATAAACTTCTCATTTTTAAACTAAATTTTATCAAACTTTATTTCCAAAATATGATTGATTTTTACCTTTATACCCAAGCTCCTGCATCAGGGTTATCAGATCCTTCTACAGCTTCATCAATATCATCAGTCCCTTCAATATCCTGCCAGGTCAATCCTTCAGCATCTTCAGTCGGCGTTATTAAGGCCAAACTCACATAATCTTCGACATCATTATCAGTCATATCCCCTTGCTGTTCATCATATGGTTGGCTTGATGAAAACACAGGAATTGCTTCATCCACATCGTCATCTGTGATTATAGTTTGAGAATCTGTTGTATTTTGTAATGATTCTAAGTCTGCTTCAGTATCTGATACATCTAAAAATGATGGAGTTGCGAACAAATGATTTTCTTTACTTTGTAGGGATATTGATAAAGATAGTAAAGCACATAAAAATGATAAGGTTGTTATACCCATATTAAATAGTCGTTTTCAATATTTTATTTGCAAATTTAAAAAGGGGATTACTAAAAATTGTTAGATAAGAGAAAATAAAATTATTAGATGGTCTGCTAATAAAATAAAAGTTGTTTTAATATTGAATTCAATAGATTTTATTGAAAGGCTTTGCAATTGTAATTACAGCAACAATTGATAAATAATTTATTAACATTTATACTTATATGCTTAAATGCACATCATTTGAAAGATCTAGTTGCCATTTTCCTACAGATTTTATTACTCACTGATTTTTCAGCTAATTCCTATTATTGAGACCTGCTTAATATAATTTCCCTTATGCCCTCTAATAATTCATAACCTCAAAAATGACTGAAGAGCCCCATTCTGCATCTAAAAAGCAAAGCCAAATTGCAAGATATGCCATTATTAACGGCATCCCAAAAACAGTTAAAAAATTCTCAGTCTCATCAGAAAATGTTGAGCGCTGAATAAGTGCGTTAGAATTCGGGAATCTTCCACTATTGGAAAAAACTCGTGAAATGATACTTGAAACATCAGTAAGAAAAGGCTCCAAAGGTGCCAGCCGTGATTGAGGCTTGAGTGAAGGCATCATAAATTCTCTTAAAAACGACTATATGTCGAGCATTGACAAGGATTCTCTAAAAGTCGAAGATTCTAACGCACAAGTCACCCCAGAATCTTTTAAAGAATACAAAGAATCACGCTCCCAGACTAAAGAAAAACACTTAAATGGTGAAGAATTTGCCCCGAGACCTAGAAAAATTAGAAAAACAAGCGACGAAAAAAGATATGTCAATACATACTCAACCGCTCGAAAAATCCAAGCTGTAAGAGAATATATGAAGAACGGGAGACTCAATGAAACAGCTAAAGGACTTGAAATTCCTTCAATAAATATAGTGAGATGAAGAGATAAAATAAAAAATGAACTATTTCAAGCTTCACATGTAGAGCATCTTTATAAGTCAAACTTAAAAGGACAGATCAATAAATTCTTTAGGGATATTGATGAGTGCTTGAATGACTGATATAACTTGCATAAAGATACAATCCAAGATACCTCAGCTGCGCTATGTACATTAAAATGGCGTGGCGAGCCAGCCCATATTCTTAACACCTGTAGCTTGGGAGACCTAGGGACCTTGTGGAAGAGAGGATGACGCTCGGTGGTGCGCATCAGGCCAGGTTTTACTTGGTTTAGGTGGAGTACAACGTCGGATTTGGCCGACCGCAGCTCATTCTCGAATAAAGGTTTTACTTGGTGGAAGATGGAAAGGGAAAGCCCAGCAAAGTCAATTTGACCAATCGGGCAACTTCCTAGCGCGATACCAGGCGTTGTGTCCTAGGCGACGAATTTCATCTTGGCCAACAGCTTGACCAGAAAATTCATTTTTTTTGAATTTTCTGGAAGGGCATCCCAAGTCTGACGTATGGCATGGTGACCCAGCCCACTTTACTCGACATTCGACGCGAGCCTCAGGCGACGAGGAGTTTAACCCTAGAGGGTGGCGGCAGGCGGCCCAATAACGGAACAAGGTGGAGAAAATGCGCCCTAGAGATGCTACCAAGGAACTTCTCAATAATCGTTAACTAACTAACTAACTAACTAACTAACTAATCTCAGCTGCGCTAAGAGAAAAAGCGGAAAAATTGGCAAAGTTGGATGATAATAATCCAGTTATATCTGAGGAGTGGTTAGAGAATTTCAAAAAGTTTTATAACATTTATAATGATTAAAAGATTCTGTATTTTTACTATTGTTGTATTTCTTATAGTAATAGAAATTAACGCTAGCTTAAGTAATCCCAATCACTATAAAGGGCATATAAAATTATATAATTTACATCTGATTAGGAGTAATTTTAATAATTTGTAGTTAATAATGAGAAAGCAATCAAAAATTATAGGAAATGGAGAAAATTGATAAAAAATTCATTTTTTATTCACATGTTTTATAGTGAAAATATTCCATTAAAACTTAAATTGCTAAAAATAGGCAGCTTTTTTTGTGACTTGGAAAATTTATGATGCATAAAACGCTTATAAAACAATCCAACACATGTGAGATTTATCTTAAGTATAATTAAAATATGGCGTCTTCGTCTAGGTGTGGCCTCCGGCCACACACACTCGACTCATATTTTAATTATATCCGGCAAGGTTTTGCCATTCCGGAAATGAGCAACAATGCCATGGTAAGCAATTCTGCAGTGCAGAGCCTGGCCCATGTTCATCCACCAGAATGGATTTTCTCCCCGAGAGAAAAGGAGTCTCAGGTTTGGAAAGGGTAAGCCCAGCAGAGTCTACAGGCAATGCCTAGACCATTCGGGCAACTACCTAGCGTGAAACTGGGCGTTACGTCCCAGGACTTGAAGATTTCTTTTTTGCCGAAAGGTGACCAGAAATTCCATTTTTTGGAATTTCTCGAGAGCCAACTCTCGTCACTCAAGCAGCAGCCGCAGAAGCCCATAGCCCGCCCACTCAACACTAAGCCACGGCTCACGCGCGTGGGAAGGAGTAGGTGTATGTCCTGGTGACTGATTTATATGATCAGTTTGGACTATACCGCAAAGCAGGTGAACCCTAATATTGGGTCCCTTGGTGACTGCGTCAACACTACGGCGGACGCCTGTAAATTTAAGTTAAGTTAAGTTAAGAGATTTATCTTAAGTATTGCTCCCTGAAAATTGTAAAATAATGCCTAAATAATATAAATATTGTGACGCTCGAATTTTATTGTCTCCACCAAAGGCTATGAGGCTGTTTCACCTAGGGAATTATCCTAGCTATGACAGGAAATAAGATCCCAGAATACGCTCTGCTGGATTTCAGTTTATAGGAAGTCGAATATTTATGAAATATGCTTTCAGTTGAGGATTGAAACCTCTAGCATGCCTATAGGCACAAGTTGGTAACCCGAGAGCAGGAAGTACAGCTGTCGAACTATGAAAGTCTGAAGCCAGAAATTATTCTGTATTTGATGCTAAAGTGGGTGCCTGGCATCGTTGGTGGAGTGAGGACTTTCCAGGCAGAGATAGAAGTTTAAGTGTATATTAGGGTAAGTTAAAATAATGCCTATATTCTTATAATTCTGATAATTTTCCCTCTAAAATGCATGAATCCAATTTTTATCAGCTCATATGGGGGATATTATAATGTTGGAAAGCGCGGCAACTCTTTATGAGGATTCCAGTGACAGCCCAGCTGAAGAATCTATCAAGCCCCAATACGAAAACAAAAGTTCTCGCCAACACTGCATCTTTTGTGAGAAAGCTACAAACCCGCTAACTCAGCTTCCAAGCTGTTCTTTGGCTCATTCTTCTTGCAGGGAAAATCGATCGTGTATAATTTGTGGATTATCTGGCATGACTTTGCATTGCAGATCTTATGGGTGCTCTAGAGTTGTCCATCCTTGGTGCATGGATTGGACTCTTCATTTTTCATTTTCTCTTGAAGATCCTCGGTGTGATATTCATCTTCCAAATGGCAGAAGAAAGCGCGAATATCAGCGAGTATGACAAAGCAGACAAGTAGCTCACAAAGTGGGCGAAGACGCAGAATCAGTGAGGATTATAAAAGAAACATATGACGATTATAAAGCTCCAAACGTTTATACGGGCAATATTTTGTGGTATGTGATTGGTGTGCAATATTTTCCAAACACTTATATGATAGAAAACTTCCCTGATTTCTGTATAAAGGAGAAGGACGAAGAGCCGTATTTTGATGGAGATGTTGATTTTTTAATTAAGTGTTATGAAAAAGAGCATGAAGATATTGCTAAAGAAAACGAAAGACTTATCAATGAATCTTTAAAACCTGAAATAAATCGAAAAACAATAGAAGTTGTTGATAATGGGATCAAAAAAATTAAACATAATAAAGAAGATGACCTGATTCTAGGCGAAATCAAAAAAATAAACAGAAGAGGCCACTATGAAGAATACTTAAAATATTTTGAAACGAAAGGCAGAGGTGATAATGAGTTTTCATATGCAGAAAAACGCCAAAGTGGTCTTAGAGGTCCTCCTAAATGTGAAGAAGATTGGGTATGTGGAGTTTGTGGAGATGGAGACTACGAAGACGATGATTTAATCGTTATTTGTTCCCGCTGTGAAATGGGTGCTCACATGAAGTGTTATGGAATCCCTAACGTCCCAGATCACGATTGATACTGCCAAGCATGTGAAAAAACTAACAGCCCTGAAGAAAGACATAGCTTAAAATGTGCTTTATGCTCTGTAAATGGCGGAGCCATAAAATTAACGATTCACCAGACCTCAAAAGAGTTAAGTTTCCCCAACTATGATTTTAAAGGAAACCCAGAAAAAGTTTGGGTTCATGTTTTTTGTGCTTTGCATATCGAACCTGCCACTATTACTGATAAATTAAACGTCAGTGGAATTGATTTAACGAAAATTGATATGAAAAGGTTTAGTTTGAGATGCGGGAAATGTGGCAGCAAAGAAGGAGCTTGTTTGCAATGCCAGCATGGAAGATGCCAGGCTGCTTATCATCCTGAGTGTGGGAAAGATTTATTTACAAATACAAGGGACAAGTCTGGGTATGATGAAGTAGGCATGTATTGCCCATTGCATAAACCTTTAAAATTAAGGAGGGTTTTGGAAAGCAGGGAAAAAAAGACTGTGGAAGATATCATAAATTTTGCAAAAATATTTGATAAAACTTCAAAAAAGAAAAAGAAATTGAAAAGTCCTGTAACCAAAAAGAAGAAAAAATCGAAGTCGGAAAAGGAGCCATTCTCATGCATAGAGAAATTCAAATTATGGAAAGCTATGGACGAAAAGCTTGATTATTTGGTAAAACACAAAAATAATGGATTTTCTTTTATAATTAAGCAAAAAAATGCTAGTAATGCGTTACGGAGTAGTGTTGAAGTACAAAAACCATTTATTTATAACACCCTTGACCCGCAAGCTATATTAAGATTAAGATTAGAAGTTCTCATTTGACAGGGCAGTAGATTTCTACTCCTAAATGCTAATCATTCTGAGGGATCCTGGTGGACACTCTCCTTGCCACAGCAGGCAAGGGGTTTGCACAACAGATCTTGACTTCTATGACTCCTAAAGCCTAAGGGTCCGCCATCTTGGAAGAAACTCTCAGGTTCTCTTAGACAGATGCCACCTCTTGAACTCCGTTCGAGGCCTTATCAATCGCTCGGAGCTTTTGCTAGTTCTGCCCTTTTTAATGGTTCTTTTAGAGGCAAAAACTCAAGCTCAATGAATTAGCTCCTGAGACCCTAGAAAAAACTATTCAGACAACACAATTGTTTTCTGGTCTCTTTCTGCCCTTTCTCTTCACACTGGGCTTTTTACCTGCTGGTTTTGAAGAAATAGGGTAAAAAAATCGGGTGGCCTGCCAGTGCCATTTTTTTAAATATATCTCAAGCTATATTGCAATACAACATAACAGTTCCTGGCCGAAAGCCATTTGAGTGTTATACATTTTATAAAGCTTTTATTCAGCCTTTAATTAAAAAAGAATTTGGAATTTTAAATGTTCAGCCCAGCACCTTTGTACCTAAGGGAAAGATTATTCTTTATTCAACAAATAAGCCTCATAATTCATGCTTTCATATAAAAAATAATTGATAGTAAAATCAACATAAAAAGCATAAAAAAATTAAAAAAATCATCTTGAAAGACGAAATAGAAAAAGAAAAAGCTAGAGCCAAAGAACAAAAGCTCGTACAAGCAATGATTTCTGTGCCTGTCTTAGAAGATGTTTACACCAAAGAGGTATACTGCATTTGCAGAAAACCATATGTGGAACAAACGTTTAAAAGAGCTTATGAAAGTGAGGAAGATTTTGAAAAACGAAAATGATTTACAAGCATGATTGAGTGTGAGCAATGCAATGAATGGTTTCATAATGAGTGCATGAAATTCCCGTATTTGCATGAAGAAAAGGAGTTTTATTGTCCAAGCTGTAAGCCGAAAAGGATGCATTTGAGTGAAGACAAACTTGATTAATTATATGGCTTTTCTTATAAATAGGCTATAGGTAATTTATGCCATTTTTATATAGATTTTTGTGAGCTCTCTATGGGAAAGCTATATACGATGTTGTTTGAAATTGATGTAAAGGTATTTATTTATTTTTTTTTAAAATATAAAGCAATTATGTCATTATATGCTAATATATATGTAGGGCTAATAATTAATACACATAAAGCATAATTTATTAAAACATTTTAAATAGTAAAACAATTTATCAAGAGCTATACCGCCTTTTATCTAATAAATGAACATTTCGCGCTTTTTAAATCCAGTTGATCCCAGCGAGAAAATCAACACAATTTCGCACAAAAGAAAGCATGAAGAAACAAATGAAGTCGAAAAACTCCCCAAAATCGAGCCTAAACAAGCAATCTCACCTTTTGATTATTTCAAATCAATAAAGCCAAAAGTATTAGAAGAAGAGAAAAAAGAAATTGCTATAAAAGCTGAGGAAAAAGAAGTAAATGATAGCGAATCTAGCAGCGAAAGTGAAGAAGCTTTAATTATGAAACTTTATTCTGATAGGAATTATAAGCTGGAAAAAGAGAAAATTAAGACTCCTCAGAGGGAAGAAATTTATAAAGAAAATTTTGTGGATGAGTCTTTGAGATTTGTGGAAAATGATAAAGATAAAGAAATTGAGGTCTCAAAAGAGAAATTGGAAGATAATTCTCCAAAAGTAGTAAAAAAACAACAGCAAATTCGACAGTTTAACTTTGGACCTGCAAAACCTGCCTCAGATGAAACTAATTCTTCAACTCCAGCTCTATCAATAATCTCTCCTATTAAGCCATTAAAATCTCTTCCCAAAAAGACTCAAAAAGGTGAGCTACTTTCTGATAAATATTCCCCAAAATGTTTAAAGGATTTAATAGGAAACAAACCTCAAATTCAGAAGCTCTTAGAATGGTTTAAAAAGTGGCAAAGCCCAATCTCCGAAAGAAAACAAAATGACAAATATTCGGCCCGTGCTATTCTTATAAGCGGTCCTCCAGGTATAGGCAAAACAACAGCAGCAAGAATAATCACAAAAGACCTCGGATATCAGCCTGTAGAATTCAATGCAAGCGATACTCGCAACAAACAGATAATTATTGATAAAGCTAACTTCTTCCCTCCGCGAGCGAACAAACAACTTGCTTGATCATGAAGGGGGTTATTTGTTTTTAAATTTTTGTATACAATGTTTTAATTGAATAAAGAAATTAAATGTGCAATCGACTTCTTCTGTTAGTCTTTTATTTTAAATTTATTATTTTTTGAAATCATTCTTTGCATTTACTTCCCCACCCTCCTTAAATTGGAATCATTTATAGCAAATTTCACTTTCTCCATAGCTGAAAATACGAATTTTATGGCATAATTTAATGCAAAAAGTGCTAATAGAATTTATTTAAAACAGTTTCCACACTGAATCGATTAAATTGTAAAATTAATCTTCATAAAAATAAATTAAAAAATCAAATTAATGCTCAATTTTTAATAAAATTAATTTTATAGAGAAAAATTTTTTATAATTTTTTTTTAAAGAAAAAATTAGCCCTTCTTAAAATTGGAACAGGATATTTTGTTCAATTTAAAGGGGGATTATGGTGGTGAACCCTTTGAATATATATAAAATAAACCTTATAATCATTATTTTTCAATATTATTCTCATTATTTATATTAATTATAAATAAGAAACAATACATAATATAAATTAACTTTTTTGTTTGCTCACGGAGGATGGGTTTTTGGTCAAAATTAGGGATTTTCCAATGGTCTTGTTGTTCATAGAGGGAGTAAGCCATTTTGTTTGAACACTTCTATTAGAGGTCCTCATTCAGTTGGAAAAGGAGTTTTAATTATGGATGAAGTTGATGGGATGACCACAGGGGATGAAGGAGGAAATGCTGCCTTAATTGAATTAATAAAACTCACAAAAATTCCAATTATATGCATTTGTAATGATAGGCACTCCACAAAAATCAAATCCCTAGCTAACTATTGCTTAGATTTGAAATTTTACAATCCAAATAAAGATGAAATCGCAAATAAAATTAAAGAAATTGCAGAAAAAGAAGAACTTGAAATTAACTACTTCCAAGCCAAAGAAATTGCACAAATTTCAAATGGGGACATGAGGCAAGCTTTAAATTTATTAGAATTAGTGAAAAAAGGAAGCGATTTAAGGAACTCCGGAAAAGACAAGGCTGTATGTTTGTCTAATTTTGAGGCAGCAAAAGAGCTATTTAACCAAAAAAAAAATAAATTTGAGAGCAAAATTGATTTAGTTTTGATTGATTATGATTTTATTCCTATGCTAGTCCAAGAAAACTATATAGACGTAACTGAAAAATTATCTGACATTTCAGAATCAGCTGACTCAATAGCCTTATCTGACATAATCATGTCTCAAATAAAAGGTCAGCAAAATTGGTCACTCCTTCATAATTTCGCCACGACTTCCTCAATAATCCCCACATCCTTTACAAACCAATACATAGACGTCCTACGATTCCCTGAGTTACGCTCAAAAGGATCATCTCTAAACAAATCAAACCGAATCTTTATAGAAACCAAGCAAAGCTTAATGCACACTTCCCTAGGCGTCTGCAATGAAGGTATCGAAAACTACGCCAATTGTTTATATTCCTGGGTAATCCAGCTATTAAACGAAGAAAAAATTGATGAAGCTGTAGAAGTCCTGCTAAATTATAGGATAAATACTGATATGCTTAAAGAGCATCTTCCACATTTTTCTACCTTAGAAATGAAAGAGGCATATTCAAAAATTTCAAAATCTGTTAAAACCAAGCTTTCCAAGAGGATTTTCACATCTCAAAAAACAGTGAAAACAAGTGAAGAAGCTGAAGATGAAGAGACTGAAGCGAGTGTTATGGTAGAATTAATCTAATATTTTTATTTAGACAGAATTTTCTATATCCGAAAGCACTTGGCTGATAAGTTCCAAATAATACTTGTAAAGTAACGGCTTTGGAATTATCCCGCCAAGTTGGCTTTTATGCACATGGCTGATGGTGCATCCTCCATTTATAGCTGGCCTTAAAATTGTTCCTGACATCAGCAATTTTCCTTTTGCAAGTTTGCTGTCTGGATTTTCAAAGTCATCGATATTTTTCATGACAAAAATATGAGACTTTTTAGTTGGGTAGTCTTTTATTGCCATCCTTCTACAAATAAACTCTCTCTCAGCTATACCTCCATATGGCATCAAATTGAATGACACAATGTCATAATAAGAAGACACGTCTAAAACTGTTAAATCTCTTATTGCCCCTTTTTGGGTGTTTTTTGGCTGCTGCAAGACAGCTAACACCTCTTTATAAGGGACTGGCAAAGACAAAAATGCTAATATCAAGACTAAGCCTTTAGAACTGAGGACTTTGCATATGATTTTTCTATCAGAAGACTCAAGCAAAGTCACCCATTCTCTAGGGATTGGGGTGATTGATTCTAAAGACACAATTTCGTTTATATCTGACGCAAATGGATGCTCCAGCTTCATCAATTCCTCTTCCTCTTGCACAGAATTCCCTTGGATACTATGCAAAATGTTTATCATAGGATGATATGAAGAGCTTTCAGAGGGAAATATAGATGTAGTACTCGCCCTGCTAGGAGGAGTAATTGCTATATATATATCACTCACATAGGGATTTTCAGAAAAATTATTTGAGTTTCAGCTCGAGGAAGCCAAAACAGAAAATAAATTGTTTTGGATTTTCTCTTGTGAAGAAATCTTTAAGTCTTCACAAGAGGCGCATCTTCTGAAAGCCAGTTCTTTATATTTGGAGATTGAGTTTTCTTTTAAGTGAGGCAATTTCAAGGATTTTGATGAGCGATCAGACTTTATGGAGCCTTCACTAAAAAAGCTTATATTTTGGTCAAATTCGAGAAGGTTTGGGATCATTTGGTCAGATATTGCCATGGGGATCTCGTCGCGATCACAGCTGTATTTCTTGAGTAAATATTCGACCCTTTCATCATTTAAAATATTTTCAATGCCTTTTAGAGCTTCAGGTTCTCAAGACTCTTCAAGGCTTAAAATTCCATATAAGGGGATAAAAAATTTCCGAATTTTTCTAGCAATCACCTCTTCGTCGAAATTTTTATCTAGCCATCACTTTAATTCCATTATTAGAGCAAGTAAGTGAATATGGCAAGTGTCTGTTTTGAGATATAAGGAGAGACTATATAATTATTA
Organism: Blepharisma stoltei; assembly: GCA_914767885.1. NCBI lineage: Eukaryota > Ciliophora > Heterotrichea > Heterotrichida > Blepharismidae > Blepharisma > Blepharisma stoltei. The sequence goes on along the minus strand of CAJZBQ010000022.1, from coordinate 382,180 downwards.
CTCATTTAAAATTTTGCCAAGACAAGGATGGTAGAGGCTCAAGAATATGGCAGGCCTAAATTCATCAATAACTCGCTCAATTACTGTGTAAAATGCTTTTGGGCACATTCGTGTGCACTCGTATTTTAAAAATTCTAATAAGGCTTCAAGGCGCTTTTTATATTCTAATTCTGGCTGCGATTCTTGGTAGTCAAACGACTTTTGGTCAAGCTGGCGAAAAATGTGGCCAAATGAGTCATATTCTGAATAGTCGCTATGAATACTTTTGAACATTAAAGCTCTACCCAATAGAGATTTTGAAGTCGGGCTGTCTATTATGTCCTGTATGAAACTTACAATCAGCTTGGCAAGGGCTATTTCTAAACTTCTATTATCTTGTAGAACAGATGATAGATAAATTTCGCGAACATTCTGACAACTTTTAGATCTCAGATGCTTTGACATTTATTTTACTTATGGCTGTACAGATTCCACATAATTTGGATAAAATAAAGAGTTATTCGAGAAATAGACACAAAAAAAAATTATATTAATAAGAATAGATATGGCTTTTCTTCCGAATAAAAATGCAAAAATTTCCTCTCCTCGGTTTAAGAGTTATCGAATATTATAATTGTAGGTGACTATTAATTATCAATCTAATAAATTCAGGTGATTAATTAAAATTTCATAATATTTGAAGTACTTTTGCCTGAAATAGTTTAAAAAAGGTTAATTATATATTTATTTAAAAAATTCTTCATCCATGATATCTAATTTAATAATTTATTTTAAATTCCATCACTGTTCTTTAACTCTGCATTTTATTCATGTATAGCTAGTTCAAATGGCCGGATAAAGAGTTTTAATAATAAGATGAAACCGCCAAGACTCCTCACTCCCCCCTTCCTCCGTGAGTGAACAAAAAAATTTTGTTCACTCACGGAGGGGGGTTAATTTTTTGTTTTAAAAAACATCATATATTTAAAATTTTATAACAAATATTTTTTTTCGAAATTTAAAAAAAATCTAATTCGCAAAAATTGGAAAGCAAATATTAATTTAATTTATAAAAATTTATGCTTTAAAAAAGCAATTTGTTTAAAATTAAACAGAATTAGCTCAAGATTTCATTATACTAATTATCATTAATATATCAATTTTTTTCCATAAAAAATTTTTGTTCACTCACGGAAGGTGGGTTTTTGGGCAAAAAATAGCGATTTTTCTAATGGTTTTGTTCACTCATGGAGGGGGGGAGTCAGTCATAAAACCAACACTCAATGAGAAAAAATTTCCTAATTACATCAATATAAAAAATGCTAATAGTCCATAAAAGCGTTTTTAGATCATCCATATTTCTAAAGCAGAATTAGTTAAATAAGATTAAATTATTAACTTAATATTTCCTAGGAGACTTGGGAGTAACCTCATTTAAAAATTCTGAATAAGAAACTCTTCCGTCTTGATCTTTATCGTATCTCTCCATCAGATTTTCTACATCTTTTCTTGACGCATAAATCCCATAATCTTGCAACAAATTTTCGAACTCGTTGAACGTGAGATATCCATTTCTATCCCTATCTACGCACTGAAAAGCGTCAGTTTTGCTAAAATAAGGCCTTCTTTCTAATTTCTGTCTTAAGCTTTCAGCAACTGATTCATTTTCCAAGTGCAATTTCATCACTCTTGATAGCAAATTTTCAGTGGTCAAGCTGAAAGTGCGCTGTCTATCATACCTTGGCAAATTTTGAGGAACTCTGTTATTGATAAGTCTTGCATATTCCAGGTCTTTTGTGGTCACAATTTTTGAAAAATCAGTGAAGGTGAGTCTTCTTTCTATATATGAATAATGCTTGAACAGCAGAGAAACCTCGTCTTTTATAGGATAAACTCTTAGAGATCTTAAGGTGTCTTCAAATTCGAGCTGAGTGACGTAGCCAAGGTTATTTAAATCAAACAGATTAAAAGCGTCTATAACTGTAAAGTCTGGACATAAGGCCAAATCTCTTCTTGCAGCTTCTAAGTCTCTGTCTAAGTCAATTTGTTGTCTGAACACGCTCACAAGCTCTGATTCTTCAGGCTGCCCTGAAGGAGATCTAGATGATCTGTCAAAGCCACTGGAGCTTGCTAATAATTGGGATCTCCCTGGACTTCTGGTAATTGAAGCATCAAATCTTGAAGAAGCATCAATAGATCTGTTCGGGCTTCGAGTAGGACTTGGAGACCTTCTCAAAGGTGATGAATGCCTTCCAGATCTTGAAGGTGAATCTCTAATAGGTGATTTTACATAGCTGGATGGGGTGGTTGATTTAATGGCGTCAGAAAATTCGCTGTAGCTTAATCTTTCGTCACTATCTACATCAAATCTTCTTAAAATAGCATCCAAGTCGTCATTAAAGGCACTTATCAGGTTTTTCCTCAAAAAATCAGCAATTTTGTCCCTTGTAATTATTGATGATGAAGGATAGTCAATGGTATCGAAAGCTTTGATAGTAGAGAAATCTGGGAAAATCTCTAGGTCCTTGCGGATTGCTTCTAGTCTTCTTTGTAAATTAAGCTCTTTTTCAAGTAGCCTTACAAGTAAAAATTCGACATCTGCAGATAACCGTAAAATGCCTGATCGATTTAAGGCAATGTCACGCAGAACTAAGTTGGTTGAAGGGAGGGTAAGTTGATGAAAATCATTGAGGATTAATCGACCGTCTGAGTCTGAGTCATATTGATTTATAAGTAAATCAATTTCTTGGGATGAAGCAAAAATGCGATTGTTCTCAAGAAATGCTTTGATATCCAAGTAATTTAAATAGCCATTGGAAAAGCGGTCGAGAACTTTAAAAGCTGAGTATGGATCAAAATCGCGGTTTTCAGAAAGAGCTATACGAGCAATTTCAACTTCCTGCTCACCTTTACTTGCTGATGAGAAAAATTCAGCTAGTCTTCTTTCAGTGTCAACTCTTAATAAGGCCATTAATTTATTAAGGAAAGAAAATTCAAATTTAAAATAATTTGGAGTTTAAATCTTGAAATAACAAGGAAGTCTTGATTTTTTTTGAGTTATAGAGATTTTTTAATTTTTAATGCAAAAAATAAGTGAAAAGAAAAAATATTTTGAAATGATGAAATTGGTGAATAAATTTTAGCTCATTTTGGTAGCACATTTTAATAATCTATGCAATATCGATTTTGCTATAAATAATATAAACCATTTAATTAAGAAAATTCTTTCATATATCGTTTAAAAATGATAAACTAATAAAAGTCAATATTATGCTCTTGCTTCAGTAATTATTTTTTTATGAATATCAATTTTAATTATAAAAAATGCATCATTCAAAGTCAAATATACCCGATCCTCCACAATTCGTTAATCCCGAAACTCTGTTTTTGTCAAATAGGCCACACTTAAAATCAATCTTTTCTCAGCACAACCCTCAAGATAACAAAATATCTTTTTCAGAATTTTGCAAGTTTTGTAAATAAATTAAATTAAACGATTAAAATGGTCATAAGCGGGCAAGCCTATCCTTTCCCTTGCCTCAGCTCCAAAATAGCCACCTCCAAAGTCTTGAGCGACGAAATGGGAAAATCAGAAGCTGCCATTTTAGATTTACCATCTGAAGCACCTCCCCTAGGGCACAGTCATCGGTATGTGGAGTGCCCGATGATCCCGATAAGGGAAGACCATTTGGTAGGCAAAACCTGCCTAACCCATCTTGAAGTGACGGAAAACCTTTCTGAGAGAAAAAACTTTATTTCAGCAAGGAATCCCCAAACTTGAAGGCCTATAGTTCAAAAGGGGCAAAGGCCCTGCTTTCATCTCATCAGGATGGGTCCTATCTGCTCCATAGTGGGTGCGCCTCGAAGTCCAAATTCCGTCAACGTCACCATTTTATTTCTGCAAATTTTGTAGGAATGCCCAAATATTTCCCGTAAGCATAACATAGGATTTAATTTCAATGCTAGATATTAAGCGTGTGGTCACCCGTTCAACACAATACCAAAATTCCCGAAGCTCATTGACTTACCAAAATTTTGAACTATGTTTAAAATACATCGCAATCGCCGCATATCAAGGTCTATCCTTATCAGACAAACTTTGCAATCTTTTTCAGCAAATTTCTGCTCCTTGCAAAGAGGCATACAACGCACATATAATTTTAACAAAGCAGTCAAGGACAAATACCCCATTATCATGTGATACTTCTCGGTCCGAATACGAGGATAACAGAAACAGCAATAAAGTCCAAATGGTTTCGTATGCAGAAAAGCAGTTTTTAAAACGAAAAACTATGGACAATAATCTAAACTCAGCTTGAGATATTAATACAGCTGCTGTCTCACGCCAAAGTTGTTCACCAAGAGACTCAAAATCCACAAGTAGAATAAGAGCTTCACCAAAAATAGTTCCGAGTTATTCTAATAAAACTCTATCGAAAGAGCCAAGTCCATTACAAAATAAAAGCTTGACTACGAAAAGAAAAGAAGGATATCAAGCAATCAGTGAGATTAAAAAAATTTCACAAGAGTTTTTAGAAAAATCGAAAAATCTAGCTGCTTTCCTATCTGTAGATAAGAAACACTATAGAACGCTATCAGGAGGGACTTATATTTCGCAAAGTCCTAAATTTGGAGGAGGTTCTACATTAATTGCATTAGAGTCAGAAAGAGATCTAAATGTCACTGACAGGAGATCTAGCAATAATAGAAGATCTATAGATTCAAATTCAGAATCTAAAGAGAAAAATATCGAAAAACTGTTTTTTAAGTTTAGAGAAGGAATAAAAAAGACCGAAGAATTGAAGCCAGATAAAAAAAATGAACCGTATATGACTTCATTGAGGAAGCATAGAAATTACATCACTAAAGTTAGAAGTAATGAATTTTCCGGGGGTATGGTTATGAGAATGATTTTCACAGCTTGGAAAGGGCTTGTTAATAGTAAACATCCGAGTAATTAAGCATATATTAGGACTAATAAATTCCCTTTTTATTTTTAGAATTCTATAAACAGTTAGAAAGTACTATTATGACTTCTGGAATCTATTATCCTGATGCATTTGATTTAATTATTTTTTCATTATTTATTAACTCCCCCCCCTCCGTGAGTGAACAAAACCATTAGAAAAAAATGCCCAAAAACCCACCCTCCGTGAGTGAACAAAATTGTTTTAATAGAAAAATTTTTTATGGAAAAAAATTTTGATATATAAATGATAATTAGTATAATGAAATCTAGAGCTAATTTTGTTTAATTTTGAACGAATTGCTTTTTAAAACATAAATTTTATAAATTAAATTAATTTTTGCTTTCCAATTTTGCGAATTAGGATTTTTTTAAATTTCGAAAAAAAATATTTTTTATAAAAATTTATATAGAAATTTTTTAAAAAAAAAAAAATTAACCCCCTCCGTGAGTGAACAAAATTTTTTTGTTCACTCACGGAGGGGGGGGGGTAAGCTTTAATTTCAGACACCAGCATTCTTAATTCCAGCAAACTAATTTTTTCATGGAATAGATTCTTCAGTTCTTCAATCTGAAAAGTGCTGCTTAATGTCTTATAAGATGCTACAATATTTGAAATTTTTTGTCAAATTATTTTGACGTTTGGCGAAAAATTGGAAAATAAAGAACGTAAACTAATTAACATTTGGGAAGCGTCATGTATTCAAAATGGAGCCACAAGGTTCAATATAAAGCTGCAAAGCATATTATAGCTGCATTTTTGGGAAATAAAAATGCTAAAAAGATGTGCAAATTCATCTCATGTTATATAAAGATTTCCTATGAATTGGGTAGAAAAATATTACTGCGTTTATATTAAAGATAAATCTTAGGGAGGTCATTATATAGTCTCTTTGTACCAGCTCAGTGTTTAGACCATTTATACAAATCTCTGAAATTTTGTAGTAATCTATCACTTCTTGTTTAGAGACTATCCCGGCTGTGTCTCCGATGATTTCACTTACTTAATTATTATCTCTTGCATAAATTGTAGATTGTGCGCGGTATGTGGAGTAATTCTCAACATACTAACTAAAATCACATGTGAATATTCCATGCATGGAAGATTTCACATGTGGATCCTTCCACATGCATTACCAATCCATAATTTTTGCAAGACACTGCACTTAATTACTTGGTTTGTAACGTTAGCAGGTAATTTAGGAATGCATGATTCTTTTAACCCCCAACTAGTGCCTTGAGGGCAATGCATGCCATCATTTTTATTCGATAGAGATTCTTCGAAACTTTCTACGAATTCGACCAACCCAAAGTCTATAACTCCTAAAACCTAAGGATCAGGCTGCCAGAGGACTTAACTCCATAATAATAAAATTGCCTAAGGAGGAAAAATACAGAGAGAACTTATTCAGACACTGCCATTTTATTGTTCTTCTCTGATGGTTTCAAGTCCAACGAAATCATGAACCATCGTGGAGAATTCTTCGGGAGTTAAATTATATTTAATGCATATATTGACCATATCATTTTTCAGTTTTGTTCCATTAAAATTGAAATTCACTGTCGAAGTTACAGGTTTCGTTTCATTTTGGAGGCTGATTTTTTGCATTGGAGCTGTGGTAAAGTTTGCTTCTTTAAGCTTTGGGGCTGAATAATATCGATAATGCAGTCTAAAGCCTGCATTTCCTCTGATAATTTTTATTTGAGGCCTTGATATTGAAACTTCAGAATGCTGGAACTTTAATAAAGGCTTTTCTTCTTGCACCTTTTTACAAGAGCGAGCTCTTCCATGATAATATCTTGGAGGGGAAAAATAATTTTTCCTTGGAACAACTTGCGGCTGCTCTATATAATCAGTTCTTTTTTTAATAATTATTGGAAGAATTTCATAGAAATTAGATTGCTTTTTTGTCTCAATAGAATGTGGAGATGTCATGTTGGAATTAGGGAGAGGCTGATATTTCTGATGGTCTTCGGTTGGAATATTTCGCAGATTTACAATAGAATTTGTTTCTGGATCAAAGCCTGTGATATTTGCATCAAAAACTACATTTTTTCTGTTTGTCAATAAAATCATGGTTGTATTTTCAGAGAGTTCTTCAATTGACTTGTGCTGCTGGGATAATTAAAATATGGAATCCCTGCGTGATGCGGTCGGTTACACCGACTCATTCGAGCATATATTTAATTATATCTGGCAAGGTTTTGCCAACCCAGAAATGGACAGTAATGCAAGGTAAGCAATTCTGGTAATGCACAGAGCTTAGGCCTAGTCCGCTTTCAGGATTGTACTTTACCTCGAGCTAAAAAGTGGAATAAGAGTGGAAAGTGAAAGTCCAACAGCGTCTGCAAAGCAATGCATAGACCATTCAGGCAACTTCCTAGCGCGAAAATAGGAGTTACGCCCCAGGCTTTGAATTTTCCTCTTTTCGATAGTCCACCAGAAATTCCAATTTTTGTGATTTCTGTGCGGTAAACCTTCGTTCAACCTACGCAGCATGTCGCAGAAGTCCATGGACCTTCCCACTCCCACTCAACACTAGAGCCGACAAGGCAAGGAGGAGATAGAGATACAGAACCCTACTTTACAGGTGTCATGCCGTAAGGTGGTAAAGAAGAGGAAAGGTGGTGCAAGAGCTGTGTCTCACTTGGTGAGTTGTCTACCTCGAAGAAGTTCTCATTGTTGACGTTGAAAAGAGGGTTAATCCCCTAGGGGATCTTTGGTGGCTGCATTACCGATAGGCAGAAGTCACGACTGTAATAAGTTTAAGTTTAAGACTTGAGCTGCTGATTTGTAGCGATATTGTAGATGTATTTGTATTTCTTGTCTGCACTTGGATTATCATAGCAATCAAAAATTACCTCAATTTGGGGAAATTTTTCTTTTATTTCATTTATTAGTGCCTCCAAATTTGATTCGAGTTTATTTATACCCTGTATAATTGTTTACGATGCTGGTATAAGTTCTTGCTTATTAATATTAAATAAACATAATATTGGATATAATGCTAGAGTACTATTTAAATAAGATTAAAAGTTTATTGCTAATGTCAATAGGAGCTTGCGAACTAATTTGCTGTTGTTGGTTATCTTGATTTTTATTTGCCAAAGAGAGCTTTTTGCTGATTATAGGGCTTTCTTTAAGAGCTTTTAATCTTCTTTGATTCATTTTCATCAATTTAGCTGAGGTTTGAGGAAGCATTTTTCTCAAAGGTGTTAAAATTGGATAAGAAGATCTCATGCTGCCACTTTCAGGAAGCTGCGAGTTCACCAATGTTGTATTTAATTCAGTTTTCTCAACACTTGTATAGGTTTTTAGCATATTGATCATCGATGAGTTTCCAGTTTCATATTCTTTCTCTAATATAGTTGTTAAGTTATTTCTCAGCTTCAACGTTGTTCTGCTCATAAAATTAATTATTGATATACTCAATTAGTTATACACATTTAACCTCCACTACCACATCACCCACACGGACTTCCGTCCCGCTTCTGGGTTTCCCCGCTCCACCAAAATGTCGTGCTTCCACCTAGCTTCAGGGCTGAATGGTCCCATCAGCTTGGGAGTTCGGATTTTGACGTACGTCCTTCCGGCTCTCGGGCAAGCCAACTTGGGTCCGTCAGGCATTTTAAAGGTCCCAGTCTCTACCGTCTGGGGTTGGTGGCATCCTTCCAGAAAGTTCGAATCCCCTGAGGGGCAGGAGTCCTGCGTCGCGCACCACAGGAACTTAAAGCCCTGTGATAACCGGGATAAATTCTCTGGGAAAGCCAAACCTCATAATCAAAAAATTGAGGAATAATTATTGATATACAAAATATTAATTTTTGGATAGTATTTCAAAAACATATAAATACTAATGAAATTGCCTTAATTACGTTTAACTGAGTGCTTCGTCTCTTTCTTCAATGAGTTCTCTCTTGGTAATTTCCATCTTTTCTCTAGAAAATTCGTCAATGTGAAGTCCTTGCACAACATGCCATTCTTTATTAGCACAAGTGACAGGGAATGAGTAGCAAAGTCCTTGATCAATATCATAAGATCCATCACTGAGAACAGCCATTGATACATGCTCTCCTTCTGGTGTGCCGTGGACCCAAGTCCTGATGTGATCTACTGCAGCTTTGGCAGCGCTCATCGCACTTGATAATTTTCTGGCTTCAATAATGGCAGCTCCTCTTCTTTGGACTGTAGTAATAAATTCTCCATGGAGCCAAGCATCGTCGTTAACAGCTTGTTTAATTGGATGTCCATTGACAGTGCCATGGTTTACATCAGGATATTGAGTTGAGCTGTGGTTTCCCCAAATAGTCACATTCTTTACTGCGCTACTGTGAGTTCTAGCTTTAGCTGCAATTTGGTGCATTGATCTGTTATGATCTAATCTTGTCATGGCTGAGAAATTCTTGCGAGGAATATTTGGAGCATAGTGAGCTAAGATTAAACAATTGGTATACCTTTTAAATAAAATCTCTATAATTAATTTATCATTATTTCCTATAAAAATAAGATAAACTATTCATATTAGCAAAGAATATTTGCTGGATTTGCTACAACTAAGCAGAGGGTTGTTGGCTTGCCGACTTCATTTAGAGCTGCTCCTTGTTCTTTGAAGATATTGCAGTTTCTTTGAAGGAGTTCTTTTCTTTCCATTCCTGCCTTCCTTGGGAACCCTCCTAAGAAGATGATGATATCAGCGTCACGTAAGATATCGCGAGGGTCTGATCCATGTCTAATGGAGGTAATAAGTGGATATGAGCAGTCTTGAATTTCCATGACAACTCCTCTAAGTGCTTCTTCACATTGAGGAATATCAAGAAGTCCGAGATCAATCTGGGTGTTAGGACCAAGCAGATTTCCTGAGCAAATCATTGGGATGATCGAGTATCCGATTTGTCCTGCTGCTCCTGTCACGCAAACTTTGACTACACCTTCCATTTTATTATAGCCAATGAAAAATCAAAGCTTTTAAATTGTCGAGGAATTAGTAAGGGAATTGCTCAGAAATTTATAAAGTTAAGAATAAATAAGCTTTTAATATTCAGCTTTATAAAAAGCGCACTGGATTAAATTGAAAAATATAAAAAATTAAATTAGATTGATTTTAGCTTAACTATTAGAAGAAACTGGGACTAGCTTTGAGCTCAAACGGTAAGCTTCAATCATCTTCTTCCCTGTCTCCAATTTTAAGGTATCAGTATCCTTAAATGACTTCCCATAATAATCTAAGAAAGCTTCAGGGATATTTTCCATATGAGATAGATTTTCCCCAAGCTCCTTTGGAAAAGACATAAAAATTGAGTCTTCGCTTGCTCTCAGTCCTTCATTATCAGGTCTCATCAGTTTTATGCCTCTCTTTTTATTCACTCCCCCCCCCTCCGTGAGCGAACAAAAAAATTTTGTTCGCTCACGGAGGGGGTTAAATTTTTTTTTTTTAAAAAAAATTTATATATAAAATTTTTATAAAAAATATATTTTTTGAAATTTAAAAAAAAATCCTAATTTGCAAAAATTGGGAAGCAAATATTAATTTAATTTGCAAAATTTATGTTTTTTAAAAAACGCAATTTGTTTAAAATTAAACAGAATTAGCTCTAGATTTCATTATATACTAATTATCACTTATATATCAAATTTTTTTTCCATTAAAATTTTTTCTATTAAAAAAAATTTTTGTTCACTCACGGAGGGTGGGTTTTTGGTCAAAAAATGGCGATTTTTCTAATGGTTTTGTTCGCTCACGGAGGGGGGGGGGAGTCAGTTTCCCATGCAATAAAATGCCTCCATGCTTTACATCAGCAACTTCTTTCGCTTTTACTAATAAAATCTGTGAGTGTCCCGCGACTTTCAATAAATGCTCATCTTTTACTTCACTTAGCCCGAGATTTGTTTTATTAAGAAGCAACAATTCTTCGACAGCTTCTTTATATAAATCAAGCATCAATGCTTCATTATTTATGATTTCTATTGGTAAAATAGCTGTTTCTACTGTTGTAAGTGCGGTTGCTGTTGTTGTATTGACATTAAACTCTGGGAATAAATGCTGTACGCCAACAATATTTCCAGTAATCAATTCTTGGTCAATCCAAGAGCTTTGTTCTCTAACTCTTCCATTTAAAATTAAATATGCGCCATTTGACTTGCTTCCTTCAGTGAAAAGAATTTCGTCAGCTTTGAAAGTTTTTTGCCTTATAAGTGGCAATAATTCTTCAATTTCTCCATCAGAAGCCCGCAAAAATCTGTTTTTCAGGGTAGTTTTGAATGTCGGCATCTTAGGAATTTCTCTTTGGGACAGTTTTTTTATATTCAAATCAATGGTTTCAGAAAGATTTTCGTATTCAAGCTCTTGAATTAAGCCTTGATGATAAATGGTTTTTATTAGTTTTCTTTGAGATAACAAAAGAGCGTTACAGACTTCATATGTTTGGACTTCTGCGATAATTTCTGGATAGCTGTCAATTATATGAGCTTTTGCGAACTCTTTACAGTGGAAGATCTGAGAATGAGCTTCTTCCATGACTCTTTCAAAAAGCTCTTTGTCTATATCAACTTCCATTTGGTCTAAAAGTTCTTCAGCTTCATGATGGACTCTTATGAACACCCTTGCAGCGTCATAAGCGACGATAATCATCTCATACATCAGTTTAACAAAGAATTTTCCAATTATAGGGATTTTTGAGAATTTTAAATAAAATTTCATTAAACTGTGGTTGTACACACTATTTTCGAATTTTTCCCAATCTTCCATGTGGTGATCTTCTTGATCTAAAGCTTGATTTGCAGAATCAATAAGAATAAGTGCGGTATACCCCATGCAGTGCCCATTTTCAAATTCATGCCAATATAGCCTTTTAAGTGTAGTCAAATATCTTCTTCTAGTTTCTGTAACTAGCTCTCCTGAGTCTATTTGGAATCCTTCCATATACTTTCTCAATAGCTCTTCAGGGGAATCTTTTGGATATTTTTTAAGTAATTTTGCACCAGCCTTCGTAGATTTAATCATCTGAGTTGTCAAAACGCTGGATCCAGTAAGATTTAGTACTTCATTCCATTTGACAAGGCTATAGTTTTTATCTCCTTTAAATTTATCAATTTGTTTTGAAGTATTTTGCAGCACAGCTGTAGTTACACCTACCAGCATATTTTCTTGGACGGCTGTCAATTCTTCTAATCCAAGTCTTTTTACTGCTTCCTTTACTATTACGCTGCCAAATATTATAGAAAAGCAAGCTGTTGCAGAAGCGAAAAATAGAACGATATTACGATAATGCTCGTCTAAATGCTCATTATTGAAGACCATAAGTGCCAAAGTGATTGAAATGACTCCTTTAATACCACCAAGGATAACCACTATAAGCTCTTTAAAAGTAATTCCATAGCCAACATATTTGAAAATGGGATATAGTTTATATCCCTTTATAGATTTCTTTATCGAGCAAAATGTACTGGATTGTTGAACGACCAAGAGAGACTCTATTAAAGGAACGGGCTGGATATCTATATCAGGAAGTGCTAAAAAGTGACCTGTCAAAAAATGGTGACAAGTCTGAAAAAAGTTGACAAGTAAACGCGCCAATTTTAAAAATGGATTTATTGGCTCGTTTGGCTTTTGAGAGATACGGGATGTCCATAAAATGAAGAACCAATATTTAATTAAAAGAAAAGAGTTAGTATCTCTTATAAATAAGAAAAACATCATGTCCTTCAGGTAACTCATAATAAGGAGCAAAAAAACCATTAAATTTGACGGTAAAAAATTTTTTTTTTTTTTGTCTTAATGAAAAAAGCTTGTTGGCTATATAAACTATGATACTGTTAAGTCTATTAAATAAGCAACTTATATGTACTAGAAATAAGATCTGACAGTTTCATATAGTAGCAAACTGACGTTATACCTTGTTTGCAATTCCATTCTGAATATATTAAAAAATCAATAAACGCTTCTCTTAATAAAAAAATAAATCATTATGTCACTAAATTGGGTTTAAGTCATCTCAGTAAAAAACGAATTTCATCTCTTTTTCTCAAGAGATAACGGTTTATTAGGTGCTGCAAAAACCCGCTTAAAAAGACCGTTATATTTGTGCAAAAATTAATATAATTTCTGCACCGATTTGCGTTGCAACACATATTAATATAGTGAAACGATGCTTTATTTTGAGCCTTATTTATATTAGATTTTATGTCTTATATAAGAGAATTTAATATGATCTAATATTTCGAAACTATCTGCTCATGAAAATGTGAAATCGTTTGCTCACTCCCCCCCCCCCCCCTCCGTGAGCGAACAAAACCATTAGAAAAATCGCCATTTTTTGACTAAAAACCCACCCTCCGTGAGTGAACAAAAATTTTTTTTAATAGAAAAAATTTTAATGGAAAAAAATTTTGATATATAAGTGATAATTAGTATAATGAAATCTAGAGCTAATTCTTTTTAATTTTAAACAAATTGCGTTTTAAAACATAAATTTTGCAAATTAAATTAATATTTGCTTCCCAATTTTTGCAAATTAGGATTTTTTTAAATTTCGAAAAAAATATTTTTTTAAAAATTTATATATAAATTTTTTTTAAAAAAAAAATTAACCCCCCTCCGTGAGCGAACAAAATTTTTTTGTTCGCTCACGGAGGGGGGGGGGGAGTCAGTGAAAAAAAAATCAAACAGAGCTTATTAAAAAAGAAATTTATTTTTTTAAGAAAAATAAATTAAAATTTTGTTATTAAATACTTTTAGAGCAAGCTTTGCTTATTTATTGCGTTTTTTTGTACAAATAGTAACAATATTTAAGGTAAATCATACTTATTTCAGTTTTAAATTTGCCTCTTTCAGTGGCTATTAAATATATTAAATTATTAAAAAACTATAAAAACCCTTTTTTAAGGAAATTAACCCAAAAAATATTGCAAATTTTGGTCATCGTTTTGATATATTTTGAAAGAATATGTCTTGAAAAACGATTTTATATATTTTTTTAATAATTTAATATATTTAATAGCCACTGAAAGAGGCAAATTTAAACTGAAATAAGTATGATTTACCTTAAATATTGTTACTATTTGTACAAAAAAACGCAATAAATAAGCAAAGCTTGCTCTAAAAGTATTTAATAACAAAAAATTTTAATTTATTTTTCTTAAAAAAAAAATTTTTTTTTTAATAAGCTCTGTTTAATTTTTTTTTCACTGAGCAAACGATTTCACATTTTCATGAGCAGATAGTTTCGAAATATTAGATCATATTAAATTCTCTTATATAAGACATAAAATCTAATATAAATAAGGCTCAAAATAAAGCATCGTTTCACTATATTAATATGTGTTGCAACGCAAATCGGTGCAGAAATTATATTAATTTTTGCACAAATATAACGGTCTTTTTAAGCGGGTTTTTGCAGCACCTAATAAACCGTTATCTCTTGAGAAAAAGAGATGAATTTCGTTTTTTTATTTAAATGGCTGAACTTTGACTTATAAACATAACAATTCCGTTTTTTATTGAAGCAAGCGTTTATCGAAATTTTTTATTTTCATTAGACTCTCGCAAATTATCTAGACCATTAGGTTGCATTGATGAATTGCTGGTATCGTCTATTTTGCTTACTCCCCCCCCCCCTCCGTGAGCGAACAAAAAAATTTTGTTTCGCTCACGGAGGGGGGTTAATTTTTTTTTTTAAAATAAATTTATATATAAATTTTATAAAAAAATATTTTTTTCGAAATTTAAAAAAATCCTAATTTGCAAAAATTGGGAAGCAAATATTAATTTAATTTGCAAAATTTATGTTTTAAAACGCAATTTGTTTAAAATTAAAAAGAATTAGCTCTAGATTTCATTATACTAATTATCACTTATATATCAAAATTTTTTTTCCATTAAAATTTTTTCTATTAAAAAAATTTTTGTTCACTCACGGAGGGTGGGTTTTTAGTCAAAAAATGGCGATTTTTCTATGGGTTTTGTTCGCTCACGGAGGGGGGGGGGGGGAGTTAGTTACTAGGTCTTTTTTATTAAGGACTCAACTGTTTCCATTTTTGTGGAGATCTAGAATTTTCTATTTTTGTGATATAAAAAAAATTTTTACAGTCAAATTTAATGGTTTTTTTGCTCCTTATTATGAGTTACCTGAAGGACATGATGTTTTCTTATTTATAAGAGATACTAACTCTTTTCTTTTAATTAAATATTGGTTCTTCATTTTATGGACATCCCGTATCTCTCAAAAGCCAAACGAGCCGGATTTATTATTAAAATAATTTAAAACTTAAGATACCCAATTAGACAGAAGATATAATTACACATTATATATTGGCTTTAAACATTTCGATTTATATATATTTAAATTTAATATTTAAAATTAATAATAGCTGTAAAAATCTAAAACTTGCAGCTCAATGTGCATTTTTCCCGGCTCGATAGAATTTCTTTATTTTAATGCGAATTTTTTTATGAAGACTAAAGCTATAATTTGCAAAGTGCGTGGTTTGTGATTTTAAAATATATAAGAAGTTCTTATCGACTCATATGAGAAGTACTTAGCATAATTAAATATTGATTAAAATTTAAAATATCTTAAGTTTTAAATTATTTTAATAATAAATCCATTTTTAAAATTGGCGCGTTTACTTGTCAACTTTTTTCAGACTTGTCACCATTTTTGACATGCCACTTTTTAGCACTTCCTGATATAGATATCCAGCCCGTTCCTTTAATAGAGTCTCTCTTGGTCGTTCAACAATCCAGTACATTTTGCTCGATAAAGAAATCTATAAAGGGGTATGAGCTATAATGAGCAAGCACAGCTATGGCTCGAATTACATAAAGGAGTACAAATAATAGTAAAAATTCTAAAAAGTCAGCAACTTCTAGATCGCTGTAGCCTACAGCAAATGCTCCTAAAACCATCCCACCAATAATGAATACAATAGATTCAATATTTTGGGCCAAAATTTTCCAAAAAGCATGCAAGGTTTCTTCAACAGCTGGGCTGACCAGTGTTTTCCCATAAGCTGACATAAAAAGCCCAAACGTAACTACCCCAATAGCTCCTGACGTTTCTAGTTCAGTCCCATCCGCCAAATAAAAAATCATATAAGTTGCTATAAGTGTTAAATTTGTTTCATGAACCTCATCATTAACTAATTTCTTGATTGTCCATGCCATCAGCACTGAAAAAACTAGCCCTAAAATTATTCCTCCAAAAGTCAGCCTAGCAAATAAAGTAACAACTGCTTGCTCCCCTTCAGCATCACCAAGGCAGCTAGCTAGCACTGTTTTATAAAGCATAATGACTACTGCTTCATTCAATAAAGTTTCGCCTGATATTAAAGTTTCCAATCGCTCACTGGCATAGATTTCTTTAAGTTGAGCAACGACTGCAACATGATCAGTAGCCATTAAAATGATGCCCAAAAGCAATGCTTCTGACCAAGAAAAATCATAGCCAAGTAAGGTTTTTATGACAAAGGCTGCTAGAGATGATGATAAAGCAACCATTGTAGTCGCCATTGGGATAATTTGCCCGAGCTCCTTTTTAAATGTATACCAATCGGTTGCCAAGGATGCTTCAAATACTAAAGGAGGTAAAATAACTAAATTTAGGACTTCAGGGGAAAGCTGATCAATTAGACCGACTGCGTCTGAGACTAAGTATAAATAATTGCCTCCAACTTTGTATAAAACGCCTACTGCAATCAAAATTGGAGCGACTGGGACTTTGAATCTTTTCTTGATTTGGTAGCAGAAAAAAGAGAGAATTAAGCCTAAAAAGACGAATAAAATGATGTTTTCTGTTAGTCTGCTTTCGTGGCTTTCACTACTTTCAGATGATTCATGGACTTCTTCGCTTTCAGTCATATTTATTATAGTTTCCTATCGAAATATATCCGTTTGGACTCAAGCTTGCTATTATTTATTGCTAAACTGTCTTCTGAAGTAGGACATTGCAATACATTTGGCTTTAGTTATTATTTTTATTGTTCTCAAAACCAGAAATCGATTTAACCTTTGAATTCGACTATGAAAAATTCCAACTGTCTGCACACTTCAAGCATATAGCCAATTAATAAAAGTTGATATATGTAAAACTATCCATAAATAAAAGATACTTTAAATATGGATAGCATTTCAAAGTGGATATTCGACTTTGAAAGTTTTTTAATATTTACCTAAACTATTAATTCGCATAACGTATGATTCTTTAAGATAGAGCTCTCAAATTAAGAGAATCCTCAAAAAATAAAATGAACTTCTACATAATAACACATAAATGTTTAATTAATGCTTCAACTCAGATTAAATATTGAACTCTTCACTTGATTCTGACTCTGAGCTTGACAAATCTGCCAATGAAGGCAGCGAATCTTTAAGCCTCTCTTCTAATGGCCTTTGCCCTTCATTAAAGTTTCTGATTGGTGGAAAACTATTAAATGTTGATGTTGAAGGTTGAATTTTATTCGCTGGCTCAAATATTGGAAGAGAGTCACTGGCTTTTTTGCCTATTTGAGGTATATTTTGACGAAATGGTGGTGGAATTGTGCTTTTCGGGTAGCTTGATTTAGGGGAATCGCTTTTTTTCTCGGTCAAATCTTTAGCAGATAAATCTTGAAGAGAAGGAATTTGAGAATTGAGTTGCTCGCTTTGTTGAGGAAGACCATTGGGCTCTTTTATTTCTTGAGAATTAATTGGACCCAATGGTGGCTGGATCTTGCTGCTTGGGCCAGCTTGCTGAGGGATACTGCTACTTTTTTCTGATGAATCTTTTTTGAATAAATCTAACTTTGGAGGTGCTTTTGGGATTTTTCTAGCAGGCACTTTTTCTTCTTCCAAATCCTTTAAAGCACCTTGATTATCTTTGAGAAATTCTTGAGTAAATTCAAATGGTATCTGTTTTCCACAAATAAAACAAGCAATTTGATCTGCTTTTGTGTTTCCTTGGCTCTCAACATAAAATGCCAGGCAAGCCCTACATAAAATATGTCCACAATTAATATCACATTCCGCAGGTTTCAGGCACATGTAGCATTTTCCAGCATTCATAACGCTGTCTCCTACATAGCTTATAGCCTTACCAGCTTGGCCTACCCCCTTCTTTAAGCCATTTCACGTCGCATCGGTGACTTTGCTCCACCAACTTGTCTTTTCTCCCATCTTTCTATATTTATTATAAAATTTATTACAAAAATTCTTCGTCTTCTTGCAAAAGCATTTGGAATTCTTCTTCTTTTAAATATTTATTTAAGTCCATATAGTTCAACTGATTCCAAGTAATGCTTTCTTGCTCAGGGATTTCTTCGGATCGGTTTAATCGTATTCTTTCTCTAGGCTCGATAATTGATTTTTCTCCTTTTTCTTGAAATTTAAGTGATTTTTCAATCCTTAAATCTGGGGTCAATTTTTTTTGTTTTCATTGTCGAAGCAGCTGTTTTCGCTTTTCAGATATTTTTGGCTTATAATTTTTGCTTAAATCATTGGGATCAATTCGAAAGCCTTCTTTTTGGCTACTGAATGGTAGACCAAAGCCTTTAACTTTTTGCATATAGATTGAAGAATCGCCGCAATCAAGAAATTGATAAAGAAGGGATTTTTTGGAATCAAGACTGAGACTACTTGTGTGCTCACCCATAAGGGCATCAAATTGATTATTATAATACAGATCTGCTATTTGGTCAAGGGCTTTCTAAATGACTTTTACCATAAATGAGGTTTCATTCATCGCTAAAGAATTTTCAGCAGAGACTTGAAAAATTTGTGTTAAATCAGATTTGGAGAGCTTTCTTGACTGATTTTGCTTGCCCATAATTCCGAAATCGGTGCAGAATTTGAAAAATTTTCCGATGTTTCAAATATTATTAATCTTTGTTAGCTCATCAAAAGTTGGCGATTTTCCAAACATTTGGGTCTGCCTTGCATAAAAATTGAAAATAAATTTCAATCCTTTTATTTGCTTTTCTCTCATAGAGTCTTGGGCTGGTTTAGATTCATATAAATTCTTTTCAATTTCTTTAAGAGAATTCACTAATTCTCTAATTTCTTTTGCCTCTTCTGCAGGAAATTGTTGTAGTAGCTCTTGATACTCATCAATAGAGCTCTTTAGTTCTTCCCTCAATGAATTTTTATTATAAGACTCTTTTAATGCCCACTCTTCAATAATTTCAATCATACTATACAAAGACACCTTGCTATAGCTCGTTTTTGAGTTTGGTTGAATTAATTTAAATCTGTTTTCTATCATTCTATCAAACAAAAACAAATCTCCATCTTTCTTTACTTTCATGATTTTTAATAGCATTCTCAAGCCTTCTTTAAGCTCACCTGCATCAATCATGCCCTGGTTTTTTGTGTCAAGCTGCTGGAAAATTGCGACTAGGTCTTCAAAATATTCGTTTAAATAAGGGGATATTCAAGACCGTTGTTCTTGCGGCTTTTCATAATAAACTTTAGGAGGTGACTCTGAATTTCTAGCTTTTATTGATCTCTTTATAATCCTTGGAGTCCCTTTTCTTATAAAGCGGCTTTCATTGGTTTTTTCAATTACAGTAGCTGGGGTATTTTTTATGAGTTTTGATGATCTCTTCTTTATATTTTTTATAACTGTTTCACCAGTCCCTGTAATATATGCTAAAAAATTAGCAAGTCTTAATTGGAATTGTTCCCAAGTTATCATTCTGAATAGAACTTACAATGGGTCTATAATATCTTCTTCGTCATCAAAATTAATGCGATTCCTGAAATAATCTTGAGCTCCTTCTAAATCAAGCCCATATAATGATGAAATTCTGTCAAGAATTGTTGGAAGCATGCCATCAACTGTAATGTTTTGTTTTTGGGATTCTTTATGAAAAATATCTTTGATTTGGTGATCATTAAGGAGATCATTTAATGCGAGATCCATTGTTTTACTCACTATAATTAATGTCAAACAATCCAGTAAATTCAATTAATAAAGGAAGCAAATTATTATTTAATCTTATTTTAGCTGGAATTCTATTCTGATCATAGACAAAAGAAAAATAAAAATTGGATTAACTATTGATGCTTACCTCCTTATATAATGCAAAATTACCCCGCAATAAAATACTTAATTATTATAAATCCCTCTCACACTCTTTTATAATATCACTAATATCTCTTCCTTCATTCGTTAGCTTTTTTCTTAGCTCTTTAAAAGCTTCAACATATTTCTCTTTCATATGTGGATCCTTTGCCCTTATAATTTTTTCTAATTCAAGTGCATGATCTTGAGACTGATTTTTGGGGATCCCTCTATCTTCAATTATTTTGGCGATTTTTCTGCATACTTTTTTTCTTAATTCAAAATCTGTAGTACCAATGGATGAAGGTTTATGGGTTTGCTTTGCTTCTTCTTTTTCCACTTTTTTAGGAGATTTTTTAGAGTTTTTTTTTGCAGGTGCCTTTTTTGGCGTATATTTTTTTTCTTGTGACTTAGGTTTTGAAGAAGCTTTAGTAGGAGAAGACTTAGCTGGAGAAGCTTTAGCTGAAGATGCTTTTACTGGAGAAGCAATTAAGCTTTTAATGCTTTCGTTAATAATATGTCTTTTTCAAAATAAATACAGCTTGTAACAAATATCAGATAAAGACCTTAAATTTTGATTTGGACTGCTAATATGATCTGATTTAAAAAGCTTAAAAGCTTTTAAAATTTTTGAAGATTCCAATAACGAGCTATCAGGAGTATTTTGAATTAAATAAGATAAATAATCACAAATATCATTTATTGGACAAAGTGGCTCTTTAGTTTCCTCATCATCATTTAAATAGGTGCATAGCCCTTTTCGTAGATCGTTGATTTTTGCACTAATATTGTCAAATTCTCTTTTACGGCTATTCTCAGCTGCTTTTCCACTCAGAGAAATTTTTGACTCTAGCTGTTTGCTAACTTCTTTTAATCTATTTTTACCATTGTTTTCTGGTTCATCAATTTTTTGGATTTTTTTCGGCTCTGGCTCATCTTCAGATTCAGACTCAGACTGAGAAGAGGAAGGTTCAGATTCATCTGATTTTGGAATGAACTTTTCTACATAATCCGATAAATGGCTATTTATTTCCACTAAGTCTGAAATATCGAGTTCTTTTGATAAAAATTTATCAGCAATCAAAATGCAATTTTTAAGTTTCTAAATAATAAATACTTTTTGCTTCACGTTGCTGTATTGCTTGTAGTTTTCTTCATAATCCATAACCTCTTTTGTGTCTAATGCAGCGCTGCATAGATATTACTGTGTGTTCTCACCTATAAAATTAACAGTAATTTCATCTTGATATTCGGGCTCTTCATCTGTTTCTGCTAAATTTATTTGTTCAACTTTACCAACCTAATTTAATAATACAATGGCTGGCCACCATGGATAAGTTTTTATTTTTGCCCAAACCAACTGCCCATTATAGAACTTTCGTTCCATTTTAAGAATCTATATTAACTCATCATTTTTAACCTGGGACACTATTATCTTAAAAATAAATAAAAATACTTAATAGCCACTTTTCTGCTTATACGCCTGCTCCTGAAGCTTTAACAAGCGAAAGAAGCATGCTTTTTCTATAATTATCACCCGTTTCTCTATTTATTATATTTTGCTTTCCACAAGCTAGATTTTCGACTTCATTGCAAATATAAATTCCAGTGTCATCTCTATTGATATCAGGCACTGGTGTGGCCACAAACTGATAATTAGTATTTACCTTAGGCAAATCTTTTGGAGTCGCTTTCTGTATAAATCTCGCCAATTTCCCTATTAGCACTGAGATCGATCTATGCTCTTTAGCAGGATCACAGTATTTAACGACCACATTTTTCAAATCAACAATCAGTAGTGTCCAATAGCCTGTGTTAATTGGAAATATTAAAAAATCATGCTTAAATATTTTTGGCTCTGGCTGAGAAATTTCTTTTCCTTTCATAAAAATCATTTTACTTATGCTCGAACTTGCAATCATAATTTTTGGTGCACCTGGAGTATATCTGACTCTTAAGCTGTTGGTATGCTTAAGTATTGATAAGTAGCAGTCTACTAAACTTTCAGGCAATTCTTGTCCCTCCCTCAATCTTGAGAGATCATCTCGTTTTAACTCCCTTTTGCGAATTGCTAATAGTGCTTCTTGGATTTGTGAGGTATCGTGGGTTCTATCAACTCCTTCAATCCTTTTGTTTTCTTCTGGGGAGTCTGATTCTATTACTAAAATCATGTCATTTGGAGAGCTGGGATCATTTTGTCGTGTGTAGCTTTTCGGACTGGAGGGTCGCAATAGCTGCTTATCAGAATAACTGGAATTGAGAAATCTTGCATCACCCAGACTATTTCTAGGAGACTCTGTAAATGGCATTGTTTTTGGTTTTCTTTCCCCTCTTGGACTCATAGGGAAACGTGAAGCAGCAGCCAAAGGGCTTGTGCCAGACTTATATCTTCTCAAAAGCTCTTGAGAATTTGCATTAAGTGAGTTCATCATATTAAACTTTCTCACGTCCTCTCCAGTAAGCACTTTCTTCGTTTGTCCCTGATGGGAATTTGATGAAAAAGCTGAATTTCTAGAAGACCATGAAGCTTCTTGTTCATCTGGTCTATTTATTTGTTGCCTATCTGAAGTAACTAGGCTTTTAATACTTGCATTAATTAAGCTTTTTTTCCAAAATAAATAAAGTTTGTGGCATATATGTGAAACAAATTTAAGAAGACTATTTGAGCTTTCTTTGAGTTTGTTCTTAAAGGTTTTAATGCATTTTAAGATTTTTGAAGCCTCTAATAGTGAAGAGTCAGGGATTATTTGGACAATAAATGATAGACAGTTGCAAAGCTCAAGGGCCGGTAAAAAGTGTGAAGTGGACTCTGCATGGTCAATAAAAATTGTGAGAAGCTTCATGAATTCTTCAAGTTTATGTCTAATTGCATCAGAATTACTACATAGCCCACTGAGATCTGTTGTCCGTTCATTAAGTGCTATTTTTGAGTCTAAATGTTTATTTATTTCTTTTACAACTCTTTTGATTTCATCGTCTGAAATCGCGTGATCTCTCGCTTCTTGTGTCCCTTTCTTTTTCTGTAAAAATGCAATCAAATTTGTATTGACTTCTTCAAGGTTTGCGATGTCAATTTCTTTTGCCAAAAATTTATTAGCAATTATGATACAATTTTTAAGTTTCTAGGTAATCCTTACCTCATCATTTGCATTGGAATGCAATCGATATGCTTCTTCATAATCAGCAATTTCTGCAGGAGACAGGTGTGCGCTGCATATAAATTACTATTTGTTTTCGCCTATTAAATTGACGGTGATAGTACCTTTCAATTCTTGCACTTCATCGAACTCAGAAGGATTATTTTCTTCTATGCTATCAATCTTTAATAAAATTTACGATTGCAGGCCACCAAGGATGGCTTTCAACTTTTGCCCAGACTAACTGCCCTTCATGAAATTTTCTTTCCATGAAATATATGTTTATTGATATCTTAAATGATTCTCCATCATTTTTTAATGGATATATCTACATAGTTAACAATCAAAATAGGATTTTTTATACGAATTATCAAATTTTTATATTTTGCTGTAACTTTTAAGAGTTTTACTTTTAATTTGTTTCCTAACCCAAATAGTTCATTTTTACTTTTAAAAATTATTATTTGCATAGTTTGATTAAATAACATACTTTCATTCATTATATGCTTGATGCTTTTACTAGCGCTGCTAGCATATCTTTCCTATAATTATCTGTTGATTCTTTACTCCCCCCCTCCGTGAGTGAACAAAAAAATTTTGTTCACTCAAGGAGGGGGTTAATTTTCTTTTTTTATAAAAAAACTCACTTCTATAAAAATTGGAAATCAAATATTTAAAATTTATGTTTTAAAGCGCAATTTGTTTAAAAAATAAACAGAATTAGCTCGAGAATTCATATATAGCCCGTTCCCGGCTATAGATCGGGCTATACTAATTATCACTTATATATCAAATATTTTTTCCATAAAAAATTTTTGTTCACTGAGGGTGGTTTTTTTGGGCAAAAAATAACGATTTTTCCAATGGTTTTGTTCACTCACGGAGGGGGGAGTTAGTAACCTTATTATTTTTCCCGCATGCAATATTTTCTGCTTCGGTGCAAACAAATACTCCGCTGTCTGTAAAATGGATATTTGGCACTGGTGTTGGGATAAATTGAAAATTAGTGTTTACTCTTTGGTCCTCTCGTGGCGCTGCTTTTTGAATGAATTTTGTTAGCCTTGTCATTACAATGGAAACTGTTTTATGCTCCTTAACTGGATCATAATACTTTTTATTATATAAAAAAAGAATATAGGCCTTTGCTTTTTATAGCCCTGTAAGGGCTATATAGGGGAAAACCCTGTAATTATATATAATTTTAAAAGTCTAGACGCAAAGATTAAGTTGATTAAGGCTAATATTCATAATACTTTACTGTCATTCTTTTCATATCCACTATCAAAAGTGTTCAGTACCCTACAAAGATTGGAAACAATAAAAAATCGTATTTAAACACGTTTGATTTAAGTTAAGTTTAATTGTTATGATAGCACCCTCTATCAGTAGACTACCCTGACTCCAAAGGTGAACTTTTTGATTTCCAACCTGAATGGCCTTTCCAAGGCCTAATTCCAAACGGAGTAGAGACCCTTCTTTAAGCTTAATCAGAATGGGTCTTTAAAAGTTCCATAAAGAGTGTGCCTCGGATTCGAATTTATGTAACGTCACCAATTTATTTCTCCATTGATTTAGGCTGTGCTATTTCTCTTCCTTTCAAAAATACCATCGAGCTAAAACTAGCGCTCGCAATTAGCACCCTTAAAGCGCCTGGAGTATATCTAATTCTCAAGCTATTTGTGTGTTTAAGAATAGATAAATAGCAATCCACAATGCATTCAGGTAAATCAACGCCTTCTTTAAGTTTAACAAGGTCCTCTCTCTTTAGCTCTCTTTTCCTTATCGACAATATAGTTTCGCTGGGCTTAAGGGTAGGGTTAAAAATATCCCTAGTAACCTTTTCAATTTTTTTGATTTCTTCAATTTTTTCTGTGCTTATCTTTAATCGATTATTAATAGGTAAACTTTGTCGTTGGGCTGGTTCTGGAGCTAGGAGATCTGCTTTAACTCTCCCGAGTAATAAGCAAATTCTTGTTTATCATAGGTGCTTTTTGAGTGAAATTTTCAAATTGTAAATTTTATATTATCTTATTAATGGAGGTTGAAAATGAAAATATTGGACATTTACTCCCTATAAAAGTTATAATGCGTTGCATTTATTTCTTATCATGCATATGCGTGTCATTTTGAATTTTGAATTTGGTATGCGGAAACCTAATATACGTTTCAAAACGCAGATTTTAGTGCGTCAAATTCATAATTTGAAATTTCTATGAAAATGGCGCGTATAACGGCCATAAGAAATTTAGTTAAAAAATTATATCATATAAAATTTACTATTTGGAAATTTATATACTAAACCCACATAAGCGAGAATTTCCTTATTATTGGGAAGTAAGATCGCCTTCAGTTGCACATCTGCCTAGAGATTCCCGAGATTCGAAAATTACTTGCGTCCTTGATAATGATTCTTGAGGGTTTGAATACATAGCGTTCATTAGGTTAAACTTCTGAAGCTCTTCTTCAGTCAGGCCTTTCTTTGTTTGATCTGAAACCATGAAATTTGGTAAAATGTTGCTTGTTATATTTTTTGCACTAAAAATACGAGAAAAAGCAGAACTACCGTGAGGGGCAGATTGGAGAGTCTTTGAATGGTGTCTGCCTGAAGCTCCTGAGCGGATACTGCCACGGGCACTTGGAGATAATGCTGTTTGATGTCTGAGAAAAGACGCCATATAATCTAAATAAAGAGGATTTTGGATGATTAAAAAATAATTTGGCAAGAAAGGTGGATGCTAATAAGATCAAATAGATAGTGAATAGGTAAAAAATTGATGATAAATGATAGGATTAAAGTTTATTTTTAAAAGAAAAATTAATATCTGATATCTATTATAGGCATTTATACGTCATTATTCTTAATATTAAAAGATTTGAGAAAATAGTATAAAAATTTGAGGCACAAGAGATGATGATTTTCTTAAATAATCCTAAAATGACTTCACAATTATTATCTAACATTTATAAACTATTAATCAAATAGATATTTAGCTTTTATTAAAATATCAGACAAGATTACTTTTTAATATATTTGCGAATTATTGGTATAAGATTAACAAAATAATATAGAAAAAGACTTTAAGACTCATTGCTATCTATCTATTAGTATATTAAATCAAAAATATTATAATATTTTGAAAAATGTGGATCATGATGAAAAGATCAAAATGATTAAACCATTGAAATTTTATAAATTTAATAATGTGCAAATACCAGAGATTAGTATCTGAATGCCTTCACTTTAACCTTATAAATTTGTTGATAAAGTAATCTTAAATTTTTGGCATTATAAGATTTTAATCCTTTTTAAAATTCATAATAATTAATTAAATTGCATATACTTTATATTTATTCTTAATATCATAATAGTTGCATTTAATTCGAATTGGTATTTTAATTATCATAAATTTTTATTAATTATATACTTTCTGAAAAGTTGAAATAGACGGAGAATATTAATAACTCATCTTAAATAAAAACTATTCTTTATTAAACATAATTTTATTAGTAAGTTTAACTTGAAGAGGTTTTTATATTTAAAAATTCTTTTCAATTAATTTTAAAAAGGGATGGAGCTTATTAGTATAAATTTAGGAAAATTAACCGATACTTAAGCTATTTCTTTAAATTAGAATAATTGGCTTCAAATTGATGACTATATCTCCATTATACTTCAATTCATATAAAATTTAAATTAAAATTCTGTATTGTCTTATGAGAGTTTCAAAAATATATGAAGAGCATAGCAAAACAATATGGATTAGTTATGGCTATTGCAATCTCTAGCATTTAAATAGATGCTTCTTTTAAACTATTGAATAATGCTCTTAAAG
Source organism: Blepharisma stoltei (assembly GCA_914767885.1). Lineage (NCBI taxonomy): Eukaryota > Ciliophora > Heterotrichea > Heterotrichida > Blepharismidae > Blepharisma > Blepharisma stoltei. Next base: position 355,232 of record CAJZBQ010000022.1, on the reverse strand, counting down.
AGCTTTTGATAGATTAGACTAATGTAGATCTTATAAGGCTTTTAATTACGTAGATAGTAGATAAAGCAGAACTATCAAATCAAAAATTTTTGAAATTCTGAATAATTATATATAAAACCTTATGGAACAAATATTTATTTATTCTAAATACTTAGCTTTTTGATCTATAATCACTTCAAAAATACCGTAACCGCTTTATTCTTTTTTTGTTCCATAATTAGATTTTTTACATATAATAATTTAAGCCTAATGTATTTTTTATTTTATTTCCAAGCACTTATTTTCTTAATTTTTCTTCAAAGAATTGCAAACAATTAAAATCCAATTTAAATCCCTTAAGTTAATAGCCAGTGACTGGCGAAAATTACGACATATAAATATGATTGGAGCAAATTCTCAAGCAGCCATGACTGTGGTTAAGGACGAAAAAACCAAAGAAATTTCGTCAGAATTCCAAATTAAGACCGAGGCGGAGCTCTCGAACTTGGGGCATTACTATCGTTCGTGTCCTCGAAATAAAATCCAAGCGTAATTTTCATATAGGCAGGAGAAAAGACTTATGGAGAAAACTCTGCTCTCAAAAGTAGGGCCAAAGGAGAAAGAACACCAAAGGAAAAAGATCCTCAGGAACTTTTTCGCATGGAATGCCAAGCAAATGCGAACAGATCCGAAGGAAATTAAATTCTGGAACTGGATTAAGACCTTGAACCCAGACAATGTCTATTCCGATGAGCGCTTTAAATCGATGTCTTATGAGTTTCTTGATAGACTTCTGTCTAAATCCATCTTCCGAGAAACTATGAGCCATTGACTTAGCATTTATGAGCCTTCTCTTGAGGCTGGTGATGAGGACCAAAAAACCCGACATTTTATCTCCTTCATCAGAAGTTGTATCAGCATTAAAGATACTGTGAATTCCAAAAAGGAGAATTTTATTGCGGACCACAATATAGAAATTACCTTTGATGAAGTATGCATATTAAAATGGCGGTACTTGCTAGCCTGCCCTCTTGGCGCAGAGGTCTACCTTATGGGCACAGCGAACTGAGATCGACCCCGAGTCAAGAATCAAGTGCAGGATCAAGAGATGTGCATATCTGATCGGTTTTGGCTGCTTTCCTGTGATTGAAATGGAGGTGCTTAATAGCATCCTTTGGAACCGAGTACTCATTGGCATTACTCTAGTGAAAAACTGGGGTGTCGGCTCAGGCAATAGGGAATAGCCTTTTTCCTATAGCTGTTGAAGAAAGACACTTTGACACCCTATACCTTCTAGGAGTTGATTCATGTAGTCAAGCAACTCCAATCAAGACTGAAGCCGCAAGGAGGAGACAGAAGGTTCCAGGAAGTGGCATCAACCTTTGCAAAGACTCTCTGGACTGGAGTCAAAAAATGGCTAAACCTCCTGTACGGGGAGGTCTTTGGTAACTGCGTAACCAATATGGTTAACGATATTTTAATGGCCTAACCTAACCTTTGATGAGGTAAAATCTAATTCCTCCTTAAAAATTACTCAAAAACAGCCAATCAGTGCTGGCTGCTATTTTGAGATAAAATGCACAAACCCTTCCTGCTCCCTTTTGAAAGCCAAAGAGTTTGTGTATTTAGGCAATGGAGGGACATTTGAATACCTAAACGAAGCTCAAAGTTGTGTCTGTAGAGAGTGTAGAGCACCAGTTTCAGTGTTCAATGTAGGGTTTTTGTCGTGTAAATGGGCTTTTAAAGGGAATACCACCGATGGGCAGTATGTTGAGTTCCCAGTTGACCTTTGCACTGGGTATACAAATTTAGATGAAATTAAGCTTCATTCTTGGATGTGGCTTCAAATAAAAACATGTGACTTGACATCAGAAGAGAATGATTTCATTACAGGCTTGGTTGTTGGTTCGTTTCAAGATCAAACCATTCCTAAGAAAAAATATAAGAAAAGGAAAGAGATAAGCTCAGAGACGACATGTGAAGACAGTGGACAAGAAAAAGGGATGAATATAGAGCTGGATTCTGGGACTCAGTTTTCAGCTGACATGATTTCTCAAGGAGTTCAGACTGCTGATGAAACTGACCCAAGCTTTTCTCTCAGATTCCAATTCAAAAGAGATTTGGATAATATCAAGAGGCAGATTTCTGAAATTGCATTTAATACTTATAAAAATGAGCAGACGATTGCTGCTCTCAAAGAAGAGTATCGAAGACTTACGGAAAATGGGCAAAAAAAGGATGTTTAATAAATATTAGCATTTTTCTTATTATAAAATTAAAATTCCTGAAATAAATTATTTACCTAAATTATTTAATCATAAGGATTATCAATTTCTGGTGCCATTTCTGCTATTTCTTCCTCTTCATGAGCTTTTGCAAAGGATAAAAAGTGTGATGGTCTATGAATTTCGTGATAAAATTCTTTTGGATTGGCCAAATGCAAGTTGTATTTCATATGAGGAGAATGCCCGATTCCCATGAAATTACAGTTCCAGACCCCTGTGTCAGGAACCATAAAGGATCCAAAGAATTTCTCTGTCAGAAGCATTTGTGTTTTTTTGAAAAATCCAGGCAGATATCCTGATGCGTCATTTGATATTTTCCCCCACTCAACGCCTGCTTGGGTGACTCTAAATGTAGACAGAGTGCATGAACCAGGGGTAAAGCTTACAGTTATAACAGCATTGGCTTCTGGATTCCAATTTGAATTTTCTGATATATCTTTTAAGATTAATCTATTATAAAGTCATAGCCATTAATATGTTATTCCACTTAATTCTGCTATTCAGCTTAAGCGGGCATACAAGCTTAGCTGTGAACATAATATCCTGCGGAGAAAGCTGTGATGTATCTCCCGGCTGTGTGTGTATCCATCCAATTGGCTCTAAATCCTTTAAATACGGATGCTCAGGTACAGAGTTCGGCAAAGTCACACTTTGATAAGTCCCAACTTGAGGGACCAAAACGATGCATCGAATTTCTCTTACATCTGGATGCTCCTGTGGGGTGATACCATATAAATAAGCTGCAATTTGAGTTCTCAAGTCAGCAATTGCAATAAACTTTTTCAACACATTCTTTGGTAGGACATAGACTGCTGAAGAATCTTCTTCATCTTTCTTAATAAAAATATGCCCAGTTCTTAAATATAAATTAGTTGCAGAAACTGCTCGAACTCTTCAGTCAGTTCTCGAAGTATAAACCATTTGTTCATATGGAGTCTGGGTTATCACCACAAATTCTTCATCCATAGCATTTGTAGTCTTCGAAGTAACTGCAGTAGTCTGATCTCTCTGTTTTTCCAGCTCTGCCATTTGTTGTCTTGCCAAAGAGGGAGGAGTGATTTCCATGCCCAAAATGATATCTCTGATTTCACTTTGTGTCAGAGATGCAATGTTTACATTATTTTTCTTGCCATAGTCATTTAAAATCAGATTTTTCAGCTCAACTTCGACCTTAACCCACTCATCATCAGTAAGGGTAGGCCAAACATGGTTTGGTTTAGTCACTGTTGTTTTGTCAGGCTTTAAGATCATTTTGGCTTTTTCGTTATTTACGTGAACAGCTCTCAGTATAAGGATAAGTCTGCTGAATGCAGTAAATGAAGAAATTGATTGCAGCCAGTCGTCATAAAGATTAAATATGGCAAGTTCTGGCTTGCTTGCCCTGAGGATCAAGTCTCCGAATTTTTCGATTCTTAAAATAGCTTGGAATGGGAGCTGAAGTTCTGAGCCTTTTATGACAATATTGGGGAAATCTAATAGATGGACTTCGAGAGGATCTAGCATTCCTTTGCGTGTGACTATAATCTGTTTAGGCTGCTCTTCAACTGGAAGTGATCTGATTAAAAAGACAACTTCTTCAGCTGTTTTCCACTTCGCAAGCTGGCCAAGTCTCTTCTGTCCAGCCCACACTGATGTATGGATAATTTTCAAGAACAGCTGTCCAGTTCTTGGATTAAAAACAAAAATTGCACCATTTATAGGCTTTGTTGTCAAATTTCCTTCGAATGTTTTATGGATTGTGACTCTATACACGTTAGTATCGTCCACAAACCATATAGTCTGGTTAGAAAACAGCTCTCCATAGTTTTGAGAATTTAAATAAGGCTCAGTTGGTTCAGATGAATAAAGCTGCAACCCTTTTCTTATTCTTTCTCTAAGTACATATAGCGCAGGGCTTGCTCTCATGATTTTACTCATCGACTGCTGCAACAATGTTTTTGAACCAGGAAACCAGTTCCCGTACCCACTATGCAAATTATAAGCTAAATCAATTGCAAGTAAGCATCCTGTCGGCGACGGATAAAGCGTCAAAGTATGGTCAGTCGTATAGTCCAAAAATTTTGCTCTCGCATATCTTTCAATGTCATGGCTGTCATAATCTCCCCATCTTAGCTGTACATCTACCCAATATTTATTTGAGGTCACATCATCGTATACATCTCTGTTATCTGATAATAGACTTGGCTTAGAAATCGGCCATTTATAAGTAGCGAAAAGCAAGATATCAGCACAAGAAGAGTTCATTTTATATGACTTTCTAGGATGGATGGTTTCTTTTTGCACTGTGTCGATTTCTAATGAGTTCATTTCTAAATCAAAAACTTGGCAGAGATCCATTACGATACTTTCGTGGATTTTCTGCCATAGATGGGCTCTGAAGATTTGAATAAGAGAAATTTTTAAGGTTGGGATTTTCCCATGCATGAAAATTCCAGTTAAATCTAGCTGCACTTGGAACCCGACATATACATTGGCTCTGTTAATTGTAGGGCTTCACCACAGTGTAAACCTTCTGTTGGGGATTTGGTTAAGCCCAGACCTCTGTGCATGTGTTAGTTTCTTATATTTCATAGATTCTTCAAACCCACTGGCTTTTTCCCAGAACAATCCTTCCCAAGATGGAAAATAAGTCCCTCTAAATAATGTATGCTCTAATATGCATTCTACTCCTCCAAGTGCTTGTATCATGTCAGTCCTGTAGTTATTTAAATTTCACAGCTTTCCATCATGCCTCTGATGAGTCCACCAAAATGGGTTTTGTTTTAAAACCTGGTACTGTTTGAAATCCTGCCTCATTCTCCAGCCTTTGTCATAAGCCAGAGTCAGCCTATCTTTTTGGAATAGTGTATTGATTCTAGGAATGCCACGATCCCAAGAGTCTTCTAAGTCTTCTAAAGTTAGTCTTCTATTTTGAGCTTGGGCTTCTTGTCTTTTAAGTGCATATTCTGCCCACACTCTTTGCGAATCAATAAACTCTGACTCTCAGGTCTGTATATATCTATAAAGATTCGGAATAAACTGATCTTCTTCATGAGACATCCCAGCTCTGAAATGGGTGATCCCAGTTTCTGTCTGTTTTGAATATCTTAAATCGCTTTGAGGGATCAAGATATGTCCCATTGATAGCATGCCTAGACCTCCTAGTTCTTTTGGAGTATAAAAAACAACTGGTGGAAATCTTGAAGGCATTTTTGAATTCAGCCCAATTTTTATTCTGGTTTGCAGCTTATTCTCACATTTAACTAGAAGGTCAAGAAGTTCTTCAGTGTGAACTGCAGCTTCTCTATAATAAGTCATCAGCCCAATTAGTGAAGTGTTCCATTTATTTGCAATTTTCGTGAAAGTTGTGGAGCCTGAAGCCATTAGGATTTGCCTGACTCTGTTTTCAAATCTTCTCAGTCCTTCATTGTCTACTCTTAAAAATGCTTGTGCTGTGATTTCTTTTGTGTTTTCATTATGAAGTCTCCATACTCCATCTCTATAAGTAAAATCTTCAGAAAGCATTCTGCATCTGGGAAGGATCCTTACTTCAAACCCGCTCATGTTGAATAAGAAATTCGGATTGTCCTTGCTATAAACACTAACAAAACTGTTTTCCCAGTCTATTGTAGTCACTGATCTCGGCAGCCTGTTTTTTATTTCCCAAAAAACCGCTCTTCCTAGGTTGACATCATGCTTTATCAGTCTCATTCTGCAGTCTCTAGGCCAGCATTTTTTATTGTTGTAACCTATTAGGTTTTCGTTATTTGGGTCAGGGTTTTCGATTAAAAACCTTTGGATCAAATCCCTGGCTTCTTCTGCAGAAAACCTAAAGACCATAAAAAGCTTGTCAATATATCTGCAGTAAAGCCGAATTGGGTGCCTTGTTTCAGTTTTCACGTCTTTATAGGTTAAAAATTCATTTGGATCTGAAGGAGGTCCTGCTATTTCTGAAGCCCTCTGAAGTCCTAAAATCATGATATCAACAGCAAGAGCATAGTATCCAAACGCAAAAGACCCAAACTGAAGCCCTCTGATAAACCCATAAGAATTGGTGTGGCTCATATCTTTATAAGTAATAATCACGTTATTTTTGCTTGTCATATAATCAGCCAAGTTATGATCCACAATCAGTCTCAGTAGCCTGTTAAATAGCGTTAAATCAATCTTTTCGTATATTTTTTCTAGCTTTGTCTGTAATAGCACTACACATTGCCCTTCAGAAACATCCCAAATATCAGTCAGATTATTAATTCCTTGACATCATTTATAGACTAATAGTGGAGGAGGCTCAGAATCTGAAGGCTTCATCCAATTAGGGAATAATTTCCTTTTATCAGCTTCATACCACAGATATTGGTCAAGATATGCATCAGTGATTTTTTCTAAGGGCTCAATTTCATAGACAGGAATTAAATGAGAATATAAGTCCATAAACTCAATATTTACTTCTTTAAAACTTCTCATTGTAAGCAAGTGTCGCTTTACCCTTGATAGTGCTTCATGAGGGTTATCGTAAGCTTGCTCTATTAGTCCAAGCTCTTCTCTTTGTGATTGGTTTAGTCTTGATTTCACAGAGTAAGATTCTTTTAGCCGTTCTAAGCAAAGGACAAATAATTTTGTGTCGTGTTTGTAGTTTAAAGGTGGAAAAACAATAGGGAGGAATCTTCTGCTTTCAAGCCAATGGACCATTGATGTGTAAATTGTTACAGTTTCGTCAGAAGTTAGGTATGGGCCATCTTTTAAATAATTATGTTGCCTTTCTTGTTCAGCCTTTAGCCAAAGTCTGGTTAGTCTTCCTAGGTTTTTCTTGCAGACAGTTTTATCTACGGTTGCACCTCTTTTGATTCTTTCTCTGTTATAATAAGCAGCATTTGTCCACCAGTCAGCTTTAGCCTTGATGTATCGTAAAATAAGGTTTTCAATAGGCTGAGGAAGCCCAGGGACTTTCCAAGGAATGTTTGCTTTTCAGCATCTCCAGGCCTCTGATAAATGCTGCAGAATAGTTTTGATTTTATTATCTCTTACTCCTTCAGGCATCATATCTTGAATGTCAAGCATAACAGAAGCCCTCATTTCAAGATCAAAATGACTCTCAACCCTTTGTTTAGTGACTGTTTTCGCTACTCCTTTGCTATGCCTCCCTTCAAATTGCCTTGCCAATAGATTTCCTAGCCATCTTTCCAACAGCGGCACCATCCCTCTTAAGAAAAATAGCCAAACTCTCCATCCAGAGACCCACATTCCACACCCAGGGCCTTTTCCTACAGGTCCATTGTTAAATCTGTAATATAAAAGATGTTTAAGATCCTTGCACATCCTAACCTGTCTCATCAGCCTGTATTTGTATCTATACATTCCTGTCAGCTGTCCTACATGTGCAAAAATGTACTGCAAGCCGTCAGCAAGCTGAAAAGCATCAACATTCCCAAGCCTATACTGCACATGGGTATCTACCACAATTTTTATGAGTCTCATTACTTCTCTGCACAGATGGAATGCATTGCCGAATCTTGATTTTTTCCTTTCCTTTGTGGTAAGGGTTTTTATAGGCTTTAAGTTAAAGTTGTAATCAAGATGCAGGTAGTTTAAATTTTTTCTGTGGATCAGCAAGTTAAGCATGTTGTAGCCTTGACGACAAACCTGAAGACCTGCTTCAACCCAGTCGATTTCGGTTTTTTGGAAGTATTTTGTCCTTTCAAAAGCTCTGAAAATGTTTCTCTTCTTTAAAGCTTTGGGTTTTCTGTGGTGAAGCTGGTTTAGTACCCAACATTTGAGGAGCTTTTGGTAAGAAACTCTGACTTTTACAGGGTAGTGGGTAGGGCAATGCTCTCTGAACCATCCACTAACTAATGGTACATCACAGGTTCTGCGAGTTCTCCCAGTTCTTTTGTTGAACGGATGTGGTGCCCAGAGTAAAGCAATGCCATTGTTTGTGTTGCTTGTGTCTAATGAAAAATCTCCGAATAAAGGCTCAATGTTTTCTGGGAGCATAAATTCTTCTAATTCATCATCAGATATTCTAACTAAATCTCATTAATTCACATAATCAGCAATAGCTTTTATTTTTATACCCATCTTTGCTTTAATGGCTTAATGCTAGTTATCAGAATAAATAAATATAACTCTTCAGACTTTTCCAATTTATAAGCTGGGAGTGGATTAATCACAGGGTCAAAATAAAAAGTCGGGACTGATGGATTTTCCTGCCTAAAATACACAACTGCAGGCTTATGGTAGCTAGAAAGAGTCACTTTTCTTGGCCTGCTGTTATACAGATATGGAAAAGCAATCCTATATTCAGTCCTTATTTGGTTCCTTATAATGACTTTATTAATATCATTAAATTCCGTCCAATCTTCGTCTTCTTCCAAATCCCTAAACAGAGGCTCAAATTTGGGGCCACCAGGTATTGCAATATTGAGTGCTTTCGCAGTATAAAATGACTTCTGGTCAAACAAATAATAATAATTCGGGTCATATAAGTCACTCAACAGCTGGTTTGCAAGTCTGTAAAGATTGCTCATCACTGATAAAGGCAAATTCCACTTCCTATAGCTTGACCCATTGACCATGTTGGTATAAATCAGTGGTTTATCATCATAAAACCAGTCAAAAACTGTGTTATCTTCTTCCTCGTCCAGCTGCATTTGTATAGGCGGGGATGGCTCCACATGCATAATGTTGTCTCCATAATCAAGAGGAGGCTCTTCGTCGTCAAATGGAGGAAATCTCATACGCTTGAAATGGCGACGGTCTCGCTTTTCTTTTCTCATCATTATCCACATCGTACCCCATTGTGCTGTATAGACTGGCTCAATGACTCTAGGGACTTCTGTCACAAAAGTGATTGCGCCTGAAACGTGATAAAGAACCTTCACGTTTCGTACTTGTTCCCAAGGCATTGGCATGGTTTCTAAAAGCTTATAAATTGCGTGAGGGACGTATTTCAAAGCTCCGAGATAGGCACGTTTATCATTTCTGAATCGTTTACTAGACATATCGCCATGGTCTTTGATGATTTTTCTTAAAACTTCAGGAGGAAGAGCTTCTTTTACACTTTCTTTGTAAACAAACTTCTTCCCGACTGATGGCTTCCACTTTTTGCTTTTCTTTTTGGATTTTTTGGGTTCCATTTATAAATAGAGGAGTAAAGCAAATTTGTATAATAAGTTTTAAAGCTTCTTTTATGGGATGCCTAAAAAAATTTTCTTATCCTTAATTAAATTAATTAGAGCAAAATGATTCAAAAACCTTTTTTTAAGACTTTAAATTTCTTTATTAGCAAGTAAAGTGTTTTTAAATAGAGTTCTTGGAATGAAGTATTTTGAGGTTCAGCTAATTAAATTAGGTACTATACAACTTCATCTTAGCCTAAATTTTATAAATTAATTTTCCTTTACAAATAAGGATTAAATGCTATATGAATTTAAACTTCAGCGAAAAACATATTACTCCCTCGAGCCAAAAAGTCTTGTTCGATAATAAAGGAGAGTTATTAATATAGTTAAAAGATCTATTATGCCTATGTTTTTGTCTAATTATTTCAGCATATCTAAATATACCTCAATAACTCTTTTGTTTCCTAATCCATCTTCAGAGTTCTCGAGTTCTTCATTTAACGCTTGCTCTATTTCAGCTCCTATTTTTAATTTCATTAGGAGTCTCATTATAATGTCTATTAACTGCATCTGCTTCAGCAATATTTTTTTGACTTCACTTCTATATACTAACTAATTATCCTTTACAGCAAAATACAGTTTTAATGGTGGGTTTTCTTGAAGAAGCTCCAAATCACGCTCATATGTTGTGGGATAACGAGAGATTCATCTATTTAGAATATTTTTTGCATACTCAAATGTCTGAATTTCTAAGTCAATGCTTGCTGGAAGGAAAAAAGCCGCTTCTGGGAATTTGTTACTCCACTTAAGGGCTCTTATAACTCTTAAAAGATCTGCATATGAAATACCTAAACATAAGTGACGTTCCCTGATTTTAAATGCATAAATCCCATCAAGACTAGAGTTTATCATGTATTGAATCTGATTCAGATTACTTGATAGATCAGTTAAATTGACTTTGATTCTTGCATAATTATACTTATTATCTTTCAAAGAAAATCCATAGACAGATAAAAGCCTTTTGTTTGAATCTCTTCCGTAACTCATATATACCTCTGAGCCAGCTTCATATCTGTCATTAAGCCCTGCAACAATTTTCAGCTGTTTTTCATCATTTTCTATTAAAAGTATACAACTTTCCTGGTGATGGCGCGCAATGCGCCATCACCAGGCCATGTCGGGAGAGGTTCCTCATGGAGGAATGGTTCCACGTGTGGAACCCTCTTTTTTCACGAACCAAAAGGAGGGTTCCCACACGTGGAACCATTCCTCCATGAGGAACCTCTCCCGACATGGCCTGATGATGGCGCATTGCGCGCCATCATCAGGAAAGTTGTATATATTTGGCTGCTGATATCTTTCTTTTCTCATCTCTATATATTTTTTACTTCCATCATTTTCATTATCATCAATTTTTTCAGCTTCTTTTATAAGCTTTTCATATTTTATTCTCAATGATTCATCAATATTTTCATTTCCATCTTTATTAATAGACAATAATTGCTTGCAGTTTATTGTTGTAATAGGAATTTTCTCTGCAAAATCTTCATCATTGTCTTCATCTTCTTCAAAGTAATTATATCTTGATAATGATTCTGACTCCCCCCCCTTTAAATTGGAACAAAAATATCGGTAAAATTTCCACTTTTTTGGTAAATTAACCCCCCTTTAAATTGGAACAAAATTTAATTTTATAATAAAAAATTATATATAATTTTTATCTAAAAAGTTTTGATATAAGTTAAATGTTTCTTCTTAACTAAAATTAAAAATTTATTAATATCTTGCTCTTTTTTAAAGAAAAAAGTATAAAGAGCATCTTATTTAAATAAATTTATTATCCTTAATTGGTAAATTTTAAAAAAAATTAATTTTTTTTTTTTTTAAAAATTATTAAAAAAATTTTTTTTTTTTTGATAAAAATGATATTTTTTATTTGGATAGTTTTGATATAAATTTCAATAGGAATTCTTTATAAAATTTCAAAATTTACTTATTTCTTGCTTTATTTTAAAGGATAGAGTATAAATAACATCTTATTTAAACAAAATTAGCACTTTGATCGATAAATTTCCCAAAAATTTTTTTGTTTTTAATTTTTTTTTATCAATAAAAATAATAATTTTTGTGTAAATAATTTTGATACCAATTAATAGTGGCGTATTAACTAATAATGAAAATTTAGTTATATCTTGCTTTGTTTTAAAGGATAAAGAGTAAATAGCGCTTTATTAAATAAATTTATAGATCTAATTCGATAAGTTTTTGAAATTTTTTTTTTTTAAATTTTTATATTTTTTTATAAAACATTTTATATTGATATTTTTTTTAAAAAAAACAATTAACCCCCTTTAAATTGGAACAAAATTTTTAGTTCCAATTTAAAGGGGGGAGGGGAGTGAGATCTCATTAGGAAAATTGTAGCAATAAAAAGTACTTGTATTATGATGGTTAAGAAGCTCTGCTATTGGTGCCAAAGTTCAATGCGGGACGAATTTTACGAATGCTCTTGTGCCTATGAGCTTATACGCCCAGTTAAATTCTGCATAATCTAGCATGTTTGGTTGGAAATATTGAGGGTATTTTTCAATTGCTTGTTTCCAATCTGAATACAGCTTTATTTCAGCTGAAAGTTGTGATTGTGACTAAATTTATTTTACTTCATATTCTAAATCTTCATCTTGAAGTTGCTGAATTTCTTCAATAGACCAATCTTGTAAGATTTCAACTTGCACAGGCTGAGATATAATGAATTCATACCAAACAGAATTAGATCCCTTGCATTTCTCTCATATTAGAAAAGTGATCAAAATAAGCTCTTCGTATCGAGGATTGATTTTACTGAATAAATCTGGATTTTCTTCGTAAATGTGTTTTATTTCGCTTAAAAACGCAATTTTGGTAGTAATCAGCATATTGTTAGGAACTGTGATGATCGATTCTTCAGGCTCTATAGAAGCAATGGCTCTAGATCCTATATATCCGGGAGGGAAAAGGACAGGATATTCAATTTTATCTCATCTAATTTCATGTGCCCTTGCTCACTGAAAATATAATTCTAAATCAGGATTAGATTCTATTTTAATTGCATCTTCCACATTTTTATACATATTTTTATTCGTGTTCTTAGTGAAATTTTAGATAATTAAATTAAATCTTTTCATGATAAAATGCAAAACATAATAATTGTATTTTTTGGTAAAGATGCTTGAAAAATAAACTTTCTAATAAATATATGCTTAAATGTTTATTTAATATATGCTGAAAACTGTTATATAATAGTTACAAATATTCTAGGTAGTTTTTCATTAGTATTTTTGAAAAGTTTCTGAACATTTTGAATTTCTAGACCCATATATTTGAGTCAAGGCAGCAATGCTATTCCTTATTGAATCCCTCATCCTCCCTTTTCTTGTCCTGAGCATTGGTGATTGAACCATTGATTTTCCTTTGCTATTTATCCTAATAGAATAATTTGTGCTTCTCCGAGATGACACATTATCTTTTCTCCTATAGCATGAATTGCTTGAAACTCTTAAAGGAGACAGCGATTTAAGCTTTGAATTGACCCTCTCCTTAACTGAATTTTTCGTTTTCCTATTCAAACTTATTGCTTTTTCTCTTTCTTTAAGCCAATCTCCAGACTTCTTATAATGTTTGCTGCTTCTTAGAACTTTTCCATCTATCTCACTAATCCCCCCCCTTTCCCTTTCTTCTTGCTCAAACTCTGTGACTTCGACCATAGGGTTAAATTTCAGCCTACTTGGTGTTTCATCGTTATTTTCTTCAAACAAAATATAACTTGACATGTTTATTTAATAAATAAAATCTTATAATAAATGTCTTTAAAGCTTTTTGAAGACCTTCTCAAGATAGTTATTCGCACATTTTATGATGAAGCAGCCATTGTAGTTCTTGACTATATTCTTTATTACAAAAATGTTGAGGAACATCAAATGTCGGAAGCTTTAAATCTTCCTTTCAAAAGAGTAAGACAAGCTTTAATTGAAATGGGGGAAAACAGCATTTTGATATGTAGAGAAGGAAGAAGAGATAGGAGACATGAGGAAAGAAGCGGAAATATGTTTACGAGAGGACCAGACATTGGGAAAATGGTTTATTGGGGGTTTAATCCTGATATCAAAAATGTGATATGCTGCAGAATTGTGGATCTTAAGGAATCCCTCGAGAAATTGGTTGATGATGCAAGGCAAATTCTATATAAATGTGAAAAATGTCATAGGGATTATTCTGTCGAAGATGCGGCTATATCTCGATTTACATGTAATTTCTGTCAGGGATCACCTTTAGTCCAAAAACTTTTAAATGTCACAGAAGCACTCGATCAGAGAGACAGAGGGATACAGCAAATTAGGCTATTGGAAAGTCAAATGAGGAACTGCCTAAATATTGACTTGCCGCCTTCATTTTTTGGGATCATGCCTGACGTAATCGATGAGCCAAGACCTGCAAATCGTGCACAATCATATAGGGCTGCTCCTATTGTAGATGGATCCTCTAGAAACTATACAATTGCAGTCAATCTTCCTGAAGCAGATGAAGAAAAAAGAGATGACACTGAAGAGCTCAAAGACGTTGACAGAGACTTAATGAGATATTATCACAGATTTGAAAGGAGAAACAAAAAGAGGAAAAAAGTTACCGAAAACAATGAAAATTTACAAAAATTCAACGTCCTTGGAAACCCTGTCACTCTTTCTGACATAACTCCTCAGCTTCAAGCTGAAATGACAGCTAGTGAGCACTTCGAGTTTTCTAGATCGATAATGCAGAACTTAAAATTCTTGTAGTGATTAAATAATGGTTAATTAACTTAACTTTCTTCAGGCTGAGACCCATCTTTTACGTTATCTTCTGGCTTTTCTTCGCTTTCACTCTCTTTTTCAATAGAGCCATGGCTTTTCTTGACAATGTCGCTTTCTTTTTCTAGGAGCTCGACTTCTTTTGAGTTCAAAAATTCTTCTTTTTCAAGCAGCTCTTCTTCTTTGGCCTTGATATTTAGGCTTTCTTCATTCAATCTTTCAAGCATGTCTAAGATCTTTTTCTTGTCTAACTTTATTTTTTCTTGTTCTAAGGTTTGGAGCTCACGCTGCTCACTGAGCTCACTATGGATTTTTTGTAGCAAATCAGCAGTTTTGTCGATATCTTCTCGGTCTTTTTCAATATATTCTTGCATTTTTTGCAGCTCAGATTCTTTTTGCAAAATAAATTGGAGTTTCTCTTCTAACGCTTCCGTTTAGTGAGCGAATAAAATCATTCCGAAATTTTGGAGTGAATAAAATTTTTATGAAATAATTAGTATAATGAAAATCTTACTAATTCATTTAAGTTTTAAACAGTTTGCACTTTAAAAATAAATTTTACAAATTAAATTAATTTTTGCGTTCGAATTCAAAAAAAAATTCACATAAAATTAATATATAAATTTTTCTAAAAAATTTATCCCTCCATAAGCAAGCAAAATTTATATTCGCTTTGGAATAGGGAAGTAAGCTGTTATAAAGTTCTTCTATTCTCTCGTTTGACTGTGTAGCTCCATTATTCCCTTGATTCTCTCTGAGAAGAACTTTATCTTCTCTTTCTTGGATTTCTTTGATCAGCTCCTGCTGCTTTTCATCTCTTTTCTTTAGCTCATTATTGGCTTCTTCATACATCATTCTTACTTTTTCTAATTCTTCTTTCATCTTCTCTACATCTTCTAAATATTTTCATCTATTTTCCAGCTCAATTTCTTCCTCCTTGATTTTTTGAATAATTTCATCAATAAATGCTTCTTTTTCAGCCAAAAGTTTCATGTTTTCTTGAGCTTCTTCATTCATTTTTATTGCTTCGTCTAGCTTAACGATATAATGCTCTTTAAGCTTTTGCTCTTCGTTTTCTCTGATTCTTTTTTGTTCTTCTAAGCCTTTTTCAAGGGCTTCGACTGTTTTTAGCTTTTCATTGAGGATCTTTAAGGTTGACTCGATTTCTTTTTTTTTATCTTCTAGCAACTTTGACTCATTTTGAATTGACTTTGACTGTAACTCGAGATTTGAGGATATGGCTTCCTGCTGACTTTCCATTTCATCTTTAAGCTGCTGTAAAGATTGAGAGAGCTGGCCTAATTCTTCTTGTTGTTCGGCTAAAATCCTTTCTTTTGTATTTAAGCTTTCTTCAGCTTTTGCTATCCATTCAGCTTTTTCTTCACATTCCATTAAAAAGTCAAGTCTTTGTTGCTCAAATTCATCAAGAGAGCCTTTGGCCTGGTTTTTTGGATCTCTTTCAAGCTCTCCTAAGGCTTCTTTGATTTCTAAAAACTTATTATCTAAACTGTTCATTTGAGCATTGAGTTTTTGCTTTTCTTCGTTTATTATTGTCAAAGTCTTTTGGTTTTCTTCTTTTTTTCAAATAAGCAATAATAGTTTGTAAAAAGGCAGAATAGTTACAGAAAGGAGGAATTAGACGATTAGCTCTTACCTTGAAGAGAGTTCTTTATCGTAGAGATGGGCCCAAGCATGATCGGGCGGGTCTCTCCGCTAGATTGATGATAGCATAATTTTTGTGTGAGAGATAGACACGAAAATGGCATTACGTGTGAACACTAGTAACTTAAGGCCACCTGAGTCTGAAAATCCTGAGAGTATAGGGATTGTAATAGCACTGTGACCCGCTATAATTATGTCTAATCAATCTTTTTCAAATGCTAATTTGTCTCTTTCTTGGTGAATTTCTGTTTTTTCTTTTTCAACCTGAGCTTTTTCATAGTTTACATGAGTTTCTTGGTCTTTTAAGTTTTTCTCTTTTTGCCTCAGTATTGATTCATATCTCTTAAGCTGATTTTGAGTTTTTTTATGCTATTTAAAAAATGATTTTGTTAATATAAATATCATAAATTCTTTATTCTTATACAAAATTGTAATTTCCTATTCATCATTATCAAATCTAATTTTTTCCAATTCTTGAGAAGCTTGAAAATTTTGATTTTCTAAGCTTGATTTTAATTCTTCTATTGCTGAAGGATTACTCCCTATTTCACTTACCATGCTAAGTGGTCTCTGCGATAATCTATTTCCCTGCTCAATGACCTGCTGTTTTTCAAAAATAATTTTATCGACGGCCTGCTTAATATATTTCGCCGATTGAATCAAAGAAACCTCTTCATCATAATCAAACGTGAAATCTTCGTCTAGTCGTTTTAGCTCATTTTCCAGTTGATTTTTGATTTCTTGAGATCTCATTTTATTCTGAGGAGAAGTTAACGAAAGTTGGCTCCGCCTATTGACAGTTCATGAGTGCTGGGGTTCATTTAGAGCAGAATTGGATTGTGTATGGCGAACCGGCAAAGAATTTAAAGTTGAAAATTGGTATTTAGGAGTGTATGCTGGAAGTGGTTTAGGAGATTCCCATGGATTTTGGCTTGATTCTTGGAAGTATGGATTAGACTTCGGATTTGAATAGCGATTACTGCTTGGCTTAAATTTATCTGCACTTCCACTCATATTTATAGTAGTTTCCAAATTTAATCATTTCTTTCAAAATAGTTTGCATATATGGTGCAAGCGGCTTGCAAATTTACTAAACTACCCTGAAAATAAAGGAAGCATGAGATGCTATTATCAAATGCTTAAAAAATCGTAAAAATAGCCTTATTCTTCAAAACCTAAAATTTTTTTTTATTTTCAATTCTTTTAATAATCTCTTTTTAATAAGCCTTAAATATGCCCCAGAGAAAAAGTATAGCACTTTTTCTATGTAATTAATATTATATTTCAAGAAATTAAATTTTTATTAATGATTTTCTTTTTTTAAATATTAAATGATTAATTCTTTAAAATGTCTATAAATGAAATTTATCATAGAAGATAATTTAAACTTGCACTCCCAGTTTTATTTTGAAAGGAAGAATTATTGAACCAAAGCTTATTAATCTGGGTTTTCTGACCTTACCCCTTCATTAATATCAGATGAGTTATCAAATAGAGGCTGAAATGGATTGCATTTACACAATGGGCATTTTGGGATCCCTCCTTGTGACACTAACCAATCCTCTATGCACGATGCGTGATAAACGTGCCTACACAGAAGTTTTCTAGCTTCACTATTAGCTTTGAATCTAAATACCTCTTACTCTTCAAAGCAAACACAACAAGTGCATTCACCAATCTCTACTAAACCTTCCACATATTTTGTTTTTGGCATATATCTCTCAATATTTTCTTCTGATAAAATTATAGCTGAATCGTCAGGAATTGCCTCATATTCTCTAGCTCTCCCCATGGTTTGAGGATATACTACTCTTGCCCCATCTATTACTCTATCTCTCCTTCTAATTGTTCGAATGATTCTTCATGCGACTGCTATACTGCAAGCGAGTGTAAAAAAAATAGAAAGAGTTAAAGCAACTATAGTTAATAGTTGATTATTATTACTCCCACCTGATGAATTTATTTGTGCAACTCATGATATATGAATCCCAGCATATGAATCGTACGAGTTCCCAGTGATATAATCAATTATTAAATAATTTGATTTAATTAGCCTTTCAGAAGTCATGGACGCTACGTTATCTGGCTGCAATTGGAATTTCAAAGGGGACAAAGAGCTTAGGTTTGGAGATGCATCAGAAGAATCAACATCATAGGCTCATATTGTCAAATTGCCTATATTCTACATAAAATATACCATATCATTTGGATTCACATCTTGAAATACAATTTTAACATCAATATAATGATTCTCTTTAGAAGAAAATGAGTTTCTGCTGTCTATATACCATTCACAAACTTGAAATTGGTTTATTTTTGGAGAAATTTCTACTATGCCTGATTGGGTCGTAAATATGCTCACGTCACCACCACATATACTCTAAATAAAAATTACTGGAAGATTCTTACATTTCGTATGAGAGGCTGAAATAATCCCGCATGGGATAGGGAGATTTTCATCAGTGCATATTGAACAGCTATTATTGCAGTCAGTATCTTTTGCTCGGCAGTATGCATTTGTGCAATTATTGACTATTCAAGTTCCAATTATTGTTGAGCATGAGAAGCAAATACTATTACAGCTATAGACAGAGCTTGCGATTAGGTAAATGCATAGAAGATAATATTTTGTCATTTATAAATATGAAAAATCACCATGGCATCATTGCAGTAGCTCATTTCTTAACAACTGTTAAACGAATTTTTTAACTCCCCCCCTCCGTGAGTGAACAAAAAAATTTTGTTCACTCACGGAGGGGGGTTAATTTTTGTTTTTTAAAAAAATTTATATATAAATTTTATAAAAAATATTGTTTTTGGAATTTAAAAAATCCTCCTAATTCGCGAAAATTGGAATTCAAATATTAATTTAATTTATAAAATTTATGTTTTAAAAAGCAATTTGTTTAAAATTAAAAGAATTAGCACTAGATTTCATTATACTAATTATCACTTATTATCAAAATTTTTTTCCATAAAAAATTTTTCTATTAAAAAAATGTTTGTTCGCTCACGGAGGGTGGGTTTTTGGGCAAAAAATAGCGATTTTTCTAATGGTTTTATTCACTCACGGAGGGGGGGGAGTAAGAATTTTTTTGGCCTCAATTTGTAACGAGATTATTTTGGCTATTTTATTAAGGCTTTTGTAGGTTGGCTTATTTGAGTTTTTTAAATTCTTTTTAAATTTAAATCGATGACTTTATTTAAGCCTTATTTCCATATTTAAGTTATTTAAACATTTAACTTTCTTTACCGGAGTGGAGAATAATAAAACATTTTTTATTTTGGCGGATTTGAGTAAAGAAATATAAAGTTTGCTCGTATTTTAGCACCAAAAAATTTAATTTAAATTATTTCTAATGTATTTAGCAAATAATATAAAATTATTTTTCTTTCTTAAATAATTTAGGAGGAATTATCATTAATTAATATTTTAGCTGCTGCCTCGTAATCTGAATAATCTTTGCATAATGCAAATCTTACTAAATTTTCCCCATCTTGTTTGTGCTCTGGTAAATAAAATGCCGAGCATGGAATAGTGCAAATTTTTATTTGTTCTGTGAGCCATCTACTAAATGCAAAATCTGGAGTCGCTGTTTCTAGATAACTTCTATCAATAACACTTGGATCAACTCTTGCGCACAAAAAGAACCCTCCTTCCGGCATGATTGGGTCTAAATTAAGTGTTTTTGCATTTTTTAATAAATTATACAAAATTTCTCGTTTTCTTGAATATTCATTTCTGAGCCACAGATAATAATTTGGAAATCCATTATAAGGCTCATCAGCAATTCTCAAACATCTTGCCACTGCGCCTTGGCAAGGAGTGTTAGAACAATAAGGATTCCAAAGATGGGAAGTTGCAATTTTTTTAATCACATAAGGCCCACCAACAGCCCATCCAGTTTTCCATCCCGTAATAGAAAATATTTTCCCTGCGCTGCTTAATGTAACCGTTCTCTCCCACAAATTAGAAAAATCAGCAATACTTAAATGTTCTCTATCGTCAAAAATGACATATTCATACACTTCATCCGATATAATAGCTACATTTGGCCACTTATTAAGAATAGCAGCAATTCTTTCAAGTTCTTGTCTGCTAAAAACTTTTCCAATAGGATTATGCGGGGTGTTTATCATAAAAACCCTTGTCCTCTCATTAAATGCAGATTCTAGCCTTTCAAAATCAATATTCCAAAGAGTTTCTCCAGGCTGAGGTGGAATAAGTGGCACTCCTACTGGTTTTCCTCCATTCATAATAATTGCTGGAATATAGCAGTCAAAAGAAGGCTCAATAATGACAACCTCGTCTCCTTCATCAATCATCCCTAAAAACGAGCTCATAATTCCTTCAGTAGCTCCTACTGTGACAACTACTTCTGTGAGAGGGTTAATTTCACGGTTGTGCTTTCTCCCATATACCCTTGCAATTTCTTGAACAAGAGGCAGGAAACCTTGCGACCTTGCATATTGATTTTCATCAGCATTTGTAGCATCAGCTAAAGCCTGTTTTACAAAATCTGGACATTTAAAGCCAGGAAACCCTTGGCCTAAGTTGACAGCTTGATTTTTGATTGCAAGAGGTGTGAACTCAGTCCATACTGTGTATTGAAATGGCTCTGTCCTGTTTGATAATTTTTGCCAAGCTCGAATAGAGGACATTTTATTAATTCAACATTATACTTATTATGCTCACGACTTACTGCCAAGACTAGGGGCAGTGCTTTCAATTCCTCCATTCTGTTTTAAATAATTGCTTTTTAAAATAATAATTCCAATATCAGTTGAAACAGCTATTCAAATGCCCCCAGCTCTAATCACATAAGGATACCCCATCCCAAAGAGCCTATCTCTTGCTTCTACTTCAAATCCTTCTAGACAGCACAAATCTATTTTTTCTAGTAAATTCCCATCTTGCCAAAGACAAATGATCCCTTTTTTGTCAGCAGCTATCACTATTCCTCGGCTTGTTAGCAGATGCCCCTCGTTTTCTTCATTGCCGTTAGGATTTACCTGCGATGGAAAGAGTATAGGAAAAATGCATACAATATCTTCAGAGTGGATACCTATTATCGCTGTGAATTCGCCTGATAAAAGATCCATTGATTTTATCTCTTTATAGTTGTGTACAAAAATCATTGAGTCCTGCAATAAAAACGGCTGTGATAGATGGCCAAAATGCTTGTCGAGGTGTTTACATTTGTAGTGGCTTAGAGGGTTAAAAGTTGTTAGTTTTAATTCTCGGTGCCTAGGAAACTCTTCTATTCATAAAAGCCTTTGTCCATCGAAATCAAGCGGAATAGACGATTTTGGGAAGCAGATTCCTTGGTATTCTTCATGCTCATTTGAAATTGCGTTGATAATTAAAACTTTAGATTTCCCATCACTTCTTATTGATGACAGTATTTCTTTATCATTATCAATCACAAAAATACATATACATAAAATGGCCGGAGACGAGCGACCCGTCCTCCCGTGGCGGGTGTCCTTATGTATACCGGACGTGGTTTTTAGATGCGGAGAGCTACTCAAGGGGAGAGTTAGCCTCGAGGCAAGAGGCCCAGCCCAATTTCCGCTGATTTTGGGACTTGACCCGGGCAGCAGTTTTTCGCATTCTTTTTGCCAGTAGCGCCGAGGCCCAGACTCGGTGTCCGAAAGAGGCAGGGTGACTTACTTGCCTAAGCTACATGGTGGCTTAGCTCCGAATCCCGATGGGGTTGAGTTCTTTCTTGGAGATGATCCGGGAAAGAGGGGAGGCGAAGCTCGACTTAGAGACCTCAAGGGCGCAAGTCTCTCCAGTTAAAAGGGTCCCGATCAAAAGGGGCGATCTGGCGTAGGAGAGGGCAGTGTTGGCGTCAACTTGGGCAACACGGCAAGTTAGAAATGGAGGCGGTCAGTATGACCCTGTCCCTTGACCTTTACCTCTACCGAGAAACCGGGGTTTCGGCCCGGGCTTGCTGTGGGTACGCTCTGCCACCCTGCGAGTGAGTTCGCACTCGCGGCATGCAATCCACGAAGCAGGGACTATAAATACCCATCTTAAATCTAATCTCATCTAATCAATCACAAAAATACAAATTTTGCCTTTATGCTGTATTATCTGGCTATATGTGCATAGTAAACTTGAATGTTCTCTTCCTTCATACTTGATTTCATCCATTCCTCATTCATCGTTTTCATTTTTAAACAAAACTAGGACATATAAATCTCCTACCGCTGCATAAATTACATGGTCATCTGATATAAAAATCCCTCGTACACATTCTTCAGTCATTTCTGTCAGCATAATCAAGTCAAAGCTCTCAATATTAAAACTGCCGATCTGCCCCAAAGCTGTCCCATAAACTAGCTGATTGCCATATATATCCATGCTAAAAACTGGGTCTCCAAACCTTGTTTCAATCAAATAAGTCATGATTCCTTCATTTAAAGCGTTGATTTGCATATTACTATTTATCATTTAATTAATTACTTCTTAGCTTTCCCTTTTTTGCCTTTTTTACCTTTCTTTTTCTTCTTTTTGCCACCAATTTTTATGAAGGGGTTTATAAGAAGCCCTGCGCCTGGCTTAGGGAAGCATCTGAAATTAAGCTGCTCTGGAGGAAGATCTTCAGGAGAAAGCAAGGCATATCGCATGTCGTCCATTGAGCAGAAAATGCTTTTAGTTGCAAGTCTTTGTTTGACTTCGTAGACCTCTTCAACTTGTTTCGCCATTGAAGCTGTTACTGGGCGTGAATATGGGGCTATATTTGTAACTGAAGCACTTCTAGTGAATACTAATGATCCTGCTGTTTTTGGTCTTATTGATTCATTTTTTGTAGTTTCTGGGATTGTTTTGATATGGGAGTACGCACTTAAAACTACTGCATTGGGGTCTTGAATTAATAGACCTTCAGCAGATTCTTCAGTGTCTATAAGTTTTCCATGCAATTTTCTGAAAGAAGTGACTTTGGACAATTTATGAAAAGGTAAAGATTCTTCAATTTGAGGTAAACCATTTTCTTGGTGCTGGGATGCTTCGTTTATTACATCATTTGCTATATCATGTCTTGATAAATCGACAACAGAAACTTTTGAAAATAAATCAGAATTTGCAGTCTGTGGCCTGCTGGGCATAAAAGCTCGCTGCTCGAATTTTGAAGCAAATTTAAAGCTTTCGTTTCTCCTCATCTGTTCTTCAGCCCTTTTCGACTTCGATATCGTCCATTCTAAAACTTTTTGACTCATTTCATCTCTAAGCCTTTTTTCTTCCAAATCTTTTTGCCTGAACACTTGATATCTCTTTTCCATTTGAATTTCAGCTTCTTCTCCTAAAGGCTGGTATAGAATTTCCCCATAGATGGCGCTGTTTGCCCTTGATTTGCCCACTGGGAAAATTTTTTGGTTCGATCAGTACCATATGGTTTGGTCAAACCAAAAAATTTTCCTAGTGGGCAAATCAAGGGCAAACAGCGCCATCTATGGGGAAATTCTATAATTCACAAATGTTGTTTTGAAATCTGGCAATGGCTTTGCAGCTATAGGTTCACTTAATCCTGTATAAGCTAAAATTGGAGGTTTAAAAGCACTTGTAGGCCTGCTTTCCAGTCATTTAGGGGTTTCTATAGGAGCAGTTTGCGGTCTTAAGCTTTGAGCTGAACTAATGTGTCTGCGGCTATACTGAGAAAGCTTGTCATAAGTAGGACTAGTGATTTCAGGAACTGCAGATTCTGCGTTGAATTCTCCTTGTTCTGTAGTTATAGTTATCAAGTTTTCTGTAGGCGTTTCTTTGATTCTGTTTTCTACACCAATTTTTTCCATGTACCACTCATAAACTTTGTTTAGATACTGGATTTGTAAGCTTCTTGTTTGGGTAAACATGCATTCGTTTAAAAGTTTGTGAAGCGACGAATACAGCAGTTTCTTTCAATGTGCTGATCTCTGGGGATGGAGTCTAGGGTTTTCTCTTCTTATATCTAAATAATATAATTCCAGCTTCTTTTTGAGCTCAATAAACTTAGGATTTGAATCTAAATAAATACTTGACAGAGATTTCAAATTTACAGTGAGGTCTGGGCTGGGAATGTCTTCTTCTTTGGCATTTTGAGATGCGAGAAGTTGCTCAGAATTTTGAAAAACTTCATCAAAGTTTCCCTTCTTAGCCTGCCGAAGAATGTTAGGAGTAGACTTGCTTAGTCCTTTAATTTGCATGAATGATGCCATTTATAATGCATTTTTAAGTGCTAAAAGGATTTTTTAATATTAATTAAAATGGCTACTACTTAATTTTTATATGAATTCAGTAATAATACATACAAGTTTCATAAGAATTCGTATACTATTTATAATTTAATATAAATATTTATACAAATAATAGAGCTAGATACATGTAATTATCACATATTAATTTAAGTTATTTTTTTCATCCTTTATTCCCATTGATCGAAAATACGCATAAATAACCCTTCCCATATTATCTCCTTCACCCTTCAAAATACTATATGGATTATTTTTATTCTTCTCAAGCCACTCAAAAAAATCTTTAAAATCCCTTTTGAAAATCTGAATAAAAATTACGGTATCTTTCGGAAAAGTATAATATAACTCTAGCACTCCATTACATTTTGCGTCGTTTAATAAAGGACTTTTACTTTGAGCTATGCTGATATTGAATTTTCCTAAAGAGCTGAAAATGATATCAAAGGTGAATTCAATAAACATGTCTCCGTCTTGCTTTATCCCTGCAACCTTCACAATGGAATGCCGCTCGTCTATGGAATTATCTTTGATTCTTCTTATTTCATAAGGGATGATTGATCTCATTTTGTGTTTCATATCACTAACTTCCCACGTCCTTGATCGAACGATTGACTGTAAAAATTCCTAAAAATTGGAGGAAATTAACCCCCATCCTTGATCGAACGATTTTCATATCATGCAAATTTTATATATATAAAAATATATTAGTTATCAAAAGCTTGGGAAGATGTACCTAATGAAGTTGTTTTCAGAGCTTTGAGACGACAGAAAGCTACGGAATCAACCATCCGAAGTGATTTAGTCATCAGCCTAGGCTTAAAAACTCAATAATCTAAAAAATAGAGATTCTTAAAAATTTAAAAAAAAATTAATTAAATATAAGGAACAAATTAAAATTTATACAGTTTAAAAGGGTAACTAAATAAATCAAAATATTAAAAATTGGTATTTTCTGAAATTAATTTAATTTTTTGCTGTAAAAATAATTATTAAATACTCTTAACCCTCTTATTTAAAAGTAAATAAAAAAAATATATATATATATATATTTTATATATATAAATTTTTCCCAAAAAAATTTTTTTAACCCCATCATCTTGATCGAACAATGGCGAGTCGTTCGATCAAGGATGGGGGGAGTAAGAGTTTGTGAATATCCCATTACGCCAGTGTAATCAATAATTTTGACAGTTCCATCAGTAAATGAGTTAAAAAACGTCCGTCGGGCAATTATTTTTTTGGGTTTGTCACTGTATGAACAATATCCAGACATTGGATTTCCCATTTTGTTAAATATTTTGTAAATCTTTTATTCCATTTTCTTTGGTTTAGGCTACTTCTTTTGTCTATTACACTGATCATTCATTTAATCTAGATAAAAATTCAGCTTAATAATGATTTCATAAATCTTTATTTTGCAATAGATGAATATTATTAGTATTAATAGAAGTTTTTTGGCTTGCAAATTTGAATAAAATGAATTAATTAGAAGGCTCCAAATCTTATTTCTGTTGCTAAAGTTCTAACTATCCTATCTGCGTTTTGAATTAATTCTCCCCATAGCGGTCTTAGTCCTTCATCATTTGCAAGTCCTTCTCTTGCTTTTTGAGTTAGCTTGCTGATTTGGTCTAAAAATTCTCTTTTGTCTGTATATCTTGAGTGTCTGTAGTCTTCAGTCATCCCTTGTAAAGTTCTTAATGTTTCTTCTATATTGCCTTTTTTCTTAGATTCAATGAATTCAAACAGAGACATAAGCTGAATTTTTTCAAAATCTCCGAGTTCTCCACATTGGCATATCGGATATGATATCAACATTAGCATTAAGTTAGATGATCAGAGAACCTTAATGTTAGAATCTTTAAACTCATATTCCCTTTCGCTTTGATCTGCTAATTGCTTATCAGTCTATGCACGGCCTTATATGTGCTGCTTCTTCTGAATAAGGGCTTGTGCTTCCTTCCCTAAAAATGAAATTCAAAGCTCAAGATGCAAAGCATGGCATCGAGCTCAGTAAGTATAGCGTCTGACTCCTTATTGATTTCTGAAGAAAATACTAAAAGCCAAATTTAAAACTGACAAATAGGAGATTAAGATAAATTTTTTAAATTTAATGTTGACTTTTTATATTTCCTTAGAATTTTAAATCAATTTTTTTCTTTTAAAAGTCAGATTGGCCTAATATATGTCCTATTATTGCAAGATATCCCTTTTCTTCTTCGTGTGCCGCATATCCATGAGGAAAAGACAATCTCAGTTTTAGATTTTTTGCTTATCAGCCCAGCGTTGCTAACACTCCTATATTGAGGAAAACAAAATCACGTATATAATCCCATCTTCAAGCTTTTCCGCCCCTTATCAATCACCAACTACAGGAGTTAGGAGCGTATATCTATTTGAGACTCGATTTTAAATATATTATGGATATGACATTTCTCTTTGATTTTCCACAGTATCCCCATTCTCTAAAATCAGCTTGACATTGATATAGCCTGGAGTGTCCTCAACATGTCTTTTCATGCAATAAGAACTTGGGCTCAAATGGTTAAAAATATCTGGCAGTTCTGCATTTTTAGCGGTCCAATCTCTAGCAAGCAGTCCATAAGGTATTAAAGTAACTTGCGCTACTGCATTCTCATGTATTTGGACATAGTCTCCTACCTTCAGCCTTCTTTCAATAAAGTGCAGCTTTTCAGTTGTCTGTCCCGTATTATATAAAACAGCTTCAATTTTTCCAGACCTAACAAGTATTTTATATCTCAAATCAATTCCTCTTGCATCCCTAATCCAATCTCCATAATCATCAGCAGACTGTGAATCCATAATATAAACAGCTTCAACAGGGATCTCTTCTTTCATGTCATCAATGTGCAAATGGATGATATTAAGTATGTGTGGATTCATTTCTGCAGTAAATACCTCCACAATTGTATCTCTGACAAGCCCACATTCTTCACTGACATGGATTGCTTCAAACTTAACATTTCCGTCTTCTTTGTTAACGATGTCAGTTATTTTTTCCTCATTTTTGTTAAACCTAATTTCATAATCTTGCAGGGAAATAAAATTTGGGGTAATGTAAATTGGACAGCACATTTTTTCTTCTCCGTCAATTTCTACTATTTGGTATTGAACTGTGATCATTTTATCTTGGAGGGTCTGCATAAATTGGTCAATCTCACTTCTGTGCATTGCGTGGACTGGGCCAAGACTTTGGAATTCTCTTTGGATTGCCTTGGGCTCCTTGAGAGCAATTCCGTTTTTATCAAGGACTTGCTATATACATAAAATGGCGTATGGCGACCGACCCACCCTCTCAGTGGTGGTTACCCATGTATATCCGGGCATGGTTTTTGGAGCCAGGAATTAGCCCAACAACGTCTGGGACCTCGAAGCGAGAGGACTAAGCGCGAGAGCCGCTGTTTTTGCGACCAGACCCATGGGCAGTTATTCGTGACTTCTTTTTGCCAGCAGCGCTCAGCCCAGTGAGTGCCCGAAATGAGGCAGGGTGAATTTACCTGCCTAAGCTGCTTTAGTGGCTCGCCCCGAATGGCGAAAGCTGTTGAGTTCTTTCTCGGGATGACCGGAAAAGAGGGGAGGCGAGTTAGACACAAAACGGGGGTCTCTCCAGTTGAAAAGGTGCCCTTCAATGGGTAGATCTGGCGGACGACGAAGCGGAGTTGGCGTAAACTTAGGCGACGATCCAAGTTGGAAATGGAGGTGGTCAGCAAAGCCGGTATGAGACGGCCCTTGACAATACCTCTACCGAGAAACCGGGGTTTCGGCCCGGGCTTGGTGAACGCTCTGCCACCCACACGGGAAACCGTGGCATGCGACCTCGGACGTAGTAGGGACCTTAAATACCCAGCGTAATCTTAATCTTAATCTTAATCAAGGACTTGCTGAAGGCTGATTTGTAAAGTGTTTTGATCAAAGTGGTCGACAATATATGCTCTTTCTGAGTCGTTTTCACAAATTATTGCTCCATCAAGCTCTTTTCCAATTGATTTTATCAGATCTGAAATTGTGGCTTGTTCTTTTTCTAATAAAGGAGCATAAGAGTCTTGCAAAGCCTTGACTTGCACTTCAGATTGCTGTCTAATTTTTTCTGCATGATTTTGAATCTCATTCTCTAAATCTTGTTTCTGCTGTTTTGCTTGGTCAAGCTCCTTAAACTGATGTGTCAAAAAGCTATTTTTCGTCATTTCACGTAGCAATGAAGGAGCTTCTGCTTCAGAACTATATAAGAATTACTCTTGTTTTTGTGCTCCTTTAGGAAACTCAATGGTTGCAACTCCTCCAACAATTTTTGCAAAGAATTTCACAGACTTGGTCATGAACGCTCTTCCATGCCCTGCTTTTGGAATTTCGATTTCTGGCTTAGATCCTTCTGGAATCTGGGGAGGCTGAGGTGAATGCACTTCATGTGTGAAAGCTTGCTCAAGAAGCTGAAGCTTTGTTTCTTCCAATTCTTTTTTTAGCTCATTTATTTGCAGATCTTGCTCAGCAATTCTTGCTTCAAGGGCTGAAACAATTTCTACATAGCCTGCTTCTGCCATTTTTTATTAATTGATGTGGTTAAATTAAGGTTTTTAGTTCTTTTAAAATTATTTGTTTCATTGCAAGCTGGTACTCTACAGGAGGAGCGTTTATTGTGATATTTTCTATAGGGTCGTGATTGACATAGCCTAAATACAACAGTTTTCGCTTGGGTTGATGTGCTAACTTATGCTGAGAAATTATGACTGAATATGGCCCTGAGTTTCCGACTACTCCAGCTCCTAAAGTCCTTGCAATTTTTGCGAATGAAAATCCAGTCATTCCACGTTCCTTGCTTGTAAATAGCAATTTTGCCTCACAAGTTTTGATCCTATGCTCTTCGAAAACCTTTTTTCATTGTATTTTGCTATCAAAAGCATCTGAAATATATGGAAACCTCTCCCCTCAAGTCGCTATATTAGGACCTATTAAGGGATTAAAGCAAGATAGCCCGCATTGGTCAGTTATTTTTACAATAGTGCCTAGTGAAATTTCTGGTGTGCATGTAGAAACTTCTTCAATAATAATCAAGCTTTCAATACCTATTTGATTTGAAAGGAAAACTGGAGAAAAGGACTGGAAAAAATTGTCTTGATCTTTTAAAAGAGGCGAGCCTTTGATTATCATAATTCCGTCAATGGTGAAATGAAGAGTTTGGGTGATGGTTGAACGAAAAGAGTATGATGTTCTTATTTTGAAATGGCGGAGCACTTTAACTTAACTCAATTATTCATATCATGAATCGCTTAATGTCTACTGTCACTTCACCTCTACGGGTTCCGCTCCTTCGTTGGGAAACCCTTAGCCTTGCATCATACATCATCTGGTTTTGATCTGATGATCCCTCGGCCTCAGGTGTTCGAATTCGATGTTGTACTTCCAGCTCTTAGACGAGCAACTTGCATCCATCGGGCACGCAAAAGGTCCCAGTATCCGTGCCTGAGTTTGGTGGATAATTCTAGAAAAATTTGAATTCCGAATTCACTGAATATAAAAATTTGTTGGGTAAAAAAAATTTTAATAGCCCAAGCTATAAAGTGGCTCAGAGTATATAAATTTTATAGTATTTTTTTGAAATTAAAAAATTCCCAAATTCGTAAAATTTATGTTTTAAAATGCAAGCTCCTTAAATTAAACCGAATCAGCTATTATTTCATTATATTAGCTATCTTTATATTTTTAATCAAAAAAATTTTATATTAAATATTTTTTTGTTTCACGGATGATGATGACTTTTTACCCAAAATTTTTCCAATAGTTTTGGATGGGTGCTGATGTTACGCACTCTCAGGCATAATACTCCATCATCGCCGGGATAAATTCCCTAGGTGAAGCCAAACCTCATAATCAAAATGGGCCAAAAGCGGATTTTCGGTTGGTAGAACAGAAAATTTGGATGACGCAGAAATGGCGGAGCAACAAATTCCCGATTTCTTCAGTAACAATAACAGTTAAATGAGGATAAAGACCTATTTTAATGTCAGATGCAAGGGTTTCTATATCATTTTGAGTAAGAGGTGGCTCTATTAAATTTGTATCTGTCAGTAATGAAGCAATTGGAAACTTTAAAGGAATTTGCATGCTAGAATCAGTGATAGAATCAATAAGTTGTGATAAATTATTGGAATTAAATGTCCCAGCTGAGAAGTCAGTCGAATAGCAGCTTGCTGAATGAGGGAGGCCTCTATTGCTTGCTTCATTTAAAATAGACATATTTGATATAGTAACTAAGCTAGATCCAAGCAGCTGAGCTAAATTCTTTTCAGCTTCAGTCGGCAAAGTAGGACCTGGAAATGCTAAAAGAAGCTGATCTCCTATCCCAGTTATATTTACTGCATCAATAACTGGGGTTACCGTTGCATTTTGTAGTTTCATACAAAAATAATCTTTAATACCAGTCAGATTATGACCTTCATTTACAACTGGGATTATATAGTGAAGAAAATTCACGTCAAGCCCAATCAGCAGCTGCACAATAAAATAAGACTCATAGATTTCGAGACCTTCAAAATCACAATTAAGCAAGCAAAAAATATGCTTATTCCCCAATTCCCCAATTATGAATTTGCCATATCTTGAAGCAAGTGAAGTCTGTGGGAAGTTAGGCAATTCATTGTAAAACACAAATTTAAAAGATTTAAAAGATGGAAGGTGTTTGCCATTTATAACCACAGCAATTTTTGGACTATTTTCTTCATCAATCAATCCTCTTACCCACTTAATACTTTCTAATATATGCTCTTTGCCCGCAACTTCTTTTGGTTTCCGAAAGAGCACAGGCTCTATGTCATTTATTCATTCAAGATTTATATTTCCTTCAAATTTTGGTAGCTCTTTTATAATGAATTTAAAGAAATCTCGAATTTCCCCTAAAGCCATCGATATTCCATCCATGGCAGAATCCTCTGGTAAAACCTCATTTTTATTAGTAATAATTGCTATTGGGATCACCCTCATGCCATGCACTAAGCCTGCGATGATTTCAGGTACTGCGCTCATTCCAAAAATATCTGCCCCTAGCTTGCTAAAGCACTCAATCCCAAATGGCATTTCAAAATTCGGCCCTTTAACTCAGCAATAAACTCCTTCTACACATTTTATCTCAGCTTTCTTTGCCATTTCCAAAACCCATCGACTGAATTCTTTATTTATATTCAAATTTCTATGCAGATCTGTAAAAGTCCAATGGAGGCGAGTGTCGAGAGGATTTGTGCCTGAATTATTTATAAAGTCTGTAATTAGCATAATATCGCCTATATTTACGTCTGGGTTTGTTGTGCCTGATGAATTCGTTGTTATAAGGGTATGGCAACCTAAAAATGCGCTTAAATGAGCTATATATGTAATTTGGTCATTGGAAAACCCTTCCATGGCATGCAATCGGCCTCCCCAGCAATAGATTGGGCATCCGTTTATTTTTCCGTGAAATAGAATTCCAGTATGCTCAGCTACAGTCGTGATTTGCAAAAACGGAATATCACAATAATCAAGCATTACGCAATCCTCAAGAATATTTGAAAAATAGGCAAAACTGCTCCCAACTATAATTGAGACCTCAGCTTTGGGTAAGCATTTGCGAATATGCTGGGCGCTGATGTGTAAAGCGTTATAGAGTTGAGATGGAGTAGAGGGAAATGAGCTTGCCATTGTCTTTTTATATTACATAATTATATAGTTTATGCTTTTAATTTAGGTTTTAAATTTTAAATGTTATTTGGCTATTATCAGATTGCAAGGTTATAAATTTAGATTAAAGAATTTTTTAATTGGACAAATTTTTGAAACTGAATTGAAGGACCTTGTTGAAAATAATATAAGTGAGGAGTTTTTATGACGTTTATTAATTAATCTAATTTTTGATAAAATAAGTTATGATTTTTAGTTATTTGATATATTAAATGTCTGATTTCTAAATATAATTTAAGATTAAAATTTTATTATTACTAGCCTATTCACTTTCATCGTCAGACCATGTATATAAATGATCAATCAATGTGATTTCTAGAGCTTTTAAATTAAATTCATACAAAGAGGGAGCATGTGGAATTCCGATAAAATATATTGAATCATTATAAAAAGAAAATAAATGCAGTCCAAATATGTCGTCGTTTATTCAGTTTTTGCCAATGCAAGTCCATTGCCAATAATCTCTATGCAAGCTTTCAAAAACAAAAGAGTTAGAAATAATGCAATAGCATCTATCATTTGCAACTAAAAGACTTATCGCACCTCACGATTGTACTCGAAATATATATGTGAAGCTATTCGCAAAAGGATCAAAAATTTTCAAGTATTCATTTCTAAAAGGTGCAACTATAATTTTCCTTTCAAAAACAACACAGGCCCAAATATCATAATCCACATCAGACATCCGCCTTCATTTATTCTTTTTATAATCATATGTCTCTATCATTGTATAATAATTACCTTTTCGTGTAAAAGCATAAATTAATTCTTCTAAATATAATAGCATGCAGTAATCTCTTGGAGCTGTTTTTTTCGTTCCGGAAATTTCGAGGTTTTGATTAATGATGAATACTAGGCCTTTCCCACAGTCTATGCATAAAAATAGCTGATTTGGGATTGCACATATAATAACTTCTCTTTCGATGTCTGAATTTTTACTGAAAGTTTTATATTCTGTTTCTATCGGACTTAGACTTAGATTTATTTTGACGATGTTGTAGCCAGAAAAATAGAAAAGATATCCATTATTCTGCAAGCATTGATTGTCGTTTTCTTTTATCAAGCTCAAGAGTGGTGCTTTGCAAGAATCGATTTTTTGGGTATTATTTGCGTTTTTGCGCTTTCTTCTTTTCCTTAATTTTTTTATGAGCTTATTCTTCTTTTTTAGGTACTTTGCTTTAAAAAGAACTGTCCAAGCTTCTATTTTGCAGGCTTTGCACATATTAATTATAATAATTATTAGATTTGCTATAAAACCTTTTTATTAAATTTAGATCCCCCATATTTAATAATTTAAATGATCAAGGCTTTGTGTCCAAAATCCACAAAGAAAGAACGGTTAAGTTTGCTAAAATTATTAATGTTAATAAAGCCGAATAAATTATAAGAAAATTCAGCGAGCGTAAACCTTATGATAATAAGAAGGATCTTTATATTTTATTTAAGCAGATTTTTCAATTTGAGAATTATTAACAATTTAATACTATTAATAAGTTTAATTGCTTTACCCTCTAATTTCCCAAAGAATTATTTATCTTAAATACCTTAAATTTTGTTTTTTAAATAACAATTAGCCTTTAATTCTTTCTGGTGATAAATTATAAAGATGCATAGGTGATCAGTTTCAATGTAATGAACAAAAAATAGCAAAGTGGTCACAAAAAGGCTGATAAGAGAAATTAACTATAGCCTACTGAAGATTCAACACCAATTGAAGCTCACTATCTTTTATATTTGAAATATAAAACCCATATTATTCACATTTACTCAAAGTAAGTTGAATTATATTAAAAATATCTATTCTACTTTTGTAAACCTCCAAAAATCAACTTCAATGTCAACGCTCTTTTTCTTATGCATTTTATACATCTTTGGCAACGCGAAACTTACAGAGCTAACAACTTCTCCATTTGCACCCATTTCTCTTGCTTTTTTTCTTAAATTCTCTCTCGTTGAAGTTTTATGCAACGAATAGACGACATTGGCTGCTTTTAACCCTGCCACCACAAATCCTAAATCAGCACCTTGCACCCTTGTCCCAAACGGCGGGTTTGTAATAACAGTATCTATAACTCTTCCCTTCAAATCCATCTGCTCATTGATATTGCAATGCAAATATTCCACAATACCATCTACTTCCTCTAAATGCATTTGTGTTATTTCAATGCATTTCATGTCAACATCAACTGCGTATAACGTATCTGGCTCCATCAATAGGCACCCAGCTGACAAAATTCCACATCCACATCCAAAATCAGCCACAATTTTACCTTCAATATCATCAAAGTCATATATCCCGAGTTCTCGTATGGCTAGGGGGGTTGCATAATTCCTTAACTGGAAAGTATTTGATCTTTAATTTTTCGGGAGTTTTATGATAAGAACTAAGCCAAATTGCTTAAGTGTGGCTAGATCCAAAGCCATATGAGAGCTCAGGCTATATTGAATCGTCGAAATCATTTCAGCAGCTAACCTTGGAGGTGTCGTATATTGCTCCAGATCTATTGTAGGCCGCCCATCAAAATCCTGTACAGGACAAATTTGTTGTATAGCGCTTTCTATATGTTTTAATTTCATATTACCTAAAGTTTATTAGGTTACTTATAATAATCTTCAGGCTCCAGTTCGTTGAAATAGAACGCATCTGCGTCATGATGTCTAGGGACGTCTGCAGGGTCTAAGAACTTATTAAAGTGTGCGTAGTTGTAGCTGAGAGTCTTGTAATCCAGCTTATCGTTGAAAGAAACATCCTGAGGCATGTAGAATTTAGCCTTTCTCTGATGCCAATACCACTTCTTGCGAGCTTCTCGGTACTCTTCTTCATGATGGTCAATTCTGGTTTTGCAAAGCAACATTTCTCCTCCTTTTCCATCCTTCCCGAAAATGTAGTTTCTAACACCGCGATCTATAAAGTAACTGTCTACGAAGATAATTCCAGCCAAAAGTGCAAGACCTTTCCAAGAATCTGGCCTTTTGAAATACTGATTTGCGAATTGTTGCAGAGGATTTGCCATTTATAACCATTAGGTGTTTAAATGCTTTATTCTTGCAAATTAATTTATTATCTTAAAAGAAGGCAGATGAGATATGATTGATATCGCCAAATGAAATGTCTGCAAGGGGTTCATTAGGATTGGAGACCTTATGGGGGCTACAGCTAAAAGATTGAGGTATCTTTGAAGCTGCTTTATGTTTGGTTGATGAAGGATGCTGATATGCTGCATTGTTTGGGAAATTTTTGATATTCAGGTCTGCTTTTGAATTTATATCATATAAATTAGGTTGGCTGAGAATTCTTGAGAACTGTTTTTTTTGTATTTTTAGAGGCTGGCTTCCATCTATGTTTTGAAAAGAAAATGGGTGTAATACTTTCTTGGTATTTCTATCAGTTAATTTAGAATTTCGGTTTGAATTCATTAATATTTCTGTACCTTTTTTTGAATACTTGCTTGATAGTTGCTCCTGTGGATTAAATAAAGATTTACTTGATTTATGCTTGGTTAAGCATATAGGTTTAAGCACAAAAGTGTTTTTATCAGTGATTTTCATATTAAGAAAAGGATCAGCTTGAGGGCAGCGCAAAGAAGGAAGACGAAAATCTTCTCTATTTGTACTAACACTGTCATCTTGCTTTGTGGGAAGCAGAGAAATTTGCATTAATAAGTCATTTCTTTGCATTTCTATTAATATTTAATGTCTAATAATGATCATTCATTGTTAATGCTCAAAATTTAAATACTTGAATTGCCTATAGATATAGAATAAAAGGAAAACAAAAATACCTTAGTTTCAATTTGATGGCGAAATAATGGAAAATTATCGTTTCAATTTATTTAAATTAAAATATTTCCATGGAAGCATATTGAACGATCTAATTAAATTTTTCTTTAAAAATAATAAATGAAAGCTTTTAGCTTAGTTAATGTAGCTCTAACTTGATGGTTGCTCTATGGATACACATTGTTTAGTCTAGTAGAAAATGGAAGATTATTAAAATTATTTATTTTAAAATTGATAAGGCTTTTAGATTTATTTTTTTAATTTTAAGAAGCTTATAACTTTTATTGTTTATTTTTTATTATTTTTTGTCTAAGATTTAATGCTAAATTTTAAATTTAATTTTAAAAGCATTACTATTTGTAAAAAATGATTGCTTATGACGAGCACTGATTCTTAAATTCTTTAAACATATGAGAAAGCCTTATTTAGTGCAGAAATGATGAAATCAGTAATATCGGCGATTATTTGAGGAAATATCTGCTAATTGATTAAATGGCTGACATAAAACTTTTAATAATTTGAAAATTATCAGGATATGAAGCCTTTTATTTCAATAGTTTTTTCTTTACTTCTATTTCCAAGGTTTGCAGTATCAGATTCAAACCAAGACAAATATAACAATTGCGTAGTAAACTGTAAAGTGACATGGTCAATGCTTCCATACGCAGAAACTGAATATCATATCGAAAAATGCATCAAAGATGAATGCGACCCTCTGCTTCAACCTGTATTAATCACAAAAGACAGTCAGATCTTAGCTAACGATCTAAGCTTGTCAGGACAAAAAATAATGACTGAAGCTTATTTTTATTCAATATTACCATTCTCAATCATATTTGTATTTTTATTTTGCATCATTTGCAATTTTTTCTATAAGAAAATAAAATTAGCTCAAAACCAAATATCTACTGATGAGGAGTTCCAAACCCCTTATTTTATTTTACAAATCTAATGGATTAATATAAATAAGACCCATTTTAATCCCTTTCTAACTTTATACATAAGAAAATGGACATTGAGAACGTAAGTATCTTTACTCATCCCATTCTCTCGCTCAAAGTCTTAGCTAGAGTTGGTATAAGATACCTTGGAGCAGCCCTCCAGTTTTGTTATTCGCATCTTTTCCTAATTCTATCAGTTCTAGTTCTCGGCATAACTATTTACATGACTCCAGGACCTCATCAGCCAGTATATTTTATTTAGTATGTGTCAACAGCTGAAGAAATATTTTTCTTTGCAGCATGGTGGATAATGCTTGGAGTTGCATCATCAATAGGCCTTGGGACTGGGCTACATACCTTTGTTCTCTATCTTGGCCCACATATAGCTGGTGTTACATTAGTTGCATATGCTTGCAATTATATTCCTAATATGCTGCCAAATCGATGGACTTATCATAATTTCGAAGATTGTCCTGTCCCTACTCAAGATCCAATATCAATATGGGCAATTATTTGGAGCGTGCAATTAGAAAGCTTTTTATGGGGATTTGGCACTGCCTTAGGAGAGCTTCCTCCTTATTTCATTGCCAGAGCTGCTAGAATGGCGAATAGGAAGCCTGAAGAGCTAGAAGACCTTGAAAAACCAGAAAAAAACACACTTGCGGACAAAGCGAAGCTGTTTATAGCAAAACACTTGAAAAGCCACGGATTTATTACAGTAATGCTGATGGCGTCAATACCAAATCCATTGTTTGATTTAGCTGGAT
This sequence comes from Blepharisma stoltei, assembly GCA_914767885.1. Classification (NCBI taxonomy): domain Eukaryota; phylum Ciliophora; class Heterotrichea; order Heterotrichida; family Blepharismidae; genus Blepharisma; species Blepharisma stoltei. The sequence goes on along the minus strand of CAJZBQ010000022.1, from coordinate 317,935 downwards.
TAATGTGTGGGCACTTTGGGATTTCGATCTGGATCTTTTTAGGGTCGACTATGATTGGGAAGGCGATTTTTAAGGTACACATACAGATGATTTTTACAGTTTTCTTATTTAGCCAACATCATGTGGAAGTAATTTTGCACTTTATTGAAGAGTTAGTTCCATCTATGAAAGGAAGATTAAGTTCTTGGTTAGAAGCACAGCAAAAACTATTGAGATCGCCTAATCAAGGTATTCAAGAAAAGCCGTGGTTTGCAGCTGCATGGGAGGTATTTATAATTTTGATGATTGCTTTCTTTGTTATTTCAATTTTGAATAATGTTGTTAGGAGTGAATTGGCAGAATCACAAGAGGCTAAGCCAGCTGAGAAGAAAAAAAAGCCTAAAAAAGAATAAATAAACATTTCTGCAGAAATTATTATTTTTTTTCGATTTTTTATTAGTTTTCATATAATGCTTTGGCATTATATCACTTTTTGTGAAAAATTCATTAATTTTCTGTCATGAAAACTGTTGACAGTTAATGCAATAATAAAAATGGATTCGCTGAAAAAGGCTGCTCTGAACCTTCGTGATCGCATCACCAAAACCCCTCTTGAGCGCATGGTCGCAGAAGTCTGCAGTGATGAGAACTATGGCACATCTAATACACTTCTCCACGATATCGCTGAGAAAACCTATAATCCTGAGGAAAGAGCAGTCATCATGCGGTGCACATGGGAATACCTGAAATCCAGCCCAAAAGAATGGCGAAGAATATACAAAGCGCTGAATCTTGCAGAGTATTTATTGAAGTTCGGCTCGGCCTCCTGCATTAATGAAATAAGGGATGAAGGATTTAAAATTCGCCTGCTTCAAGATTTTTCATACCGAGAGAACAGTGAAGAGCGCGGAACTGGCATCAGAGATAAATGCAAATATATCAACCAATTAATAGCTGACCACAGATTTCTTGATGAAGAAAGAGAAAAAGCGAAAAAGCTGTGGAATAAATTTTCAGGGTCTTCATCTGATGGTGGTAGAGGGTACCATACAGAAAGAAGCCAAGGGTATAATGATGAATATAACAGAGGGTCTTATGATCCTTACCCAGAAAGGAGAAGACAAACAGAAAATGGCCAGCAACAAGACCAAGAATATCAGCCGTATGGACAATCGAATTATACTGAGCCTGATTACAGAGAGCAAGGCCAAGATATAGCTCCAACAAGGAACGAGCAATCTAACGTTGACATTTTTTCAGCACCTGCAGTGAAACCTGCAGCTCACAATCGGATAGCTTCTCAGCCTGCAAGGATTGTTCCACCTCCAAGTGGAGGGAATCTATTCAATAATGTTACAGTAAAAAACACAAATTCAAATTTTCCAGAGCCTGCCTGGAATCAGCCAGTACAAAAACCAGCAGATATTTGGGGCCAGCCTGCAGTACAAAAAGCTCCTGAAGCTTTTAATGCATTTTCACAAGCTCCTCAGAAGCAGGAAAATGTGTTAGAAGCTATTTGGGGAGAGACTTCAAACAGTGCGCCATCAAATACTTGGACTCAGCCAACGAGTTCTCAGCCTTCATGAAATCAGCCACGCCAAGAATTGTTCACTCCACAGAATCCTCAAGCTACTTCAGACCCATGGGGATTGCCATCACATACGAAGACTCCTTCTCAGCCTCTGCCATTTTCTAGTACACTTCCATCAAACCCTCCATCTCATTCCAATATTCCTCAATCAATTTCTTCATCTTATTCGAGCCAACTTCCATCATTTCCCAATAATCCTCCTGCTTATTCCAAGCCAGCTGAAACCAAGCCCCAAAATCCACTTGATAACTTATGGGGAAATTCAAAAGTTCCATCAACTTATAATGACTCGGCATGAAATGGGATCTCAATTCCATCAAGCCAAACTCCTAAAACGAATTCTGCATGGTCAACCCAAAATTCTTCATATACAGGCTCTTCTATACCTGCAGATGTTTGGGGAAATCAAGCAGAGAGTATCCCTCAGGGAGGGCAAGGACAAAGCGGAACTCAAAGTTTGAAATTAAATCTTAATATGCAAGATAGTCAAGGACTTACTATGTCTCAGCTCAAAGCAAATCCAAGACAAATGGACTTCACTAGCTTCCAGTCAGCTCCTGTACAGCCTTCAAGGCCTGTCGATTTAGAAGCAAAGTTAATGAATCTTGATAGTCTAGAACTAGGCCAGCCAAGCCTAAACAATACTCAGCAAAAATACAATAACTATAGAAGCAGTAGGTATTAATTATGATCCATTCTTATTATACCTTGCATAAATAAATATACTAAATTATGATTATGATAGAATGAAGCTAATAAGCTAACTTAAAAGATATATTAAATATTTGTTTAGACTTATCTGTAACTCTTTTGTCTTCTTGCTCTTGCACCAGGACCTCCATACTTCTTAGGCTCCTTCCTTCTAGGATCAGCTACAAGCAGAGATCTGTCATAAGCAAGGATCATTTCTTTTATTTGTCTTTTTGAAGCTTCGTCTACGTATTTTTGGTAGAAAGCAATAATTCCTTTAGCAATGGCTTGTCTCACTGCATAGATTTGGCTTACATAACCTCCTCCGTGTACTCTTATTTTGAAGTCCACTTTTGAAAAGCGAGATTCTCCTAATAGAAGGATTGGTTCCAAAACTTTAACACGAAGGGTTTGAGGCTCGACAAGGTGGAGAGGAACGCCATTGACTCTAATCATTCCTTTTCCTTTTGTGATGAGGGCAACTGCTTGAGCGTGCTTCTTCTTTCCATAAGTTTGAACACTTTCTACTCTTGGAAGGTGGGTGTGGACAGGCTGTGCCATTTTAATAGTTATATAATCAATAGAGATAGCCTAAAATTTGATTTATGCTGATATTTTTACCTAATTTTATATATGTATTAGCTAATTTTCGCTGAATTATATAGAAAAGAATTAATAATCTAACCTATTTTTATCTTATTATAAAAAATATAAGTTAATTTTAAAGTACAGAGCTGCTGCACGACTTAAAGAACATATGCTCTGGAGGTTTTAAACAGAACTCAAATGATTAAAGTAGTGAATTTTGCTGTTAATAATGATAAAGATGTAACATAAAATCTCAAAAAAATGATTCAGTTTTATTGCATCATGAAGAAGAGGCAAAAACCAAGAACCGAGCGAAAAAACGTAGACGAACGGATCCATATTTCATATAAAATTACAGAGAATATGGAAATAGTTCTGCTATCTTTAATAGATTAGTAGAATCTGCTGGAACTTTATTACTACAGGAAAGAGCAACTTTTATAAGACTATTGTATGCAATCTAACTATTTATTTAAAAGACAATGGGCAAATTTGATTTAGAGCCTCATGTGTTAAGAGACAATATTAATAACGTCAGAAGGATTTGGGGAATTGAAATAATTAAGTTATCATTATAATTCTTGGGTTGCTCCTCCTTCTTTATCGTTTTTGTCTGGTGCAGGTAGTAAGGCTTGGTGAATGAATGGTACTGCCCCACCGCTAGCTATGATTGCGTTAGACATAAGTCTGTTAAGTTCTTCGTCGTTTCTGATTGCTAATTGAATGTGTCTTGGGACAATTCTAGTCTTCTTGTAAGGTGGCAGTTATAGTCAATGGCTTAAATTTTGAAATAATTTAAAAATATTCGTCATATTCAAAGAATAAAATTTTAATTAAAAAAAATAAAAAAGTAAATTGACATCATACCGCATCTTAGTCTTTTGCGGCATTTCCTGCAAGTTCTAAGACTTCTGCAGCTAACCAGCCTAATAAAAATAATTTTTCTTACTCCATGTGAGGGAACAAAGCTGTTGGAAAAATCTCTATTCTTTTACTAAAAGCCTATCCTCCGTGTGTGAATGAACAAAAATTGTTTTGATATAAAAATTTGTTATAAAACATACTTGATATATAAGTTATAATTATTATAACGAAATCTCTTACCCCCCTTGAGCGAGCAAAAATTTTTTTATATAAAAAAATTTTATGAAAAAAAATTTTTGATATACAAATGATAATTATTATAACAAAATCTCTAGCTAATTCTGTTTAATTTTAAACAACTCCATTTTAAGACATAAATTTTAAAAAAAAATAAATAAGCAACTCTCCGTGCGCGAACAAAATTTTTTTTGTTCGCTCACGGAGGGAGGCTAGCTAATTCTGTTAAATTTAAACAACTTGCATTTCAGAATATTTATTTTACTTAAATTAATGTTTCACTTTAAAATTTTGTTTTAAATTTCGAAAAAGCAATTTTTACTATAAAAAATTATAAAAGAAATCAATCCCTATCCATAAGTGGACAAAAAAATTTTGTCCAATCTTGGAGAGGAGTTAATAAAAATACAGAAAATAGGTCTAAGCAAATTGAGATAAATTTTCTTTAATAATTTCCTATTTTTTTAATAAGATGATGGCTGGGATAAGTATTCAAGAACAGCTGCAAGATAAACTGGTGCTCCTGCTCCAACTCTCTCAGCGTATTTTCCGTGTTTCATGAATCTTGAAATACGACCAACTGGGAATTGAAGTCCTGCTTTTTGGGATCTTGAAGTCTTAGTTGCGCTTGCTGCCTTTCCTCTGCTTCCTTTTCCTTTTCCGACTGTTGACATTTATTACTTTATAATTTTTAGTCTCATAGCGCCTTTTATATTCCCTTTATTTTAGATATGGATACAAATCAGCCAATGAAAATTCAGATTGCAAAAATTTTAGATACATCGATTTTGAATAAGGCTGGATCATGAAAAGCATAGTTAATATTTATCTAGAAAAAATAGCTGACTGTAATCTTTTGATATCTAGTTTTATTGAAAATGATCAGCATTCGGAGATGTTGGGATTTTATAGAATATGGCTTTAGAAGTTAATAAACATATTAAATTTATAATATACTCAATCTTTAAATTTAATGATGAGAGGTATCATATTTTGTTCAAAGAAGTGATAGTTTATTCTCCCCTCTATGAGGGAAAAAAAACGTTATTTTTTGGTTAAAAACCTCTTTCATGAGCAATCAAAAAAAATTTTATTAAAAAATATTTTGAGAAATTAGCGACAACCAGTATAATGAAATATATAGCTAAATCTGTTTAATTTAAGCAGCTTGCATTTTAAGACATAATTTTACAAATGAAATTAATATTTTTGCTTTAAAATTTTTGCGAATTGTTTTTTTTTTTAAGTTTCAAAAAAATAATTATCATAAATTTTAAAAACAAGTTAGCAAACAAAATTTTTTTGTTCGCTCATGGAGTGGGAGCTAGATACTCTACAACATAAGAATTTCTAACTCTATAATATCATGCATTAGAATAAAATTTAATTTAAATGAATTCTCTTATAAATGTAATTAAAATTGGTTTTCTCTCTTTTATAGTTAAAATAGCTCTCGTTTAATAGAATAATTGATTTTTATTAAAACAATAATCATTTCCTCATAACCCAGATTAATTCTATATATTCAATTAAAATTTGAGTTATTGTATCATTAATTTTCTCTTCGTATTTCCTTAAAAGACTTGCAAAATTTAAATTCAACACCCATTTTGAGGATTTCATTGATCAAAAATTGACACTAGTTTAACCAAGAAATGTATTTATAGCTGCCTATAAGCTTAAAGGAATTCAATAGTTCATTCTTTTATAAAATCCCTTATTATTTAATTTTCTACCAACTAATCAATATCAATTCTTCTTCTCCATTTTTGCCCCAACAATAGTTTCGATATATAAATTCGTTAAAGTTTAAAATGTCTCAAGAAAGTGTGCTCGATCTCCAAATCGTTAGAGTAGATGGCATCGATTTAGAAATTTCTAGTCTAGGCTGCTATGTTTCGTTTATGATTGCGATTAATTAGGTGATTAAAGTGATACTCTCTTTCGCAGGATCGCATAAATTTCCCTTTTAAAATCTCATTTTGTGGCGCTGACAGCCATCTTGCTCGAAGAAGACAAGCCAAAGATAGAAAGCCTTCACTGGTCGCGTTGACCTTGCGTATAGCTCGACTCCAGTATGTGCTCAACATACGGGTCACCCTTCTTGGATGTGACAAGCAATAAAAATCATACTTTCTTTCTCCTTAAGCCAAATAGCTCACCCTAAGCAATAAGCCATATTTGGTATTTTGGATAAAGGTTAACCTGGGAGGAATAGTTCTCGGATAGAACTAATTCTGTGCGTAGCCATTTTATTATAGGCTACTATGTTTCACTTGATGATCAAGTGGTCGACGTGATAACCCCTATCAATTCTCAGCACGACGAAAACAAAATATGCGTCCCAGCTAAAGGAATGTTGAAATTCATCGTAAAAAGCATGTGTGCAGAACATGAATACATTGGAAGCGTATGCCTGCCAGTCGACCTCCTACCTTCCAAAGGGTATCTTTGGCTTCCTCTCCTTCAAGATTCAGAATCAGACTTGCTTACTATTTTACCTGAAGAAACAGAAAGCGCAAGAATTTTAATTTCATTGAATAAAGCAACTAAATGTATAGAAGTTTCTCAAATTGATATCCCAGAAACTAATGAAATTGTTCAAGAAGTAAAAGAAGAAGTTTGTGAGTGCCAAGAATCATTTGAATCGACAAGAAAATCGTTTATACAAACTAAAGGAAGCCGATTTGAAAATCGTTCAGAGGACGAAAAATCAAGGTTTACTGACTTCAGATGGCATGATGAGCCAAATGCTGATATTGAAAAATTCAGAATTCAATACAAAAAGCAGGTAGCTTTACAAGAAGATCTTACTAAATGTTTGGTTTCTTGCCAAAACCAATTAATCACAGAAAGAAAACAAAAAGAACTTCTGGAATCATCCCTTAACGAAGTTAAACAAAAACATGAAACAACTCTTGCTAAATCACAATCAAGAGAAAAATCCCTTCTGAAATTGCTAGAAATAAAAGATTCTGAGCTTAAAGAATTTCAAGGAGAGCTTAAAAAGCTACAAAGCACTCTCAGAACTCTAGAAGGGGAAAAAGTCCAGCTAGGAGAAGTCGTGGAAAAGCTAGAAATTGAAATCTCAACTGCAAGATTCATGAATAAAAGCGAAGAGCTTCAAGATGCCCTTGAAAGGTTAGAAGAGTCAGAAAAACAAAGACAAAACTTGCAAGAAGCCCTTTCTGAGGTAGGAAAAGAGTGGATTAACGCATGTGATAACAGAACAGAAATAGAAAATTTAGAAGAAGAAAGGAATGAGCTTGCTGATCAACTTGAAAAGGCAAATGAAAAAGTTTTTGAGTATAAAAGAGAAATTGACGACATAAAAGAAGAAATTGAACAACTAAAAGAAGCCCATGAACGGGAAAGCAAAAAACGAAGCATTGACCATTCTCAGCAGATCAACGATTATAAAGCTCAAATAGTCCAGCTTGAAGAACAAGTCAGAAATCTTAACCACAAAGTGTATGAAGAAAGACAAGAAAAAGAAACCTTGTCAACCAAGCTGTTTGAAAGCCAAGAAAGTTTGATTGAGAAGGCACAGATGATTGAAAAACTTCAAAAACAAGCAGCCCCAAGCGTTGAATCATTGGTTCAGCAAGCTTTGGTGGATTTAAGCTTAGAGCGGGATTTCATAAAGCAAAGTAATGGCCTTTATCTTTACAATGGAGCAGAAGTTGCTCTTACATATCATGAAGATAAAATCATGGTCAAGCTTGGAACTGGGCTGATTGATATTGAAGAGTACATCAGGCTTTCATTTTCAGTTGAAGTGACCAATAAAAACTGCAAAAATGTCCTGACCCCAAGTGGCCAAATTCCTCCTCAGCATAAAAGATATAATACGTCTGAAGTAAAGCCAAGATATGACCATAAGTTTGAATACGAATCAAATGATTCTTGCCAAACAGACTCCACTTTTGAGTTCGATATGTCGCTTAATACGAGCAATATAGAAAGGAAGGTAGGAGAATCGCCTTCTAACCTCCCCCCCGTCCGTGAGTGAACAAAAAAAATTTTGTTCACTCACGGAGGAGGGTTAATTTTTTTTTTTTTTAAAAAAATTTATATATAAATTTTATAAAAAATATTTTTTTTCGAAATTTAAAAAAAATCCTAATTCGCAAAAATTGGAAAGCAAATATTAATTTAATTTATAAAATTTATGTTTTAAAAAGCAATTCGTTTAAAATTAAACAGAATTAGCTCTAGATTTTATTATACTAATTATCATTTATATATCTAAATATTTTTTCAATAAAAATTTTTGCTCACTCACGGAGGGTGGGTTTTTTGGGCAAAAAATAGCGATTTTTCTAATGGTTTTGTTCACTCACGGAGGGGGGGGAGTAAGAGATTTTTAAACTCTACATTAAGCAGTCAAAATAAGTTCATTAAAAGAGTACCGAGAGAGAGAAGCACCCGTGCACAGGCATCAAGTGTGGAAAGAAAGTGCCCTTTTAGGCTATAATATATTATATTTTTTCCTATAATACTATTATAAACCAAACCATTTTTATTATTTCGGCTATTCATAGTGATTCAGATAAACTTAATATTTAACTCATATCTGGAATTTCTCTAAGGATTCTCATCCTTTCTACCAATGTTTTTGCTTTATATACTTTGTAAAACAGATAAGAATAATACATTCCTGGGATAAAAGTGATTGACCCAACCACAAGCATAGCCAAGCCTTGACTTTTATCATAGAGCACATATTCTTCAACGCACCCTACCACAATCAAGATGCTTCCAATTATAAAAAGCAGAATCGACGCAACCAGAGTTTTTTTCGGGATTGCTGTTGATTCTTGGCTGATTCCAGTCTCTAATTGTATATCTGCAATTTCAATCGGCGTTAGATCACTTGAATTGTTTACTCCTTGTCTCAGTTCATCTCCAATTATATCAAAAGATTCATGAGCATTGTGCACAGGCTTCATTTTCTTCAAATATTACTAGCAATAAAAAGAAATTAATTTCTAAATACCAGAAAATATTCAAAAAACCTTAAAATAATTCAAATTAAATGGCAGTCTGTCTAAATCTTATTTACAAAGTATTTTACTTTTTAAAGGAATTGAAAAATAAGATTAAGAATAAATTAAGGCTGCTTTATTGTAGAATAAAGGATTTCATGTTTAAACTTCAAAGTTAACATTGTTGTAAAATGGAAACATCTGATGATTCATCTGGAAATATCCGGGTCCTCTGCAGATTTAGACCTTTGAACGAAAAAGAAAAGGCAATGGCAGAAAACATATGCGTGGATTTCGGACCTGACAGCAAGACAGTTATGATGCGAGCTGAAACTGAAAATTCTGAACCATTGCGATTTGTGTTTGATTATGTATTCGATCCCTCGACAGTCCAATCAAAAATCTATAAAGTAGCAGCAAGCCCTATTGTGGATGCGGTAATGCAGGGATATAATGGGACTATATTCGCTTATGGTCAAACTTCTTCAGGGAAAACTTTTACAATGACAGGGGTCATTACTGATCCAGAGCTCATGGGAATTATTCCAAGAATGGTAGGCGACGTTTTTGCAAAAATAAATAATGCTGACGAGCATATAGAGTTCACTGTAAAAGTTGGGTACTGTGAAATCTATATGGAAAAGATTAAAGACTTGCTAGACCCAAGGAAAAATAATTTGAAAATCCATGAAGACAAAGCAAGAGGAGTTTATATTGAAGACTTGACTGAAAGTTATGTCACAAATGATAGAGAAGTATATGAACTTATGAGGATTGGGACAAATAATAGAGAAGTAGCATATACACATATGAACGCTGGGTCTTCTAGGTCGCATTCGCTGTTCTGTGTTACGATTACTCAGACTAATAAATTAGATATGTCAACTAAGTCTGGGAAATTTTATTTGGTGGATTTAGCTGGATCAGAAAAAGTAGGGAAAACTGGGGCAGAAGGAAAAAGATTGGAAGAAGCAAAAAATATCAATAAATCGTTAACTGCGCTAGGACAAGTCATTAATGCACTGACTGATGGAAAATCATCGCACGTGCCTTATAGAGACTCAAAGTTAACAAGAGTTTTGCAGGATTCTCTAGGAGGGAATTCAAAAACTACTCTAATTATAGCCTGCTCCCCACATCCTTATAATGAAGCAGAAACGCTAACTCCCTATCCATGAACAATAAAAAACCATTGGAAAAATCGCTATTTTTAGGCAAAACCCACCTTCCGTGACCAAACAAAAAATTTCCTGTAAAAAAATATTTTAATTTATAAATTATAGTTATGATAATGAGATATCTAGCTAATTCTGCTTAATTTAAACAGATTGCATTTTAAAACATAAATTTTACAAATTAAATCAATTTTGAACAAATAAATTACTATAAAATTGATATATTGTCAAGTATAAACCCACCCCTCTTAATAGCAAATTACCTAGTCTTGTTATTAAATATATGTGTAAGCATGTTATAAATCGCGTTTTAATAGCTTAGAAGTGAAAATACTGTAATGTCTCTTATATTTCCTAGTATATAGACTAGATAATTTGCTATTTTGCTATTGGAGGGGTGGGGTGGGGTGGGGTTTTTATGCTTGACCATATATATAGATTTTAAAAAAATTAATCCCACTGTAGCATACAAAATTTTTTTCTTTGCTCAAGGAGGAGGGGGGAGTAAGCACCTTACGATTCGGAATCAGGGCAAAATCAATTAAAAATAAAGCCAAAGTTAACAAAGAATACACCGTTGCTGAGCTTAAATTAATGCTGACCAAAGCTAAAGAAGAAATCATGCTCAAAGACAAAAGAATTTCAGTATTAGAGCAAGCTGTTAATAAATCAGGAATTTTAATTGGAGGCGACGAAGAAAGCTCAACCAAAGATGAAAGCGAACTTGAAATTTCAAAAGTTTCTGTTTACGATGATATGATACAAGAATTAGAAGACACCAGAGCCAGGCTTTCTGAAGAAGTCGACATGAACTCAAAACTTCGACAAGAAATCGAAATAAAAACAAAGGAAAATGAAGAAATTAAAGGAGACTATGATTTCTTAAACAAACATATAGGGTCGCTTCAAGAAAAGCTGACAACTACTGAAAGCACACTAGCTGAAAAAGAAGAACATATTGAGCAGCTGATAATGGCGCAGGAGTACTTAAGAAATGATATAAGCTCTCTCAATGAGAAGAAAAATGAGCTAGAACAGACTATAATTAAAAAAGATGAAGAAATTTTGAAATGGAAAACCCAGCCAAGGGAAGCTCCTTCAACAGTAAATATAAAAGATTTAGAACATCAGATACAAGTCTTAAGAGCACAGCTTCAAGAAGAGCAAAAGAAGAGCAAAGAACTTATTGCAAGATGTGAGCACCTAGAAAGACGATGAAATGAACAGGCAAGTAATGCTATTCCAAATCTAGATAAAATTAAGGAATATCTGCGAGAGGAAGCTGTTCGTGAAGAGCAAACATTGTGAAATGAGGAAAAACAGACCTTGATGAACGATTTTCAAGCTATCCTTGAAAAATCAGCTGAACTCCAAATAGAGCTTAATGAAACCAAAGAAAACTACTCGACAATGGAGCAAGCACTATCTGAAGAAGTAAAGAAATTATGGTATTTTATAATAAATAAGGATTTATTTTATATTAAATATAGACAACCTTTTCTAGCATAAATAATATAAGATCAAAAAATGAAAGCCTGGAAAAATCATTTGAACAGTCAACCTTAAACAGTCACAATCTCTTCAGCCAGCTTGCCGAAAGCAAAATCCAAAAGCAAGTTGTTGATAGAAAACTTGCCAATGTCAATGAAAAATGTCTAAAACTAGAAGCAGAGTCCAAGAAGGATAAAGAAAAGCTTGCTGAAGCTGAAAAGTTCATAAAAGACCTTTATGCGAAGTATGAAGAACAAAATATAATTAATAGAGTTCCATTTGGATCTACAATTGAAGTTGGTTCTGGAAGCACTCGCATTCGAAAATCAATAAAAGGCGGAAAAGCAACAATTCCAATAGGAAAAAACCGAAGCTCTGACGCAGACACTGAAGCAGGTAGCAAGCCTGACTTTTCAAGGCCTCGGCTGCTTACAGGTGAGCACAACAAAATGTTCCAAATGCCTTATAAAGACAACTGCAAGCCTTTTTAGAATTAACTGATATATTTTTTAAGATATTATTTAACTTATGATTGATTACTTTCCCTAGCAGTATTTTCAGCTCCTTCAGGCAATTTCCATCCTGTTTGTTTGATTTCACAAGTATTAAGTTTTGATAGTTCTAAATCTTTATCCAGTCTAAAAGCTTTAAATACGGCCATACTTCCAAAAAGAATCACAGCCCAGGTCATAGACCATCCAGTGACCACAATGACTCCTACAACTTGTGTCGCTAAGGTGTGGCCTGAGATTCCTTGCCAGAAACATCCATTATCGTCAGTGATAAACCCAGGGAGAATTCCTCCAATTATGCCTGGGAAAAAGAACGTTGCCGTGACGTTCAAAACATCATCAATTTTGTTGAACCTGCAAAAGTAAAAGCCAGCTGCAAAAACGATTCCACTGATAAGCCCTAAGAGCCCAGCTTGCCATGGTGTAGTATTGTAAGCTGAGTTTGATACACAGATCATCCCTGCAATGAATCCTTGGTAAATTGCGATTAAGTGGGTGTGAATGTCTGTTGAAAATATTGTAAGTAGCTTAAGCGAGACTATTGAGGAAACTCCTGCACAAATCCAAGTGTTAACTGCGGATAGGCCTCTTGAAACACCATCAGGACTTAAGGACTGGTTAAGTCCAAATATACCTAAAATGACCAAAGTAGCCCCAAGTATGTAAGCAACGTGGAATTTCATGTGGAAAACGCTAGGTGATGAAGAGTATCTTCCAATCCTTGGTCCTAAGAAAATTGCTCCAATAAGACCAAAAGCGCCAGCGAAAAGATGGACGTTGATGGCTCCGCCATTGTCAATTAAAGGCTTGTCGAGCTCCATATCAAGCCAGCCGCCACCCCAGGACCATGCTAACGATGACCCCCCCCCCTTCAATCTTCATGTCTATTGCAACAAAAAATGCAATTTTTTAATATAAAATTTTATACAAAAAAATTAATAATTTTCATGTCTCTTGCAACAAATTATATACATTAAAATGGCGACACGTGCCAACCTGCCCTCTTGGCGCAGCAGTTCAGACCTTATGGCTACGGTGAACTGGGACGGACTCCGAGCCGAGAATCAAATGCAGGCTCAATAGATATGTATCCGAGTAGGTTTTGACTGCTTTCCTGTGGTTGGAATGGAGATGCTCAACAATGTCCTTTGAATCCGAGGACCCATGGGTATTCCTCTATCGAGAAACTGGGGGTTTCGCCAGGCCACAGGGGAACAGTCTTTTTTCCTGTAGCTGTCAAGGAAGGCACTTTGACACACGATAGACTCCAAGGATCCTTGGAATCAAGCTACTCCAATCGCCCGTAGCAGGGCCGCAGAGATCCATAAGCCGCCCACTCAAGACTGAAGCCGCAAGGCAAGGAGGAGACAGAAGGTACCGGAAGGACACTCGTAAGAGGGATAGATTCTCTGGGCTGGAGCCGAAAAGCGGTAGAACCTTTCCGTTCGGGAGGTCTTTGGTGACTGCGTCGTCAATATGGCTAGCGCTTGTCTGTAATAATCCTAATCCTCTTGCAACAATTTTCGATGCGCATCTTAAATTTTTCCGTAGTTTTTAGCTAGATAAGTTAAATAAAATAGCGAGCAATGACAATAGCCGTCCAAATCTCGGTAAGAAGGTCATTGACACGCCTAAAGCAGCGCTGTTTTATGGGTTTTTGAGAAACTCACCTAGAGAAAAATGCATTAATTTTTTTTATAAAAATGTTGTGTTGCAGTAGACATGAAAATTTTTTCAAAAAATTTTGTTGCAATAGACATGAAGATTGAGGGGGGGGTCATCGTTACAACAACAGGCCAAGCAAAAAGCATGACCCACCAAGCATACCATTGATAAACATGGTATTTAGTTCTTTCACTTATAGCGCCGTTGATCACAAATAACACAAAAAATCCGCACAGCGCAAAAAAGGAAGCACAAGCACCATGGTTATGATCTCTTTCTTGTAGCCAATCTTCACCTCCAAAGTTCTTTTTTCCAATAAACTCGCTCTCTTCAACGTTTCCAAATGCAAAGCCATAGCCTAACAGCCACCATGCGACGATACCAACTGAGAATTGGAGCCAATTTTTAAGAAGAAGGTGACTGCTAAAACCTTCTCGGACTAAGCCATGTTCCATTAATGTAAGACCAACCTAAATGATCCTTACAAGTCCTAGGAAAATTGTAATATCTCCTACTCCTTGCCAAGTTAGAGGGCAGTTAATGCCAGATGAGGACATTAAATATTATGGCCAGGATTTAAATTAGGATATGGAATTCAAATATATTAGCTCCCTGTCTAAGAAAAGACAGTTTATTAATTGAGGGCTAATTTATATATAGATCCTAATTAAAATTGTTTAGTTTTATATTGAAAATTTTAATTGCAATATTTTGAATACAATCTAATAATTTAATTTTTAAATTATAGGATCGCTAAATTTTTATAGTCTGAGTCATAAAGAGGCTTGGGCTGAGTATAAAAATTTTTTATGCCATAAAGCGTGTTCTTTTCTTGTCTAATTCGGATTTTTCGTTTAATTTTACTTGCTTGAGATAGAGTAAGTATTATGATTAAATTGTTTTTAAGGAATTTTACACATTCATTCGAACAGAAACAAATGGCTCTTAGTCTTATTGAATCTAATCCTGTGATTATGTTTTCTAGGACAACTTGCCCGTATTGCATGCAAACAAAATCTGTGTTTAAGAAAATGGAGATTCAGCCTAAAATAATTGAAGTGGACACTGAAAAAGAAGGAGACTCAATAAAAAGCGCGCTTAAAGAAATTACAAATCAGCCGACTGTTCCGAATATATAATAAATGCCTTATGATGACGCTCAATGTGCCATCATCGGGCAAAAACCAGAAAAGGGCTCCATACGGGAGATGGGCTCCGCATGTGGAGCCCTTTTTGACACGTGGAAAATCTCACTTCCACGCGCCACAAAGGGCTTCATCATTGGGCAACCTGCATATTTATTGGAGGAATTCATGTAGGAGGATACGATGAACTGAGCGAAGGATTGACATCTGGAAGCATTCAAAAAAAGTTATAAAATTTTATATGAATTTGCATTTTAATTTATCATTAAAAGAGGTTTTTTGGTACATTTATTAAATTCATATACTTGAGGCTACTCATAAAAGAAAGCAAAGTCCCATTTAAGGATATCCAGAGATAATCGGACATATTTAAATAAGTGAAATTAATTAGCTGATAATGATTCTAAGAATAATTTTAAAGATTTTGGAAATTATTTTAGTAAAATAAAAGATCCTCAAATTTAAAGAAAATAGTAAAATTATTTTTATGCTAGAAAAATACTAAGAAGTAATTAATAAAAATGAATTTTCATTTTTAAAAGCAAATAATATTGATAAAGAATTATTAAACTTTTATTCTTTTTAGATTTAGGCAAAAAATATTATTATAAGCATCATTACATTGATAAGCTGCTATTCAAACATTCAAATTCAAGACTTTTGAGATAGAATTTGAATTCAAGTGATCGAGATAAAGTTAATGGACTGGAAATAATATCAAGAATTTGCAAATCTGTAACGAATTTAAAATTATGCGCTCCTGATTCAGTTTGATCAATTAATTTCAAATTTTTGAATACTTTAATCATGGCATGCTCTTTATATACTCATATTTCGATTTTATATGTGTCTTCTCCAAGCTCATACATAAAATAAGAGTTAAAATGAAATAGCTTAATACCAAGAACTTCATATATATAATTTAAATCCAAAAATAATGAATTTTTTTCTTTTTTATCAAACATAGAATTTGCATTTTCAATTCACTGCAAATGGCCAATTTTCGAATCATAATAAAGGTGCTTTATTAGCTTCTTTTTTATATGGCGTAAAGAACTCTTTTCCAGTTTTTTTATCTGCAATCGTGAATAAGCAATTTCTAGTTCAGTCTCTCCATATATCAGAACTAGCCCTTTTGAGCTTTTTTCTTTTAAAAGTAGTGTTACAGGCTTTTTGTATCCTTTAACTTGAGTAATAATGGTAAAAAATAATGATCCATAGTCATCGTGCCAATTCAAAAATAAATCGTCATTGCTATTTGTGAGGAATAGCTTTGGTACTAAGTCATTTTTTATTGTTTTAGATAAATCAGTTTCTTTTGAAGTAATAATTTTTCTATCAATATTAGTCTTTAATGATTGGCCAGATGGAAGAAGAGCAACAGCGACTATAGTTTTATATAAAGAATTTGTCAAAATTTGAATAGAACAGCATATACATGATAAATCTGCGAGACATTGATAGATTAAAAAAAGTTTATTATAGCTTGTTTTTGCCCTAACATCCATATTTTCTTTTACATATTCTTTATTCTTTTTCAAAATATGTGTCTGAGCTGACTGATGAATTTGGGAAAATTTTTCTTTTAATAGGTGAAGATGGCTTGAAGTGCTTAAATTAGAATTTTGAAAATCTTCAATAGGAATCGGCAGATTTGCTGAAGCATTGCTTACTTTCATTAGTATCAAACTTATCGATGCATTTTTAGCAAATTCATATTCATATGTAGCAATATCTCGTTTAATATCTAGAAAATCACTTTTTGCTTGCAATAGGTTTCTTCTGGTATCAAAAAATCTATTTTCAAGAAGAAGATAAGTATCTTGGCCGCTTGTTTGCTTTTGCAAATCTTTATAATCAATTGAAGGTTTTTTCATTCGATAGTTCCAAAAAGTGGCTTGGGTAGTCCTTTCGAAGCCATTTAAATCTTTTCTTATTATCCTTGAGTTTGATGTATAAATTCTGAAATAAGATTGCGATTTTGAGCTAAATATAGGACTAGAAGGTGGAGATGTTCTCGAATTTAATGTATCAAATATCAGTCTGTCAACATTGCTTAAGGTAGCGCCTTTATGGGCGACTTTTTCCATTTTTTTTAATTATCAGTAACGTCAAATTTATAATTTTGAGATAAATTTCCTAATAAATATAAATAAATAAAGATTATAGTTAAACTGCTGGATTTCTATGAAGATAAGGCAAATTACTGGCATCAATCACGTCTTTTCTTGTAGCAGTTTCTTTGACAACTGAAACCACAGGAGGCTGTGCCCCAATGCTAGTCAGAATTTCATTTTCCATTAGTTTCCTAATCGACGAATTCGAGTGAATCGCTTTAAGGAATGGGTTTTCTTTCAAAATCTTATCAGCAATCTTTTTCACCAGTTTTTGATATTTTTTCTTAGGGTCGCCGTCTTTGCTAGTTGGATCCCAGTCTTGGTCATGTACAACTGACTCACTTTTGACAGAGCCCCAGTCAGTGTCTTCTTTTGAAGCTTCTGTTTTAATTGTTCTGCCTTCTAGTCTTGCTTTTTTCTTCTCTTCTTGTCTTGCGATGAATTTTTCTTTCAAATCTGGCTTGCTCTCAATCAATTTCGTGACTTTTTCTTTGACGACTTCAAGTGCCATCTTTACTTCTAGATCATTGACGATTTCGTCGTAATCCAAGTCTTCTACAAACCTAAGTAGGTCGTCTACTTCGGTTTCTTCTTGTTTTTCTGCTTCTTCTTCAGTTAGTGCCCATTTCGGTTTCTTTGTGCTTGGTTCTGCTGTCTGAGCTCGAGGTTTGCTGCTATTTAAATCTTCTTCTTCGTATTGACCTGATAGGATTTGTTTTTTCTCTTCTGGATCTACTGTTCCTAACAGCCTTTTGCGTTGTTTGCTCATGGATGTTTGGAAATTCTCTTTTTTGGATGCTTTTTGGCGTTCTATTTCTTCGTTTTCTTTTAGAGCTTTCATACGGTTTTCCTGGATTCTTGCAAGTCATTTTCTATGCCGTGTTAAGATTTCTTTAGGTTTTGGCTTAACTCTCTTTTTCTCTTGGTTAAAGAGAAAAATTGATTTTTGTGAGAATTGCCTCCCTTGTTAAGCGAGCAACTTTTTTTATGTAAATATATTCAATATATATAATTAAACTTATTGCACATTATATTAAATTTCAGACATTATGCAAATTAAAAGATAAGATCTCAAATTTTAATCTAAAAGGATTATATGCATTTTTTATATAAAAAATAACGTTTTTAGAAAGCAAAAAATATTGATCGCTAGTCAAGGAAGGAGTTAGAGACATTGTAGATTTGCTTTTTAACAGGATTCCAACCTATTGGTTCTTTGGGATCAACTCTTGAAATGAAGGCTCTATTTCTTTTGGAGTTTTCTGATGATTGATTAGGACGATTGCATAGCATAACCCCTTTATAGTTGCCGATGTTGACTTTTTCTTCACTCATTTTATTTTAAAATGGTTGTTAGTGCTATTAAATTATAGTTAAATTAATGCACAGCCCAACAAGATATAATTATATATAGTGTCAATCCCTAGAAAAATGTTTAAATAAATGAAAATTCTTTAATGTAATAAATCACTAGGCGTTACAAAAAATCCTTGCTTTTAATGATTTCAGCCTTATTTTAATTAAAAATAACTTTAATAATCTATATTCCAATATGTATAGAAAGTGCTGGAAATGCTCCGCTGAATATGCAGATGAGCCTATTTCCAGTTTTATAAAGGAAAGCCAAAGAAATTACAATCTAATGATTCAAATGGAAGAAGAAAGCTTAAACAGCAAAAAACTTGTGGAGGATTTCAATCGTAGAAAAAGGCAAGAAAAATACCTCAAGCAAAACGAGTATCTTGAAGAGCTTAGACGTCAAAAAGAGTTTACTAAAGCGTATCGAGAAAAAATCATCTCAAAATCATCCCTTCTATTAGCCAAATCTGGCGAACTAAGGTTCTATCTCAAACAAATTGAGGAGTCCTGGAATAAAGAGGCCGTTGAGTTATGAAATTTCACCTACTCTTGCTTTTTACAAGTCCACAAAAGGATCGAAAGCTATGAAAGAGAAAAAGCAAGCATGAAGCATCTCAGAGAAGAATATGAGTACCAAAGAGAGTTATTTTCAAAATGCCTGAAAGATCATGAGAATGATAAGAATCTTTTGAAAATAAAAGAAGACCAAATCAATTGATATGTGATAACTCTCGATCAAAATAAAATAGAAATCGAAGAAAATAATAGGAAAATACAACAATACAGACAAGAGTTAGAAGAATTGAGGAAAAATATCAGTATAAGAGACAAGAGGATTGAAATATTTGATAAAGAGAAAGAAGAAATAAAAGCTGAGTTTGATAAGAAGATGCTTGATATTACAAATAGAATGGAAGAAACTCATAGAATGCAGCTACAAAAAGTTGAAAACGAGCTAAAAAATACAATAGTCGAGCTGCAAAACGATCTGAGTTCTTATAGATCATCATACTCTCTAAAAATTGAAACACTTGAAAGTGAATTAAAGAAGCAGGCTGAAGAAAAAAACAAAGAAATTAGCAGTCTTAATGGAATAATAAAAACACTTACTTCTGAAAAATTCAAATCACAAGAAATTATTGGCAAAAAGGATAAAGAAACCACTGATCTACAATATAGAATAAGTGGCCTTATGGATGAGAATGAAAAACTAAAGCGTGAAGCTGCAAAGAACAAGGGAAGCACAGAAGTTCAGATAGATATGCAAAGATTAAAAGAAGAAAATGAAAGGTTGAGTCGCCAGATAAAACAATTCGAAACAGTTCAGGTAGAAATCAAAAGTCTAAAAAAAGAAAATGAAAGCTTAAAGCTCCAGATAAGCAATTTTAGTAAACAATTTAGTAATTCACAAACAAGCAGTAGCAAAGTTTTAGATAGATCCCAAACTATGAGTGAATCTAAAACCACATATGAGATAGAAAGCAGCGAAACGAGAATTATTAGAAAGCAAGAAACTCGTTCCGAAGTTATAGAATATGTAGAAAAAGAAGAAGTGGTAGAAGGTACAGGAGAAGAGATTATAGAAATAGAAGGAAATTCTGATTATTTAACATGCTATTGCATGAATATGATTATTCAGGCATATGATTCCAATTCAAAAAAAGAAATGATGGAAATTGTTTACCAATCCTTGGGTACTTTAAAAGAATTTAACGATCCAAAGTATGAAGAACTTACTAAAAGAGTTGAACAAATAACTAATAATGAAGAGGTGTGGTCGAGCATAGATTGCAGCCTAGCAGCCCACCCCCAAAGCCCTCTTTAGATGGCCTCCCCTATTAGATGAGGCCACCACTCATTTAGTATAATTCTTATCCCCTACATATAGTAAATATAAAAACAATTTATTTATTTGCAGCGTTATAATAAATAATAAAATATCGAAACAGCATTCCACATATTTTAAGTGGGCTGGGAATGGGTGTGATTAAAGTAGATGAGGATTAATTGCCATGTGTTTGACCAGAAGTGGACTTAGGAGCTTATGATGAACTTGCGGACTTATGTAGGAAACTACTTAATGAACAAAGCCATTAATTTAATGATTAGATCTTAAGGAGAATGAGAGCTATACTTATTTACCAAGAATAGCCCACTAAAGAGCATTTTTTGGTTGGCCGAACAATAACTGGCTTGCCAAATTCGTTGGCATGCCATATTTTCTGGCTAACCAAATTAAGAATGGCGAACCAAAAAATGCTCCTTAGTGGGCGATTCTTGGTAAACAGGTATATTTGTTAAGGTGGGCTTTTCCGCATATTTATTTTCCATTTTCTTAATGTGATCTTCTAATCTTTGATACTTATTATCAATATTTTCTCGAACATTTTTAGCTTCCTCTAACTCACCATCTCCAAAAAAATTTCACTGACTCGCGGAAAGGTGCTGAATTTTTTTTTCAGAAATATAAAGCAACCCAATTCGTAAAAATTGAAAGAAATATGTAATTTAGTTTGGAAAAAATTTATGTTTTAAAAATGGAAGCTGTTTAAAATTCTATAATAATTAGCATTATATTAAAATACATTTTCTAAAAAATTTTTATATTAAAAAAAATTATGCTCAATTTGGAGATTTTTTATTCCAAGAGTAAAAAACTTTCTTTAATGTTCTTTGAAATTTCTGCCAGTTGAATTTGCAATTCAGACCTCACTCTATGGCTGATTTTATTTATTTTTCCATTCAGCTTGTCAATTTTCTTAACTTCTTTTTCCAAGCAAGCCACTAAATATTTAGACTTTCCTTTTTTTCGTTTCCAAATCAACAAATTTTCATACTCAATAATCATTTCAATATCTTCAATGCTATCATCTCATTCAAGGTCCATTAATACTTTATTGTGCACCTCTTCACATATCGGGATAAGTGAGCATAAAATAAAGACAGAGATGATTATCCCAATTGTGATAATTAATTCATTTTCTGGGATTGAACTAAAATCAGAGCTTTTCAAAGCTAAATAAGTTGAAATATGTAATGAGTGAAGCAAACTGCTTTCTGCGCTTTGTAAAAAGATAATAAAACCTAGAGCTAAAATAATGTAGATGATTAGTATAATTTCTGGGACTAATTTGCAGATAATATGAGAGATATACCTCAATGCTCTCATAGTTGGCCTATATAATCGAAAGAAAAACAATCCATTAATTCAAGATATTGTTACTAAATATAGTAAAATATCTTGAGACCAGAATATAATATAAGCAAAAAATAAAAGGGATCTGCTAATCTCAATTGAGTGCTTAAAAAACTTATGCTTCTGCATCTGTAAAAAGTCTATTACAGTCTGGTATATGTCATATATTGCTAACAAAATATTAAAAGCAAACGAAATAATTATTGCTGCAGTGCTGTCTATGCCATCTCCAAGCATAAGAGTAGCTATATAACAAATAAATACTGCAAGATGAATTAAATGAACTAAGTATGCCTGATTTCATTTGAAATGTATAAGAGATTGAATAAACAAAGTAGAAATAATCTGTGGATTTTTTGCCTCCTTAATACTAATGAGAAGCTTTGATGAGTCATTCGATCCTGTTTCTAGATTTAATTTCAAGCAGCTCTTTCACAGGCTCATATTTTTTTTCTTCCCGAAATATTTATTTTTAATTTGTTGGTCCAGATGGTCATGCTTATCAAGTGTGTCAACTAAATCATATGCTGGGCAAGGAGCTGTTTTCGAGGCTTTGATTTCTTGCCACTTAATAAAAGTGTTATCATATAGCTTGCTAAGGCTTTGGAAATTCTCAAAGTTAAGCTTTACCAAAATATCATTATTAATCAATGATAAAAACTTTGGCTGAGTATTAGCAATTTCAGCGAACTTCTCAACAATCACTTCGGTGCATTCGTAGTTTTTTCTTTTAAGACTGATTGATAAAGGATTTTCACAACTAAGAGCACTTGTAAAAGAAATTTTGTGATTTAGTGATTTTTGAAGATGATCATAGTGATTGTAGAAGCTGTAAAAGTGTTTTGAGGTAAAGCAGTATGGCATTACTGCTCATTTATCCATCTCTTTATTATACATAAAATTATGATTACAAGAAACCTGCTCTCTCAATACCGGAGGTCTTTATGTGTATAAGATATTATTTTAAAAGGGCCACCCAAGAATTGATTTATCATTGAGAGACAAATATTATTTTCGCTGATTTTGGTGATTCGAGAAGTAGAGTTTTGTAATTCTTTGTCAAGCTGCTAAGTTTTACTTTTAGACTAACTAAGGGAAGAGGGAAAGGCAGACTAGATGGCTTTCAAGGGCACAAGTCTCTTTTTTGTAAATGGGCTTGAAGACAAAGGCGATATCGCCAGCGGTTGCAAGGTTTGTGCAACATGGGCATGGCCTCGAGCTGAAAATAGGGGATTATGCAAAATCCGCAGTGAACTGGTGGATTAGGGAAATCTCTACCAAGAAATCGAGGTTTCTGCCTAGGTTAGGTGGAGGCCATCTATAAGCCGTGACATCATTTGGAGTTATCTTTATGGAGCATTACTGTGAGAAGGGACAATTAAATTCCCAGGATCAATTAAACATTATCCATCTCTTTATCGTGCTGAAGAGGAGTTACAGTCATCAATGAGTCAAGATATTTCATAAAATCATACTTTTGGGAGCCTGGGCCTGATATTTCTATTGTGTGTGCTTTAACTGGATTGTTTATTATATATGAATCCCTTCTAGATGTATACAAAATATAATCTTCATTAGGAGATAGCTTCATTCTAGATGTTTTCGGGCTTATAAGGCTTGAAAAAATTTGCTCATATGTATTTAAATCTCAGAAAGTAATTGATCCTTCATTGCCACAAGAGAGTAAATAAGGGTAATCTTTCATAGCATACAGCCCAACTATTTTATGCTGCTGAGTGCTTATCAGGTATGTTTGATACCCAGCATTTATATCCCAAAATCTAATTGTTGAATCTTTCCCTCCTGATATAAGTGTTTTGCTATCTCTTAAACATTCTAATGAACGCACTGCTCTTGTATGGCCAACAAGAGTATTCATTACCCTATTTTCAATTAAATTTCAAACAATAATCGTTTTATCTGAGCTTCCAGACATAACCATTGAGTTATCCATACTAAATACCGCACATTTCAACGAATTCAAGTGCTCTTTCATTTTAATCCTAATTGCTCTTTCATTCAAATTCATTACAATCAGCGATCCCAGCTTTCCACCAAATGCTAATAAAGAGCAATCTTGGCTTTCTATCACAAAATTTATAGTTTCTTCATTCATATCAAGACTAATTCTGCTTTCCTCTTCTTTAGTATCCAAATTAACAACACTAATAAACTGAGAGTTCGATAAAACCAGTTTATCTTTCATAACTAACAAGTTATCTGCCCAGTCTTCATTTTCTATTAAATGTTTGCTTTTATAACTATTCAAGTCTAATTCTTGTATAAATGGCATTAAATCTTTATACACCAATTTCTTGCTATTATGTGAAAAATCAACCAACTGATAAGGAATATCTTGAAGCTTATAAGAAAAATCAGCGCCTGGGTTTTTCATGCAAAACAAGTTTCCTTCAATATCACACATATATATAGAATCATTTTTAATTTGATAAGAAATGCATTCAATTGAGCAATTTGATGTAGGAGTGCTCATTGAGGTAAGCTCAATTACATCGAAAAACGTAAGCTTTCCAAATCTGTTTCCTATTAAGATGGATTTGTCTGTTATTGACAAAGATGCAGGGACCTGCTGAGTTGTGATTTCATGCAAAATAGTCATATGGATATCTAATATTATTACTGCATCATCTGTGGATAGAATAACATAATCTTCCATAGGAGATATTTTTATGAACTCCAAGCGTTTTTTATACTGCATTTCTCCAAATCTGTCACCGTCTAATGAAAATAAGCAGGCCATTCCTTTATTGCTAAGAAATGCAACCATTTTTTGAGAAACATCAAGTTTATCATAATGACTCTGACTGAAAATTCCAAAACTTGATATACCTGTTTGCCAAGAATAGCCCATTAAGGAGCATTTTTTGGTTCGCCATTTTTAAATTTGGTTAGCTAGACAATATGGCATGCCAATGAATTTGGCAAGCCAGCTATTGTCCGGCCAACCAAAAAAATGCTTCCTAGTGGGCTATTCTTGTTAAATAAGTATATCTCAGAAAATGATTTTTTGTTAATATTCCATTTAAAAACTTCATTTCTGCTGCTAATTGAAAACAAAAATGTTTTATCTGGTGTTGTTGCAATCATAGTTATCGAAGAATCGTGCCCTGAAAGAATTGTCATATTCAGATTATTCAATTCTATAATATACAATTTCTTATCCCTGCACCCTACAATAGCTGCTGTATCATTTTTGCTGAAAATGGCATTAGTTAGGACTTTTTCAGAAATTTTTATTTCTTTAGTTTTACTGGGGTCTTCTAAATTATTATAGACTAAGATTCCATCATAGCACGGAATTAGGATTTCTTTTAAACTTGATGAGATGTCGATAGAAATAGCAGATCTTCTGGTCTTCCCGATGAGATTCGGAAGATTGTTTGATAAGTAACGCTTTATTTTTGGGATTGCTTGCTTGATAAAATAACTATTTACTCTTTCTTCGTCACTAAACTTTGAAAGACTTTCATTATCACGGGTAGCTGCTTTGGTAATTCCTTTTTTATTTGCTTCTATTTCTGTTTCTGTTTTATGAGCTTCTAGTAGTGGGATTTCTATATCAGACATTAGGCTTAATAGCTGAAGCTCTATTAATTATTCATCACTTTAATTTTAGTCACATTTTAATTATTTATTAAAAATTGAAATCCAATTAATTGACATCAAGAAAATATTAAAATATATTGAGATTTTTAATTTTTAAATATTTGAAATATTATAATTATAAGTCTTTATATATAAAAATTGGCTCCTAATCATTAATTAGTCATTTTTAAATAAATTATTACTTGAATGAACTTTTCAGATGAGCCTATAAACTTGCGCCAAAGTGATTTGGCAGACAAAATATACGACTCGAAGTTAGCAAAGGATAAAGAATATCAAGAGAAACTAGAATACGCTAGAGACTTATATGAGCAAAGAATTTCAAATTTAAATTACCAAGTCCAAAGATATTTTGAAGATGTAAATAACGACGATATATTTCACGCGATGAAAGAAAGTTCATTAAGCCAAGGTTTTGCTTCTCAGCGAGCCAAAGAATTGCTTGAAAGCATTATGAGCAACGAAAAAGAACTGACAATTTCAAAACTTCAAGACTCATTGATCCAAGAAAAAGGTGAAGTCCTCAAGCTCGAGTATGAAAAACAGAAACAATTATCAATTATTAGAGATTTAGAGGACAAAGTGAGAAGGGAATCGCTAGAAAAAGACAGAATTGGAAGGGTTTACCATGAAATGAGAATGAAAGTAGAGCACACAGATTCCATTATCGATGAAAAGCTTAAAATAAAAGATTTAGAATGGTCGCATAAAGTAGAAGATATGGCAAGAAGCCAAAATAAAATAATTGGAAACCAGATGATAGAGTCTGAAGAAAAAATTAAGAGGCTTCAAATCGATAATGAAGTTTTAAATTCTCAGCGCCAAAAGGATTTGGCACATATCAATGATCTGTGCTTTGAACTTGATGGATTGAAATCTAACTCCCCCCATCCTTGATCGAACGACTCGCCATCGTTCGATCAAGGATGGGGGGTTAAAAAAAAAATTTTTTGGGTAAAAAAATTTATATATATATAAAATAAAAAAAAATATGTTTTTTTTTTTTTATACTTTTAATTAAGAGGGCTAAGAGTATTTAATAATTATTTTTACAGCAAAAAATTGAATTAATTTCATAAGAATACCAATTTTAATATTTTGAATTTTTGGGTTACCCTTAAAACTTTATAAATTTTGATTTGTTCTTTATTGAATTTTTGATTTTTTTTTTTAAAATTTTAAAGAATCTATATTTTATTAGATTATTGGGTTTTTAAGCCTAGATTGATGACTAAATCACTTCGAATGGTTGATTTCGTAGCTTTTTGTCGTCTCAAAGCCTCTGAAAACAAACTTCATTAGGCACATTCCCAAGCTTTTGATAACTAATATATTTTTATATATATAAAAGTTTGCATGATATGAAAATCGTTCGATCAAGGATGGGGGTTAATTTTCCCCATTTTTAGGAATTTTTACAGTCAATCGTTCGATCAAGGATGGGGGGGAGTAAGCTAGAAGATGCATTGAATAGAGAAGAGCAGTGGAAAATTTCTGTTAGGTCTCTTGAAGATAATAAAAACAACTTCAAAATGAGATTAGAAGAGCTAATTGATGAAAACAATGAGCTTAAACAGAAGAAAAAAGCTGTGGAAAAAGACCAAGCCAAACTTATATCTAGTTTCCAAGCTTATCAGAGCCAATATGAAGAACTTACTAAGTCTCAGCAAGATTTGCAAGGTGTCATAAAAAATTCAAAATCCAAAAATGGGAAGCTGAAGCAAAAAGTAAAAGAACAAAGATCGAAAATTTTGGAAAGTCAAAAAGATTATAAAAATTGTTCTGATAAGCTGGAAGAAGCCAAAGTCCAGCTCAAAATATCGTATGAAAATGAAGAAAATCTGAAAAATCTATTAAAAGAATCAGAAGAAAAGATAAAAGAAACAGAAAAAAGCCAAAAAATGAAAATTGATGAGCTGAAATCTCAATACGATCTTCAAATAATAAATCTGCAAACACAACTAGAAAGGAAAGCAGAAGAAATCGTCACGACTGAAATGAAAATACGAAGTGATAAAGAAAAAGAAATCAGATCCCTTCTACAAAGTAAATCATCAGAAATTGAAAGAGACTTTATTCCAAAAGTATCCCATCAAGAATCTATTGATGCCCATGAAAAGAAGTTAGTAAAAGAGCACCAACTAAAAATAGATAGGCTGAGCCGGACACATGAAGATAACATTGAAAATTTAAACCAAGAAATAAATAAACTTAAAAGAGACTTAAAGTACCAAAAGGATTTATTGAAGGATTCTATTGACAGAGAAGAAAACTTAAAAAGTGACTTAAAATCATGCAAGGCAGCTTTGCAGGCTGAAATCAAGCAGAAAAGTAACGAAATAAAAGAATTAAACGACGAAAAACTTGATATTTTATCACAGCTAGAAAAAGCTAGTGACACTTTAGACTTATTGAAGTCATGCAAAGGAGAAGAATCAGAATTCAGGTTCAAGGTAGAAAATGAATTAATGAAATCTGAAATAAAGCGAAAAGAATTAGAAGACCAATTAAATTACTATAAGCAGCAAACAATTAAGTACCAAGAAAAACAAGAAATTATGAACAATGAGTTCATTGAAAAAAGATTTTTAGGCTTAGAAAAAGAAAAAAGCCAAAGGCTTGAAGATGACCTTGAACAATCTCATAAATTTATATCAAAGCTAGAAAACCAAATAAGGGTTTTAGAAGATGAAATTGACGAAATTACATGTCATCACTCTGAAGCCAGGAACTTGCTGAAAGAATCGCAAACATTTACGAAATCTTTGACTTCTGAGCTGGAAAATAAGGATAAGCTTAATAGAGAACGATTGATATCGGCTGAGCAGGAAAATTTCGAACTAAAATCAATGATGATATCTATGAAAGAAGAACTTGAGTATACAAAAGAAGAGCTGTTGGCCCACAAAGCTCAATTGTTAGAAAAAGGGAGGAAGTTCAATCTCACTACTGAGAAAATATGGAGAAACACAAAATTCTGCATACAGTCGTTGAAATCTGATTTATCTATGATAAAACAAACCTTGGACTTTGAGATTAGTTCATTTAACGCTATGCTTAAATCAATAGTAAAAGACCTATCTATTAAATTCATAGAAAAAGATGTAAATCAAAGAAAAACTCTTGAAAGCAAAGTGACAGGGTTTTCAGAAGAAATTAAAAGAGAGTGGAGAAATAAACTTCATAAGCTTGAAGAAAGTTTAATTAGAGAAGAAATCATATGATGGGATGATCCTGATATGGAAAATGTAAGAAAAGCTGTCAAGCTCTTAATTGATAAAAAGAAATCAAGTGAACTTATGGCTGAAAAAGCTAAAGAGTCAGTTGCAAAATTTAAATTGGACTTAGAAGATGCAAATAGGCAAAATCAAAAACTCCACATCAGACTGCAAGCCAATACAGAAGCTTTTGATAATCTGCAAAAAGAAGTCACTGAAGGAGCTCTAAAAATAAAAACAAGCAGTCAAAATGTATTAAGGAAATCAACTAGTGAGCTTCAAGCTAAATATGAAAAAGACTTAGAAAAAACCAAAGAAGACTTGAGGAAAGCTATAACAGAAAGGAGTGAAAGTGAATTTAAGCTGAGAAGCTCCCACCAAGAAGAAATCGAAAAGGTAAAATCGCAATATGAAAAGCGATATACTGCTATAAAAGAAGAATTAGAAAATGAAAGATTAAAATCTTAGTTATCTTAGTTATTCTATATCGTTTAATGTCTCCTACAGAGTTGCCTAGCAACCTACTATCGCTACTGTTAATCAGTGATTTCCATTTTCTCCCCAAGAAAACCTTTAAGGGAGTCCTCAAAAGGAACCACTGGAAAGATGTCAAAGCCAATGTTTGGCTTCAACTTGGGAAAAATTAAAATCACTTAATTATGAAAGGCAAGCATTGAATTTGCAGGATTATATTCCAAAAGAAAGGTACTTTACAGAAGTTAAAAATTTAGAAAATAGAATATTGGAGTTAGAAGGGTACTTAGAGCAGGAAAGAGAACAAAAAGAGCAGGTTGCAAGATTGAGGAAAAATGATGTGCAGGATTTGAGTGAGAGAATACACTCGCTAAGATTTGAATTGGCACAAAAAGAAGATAAACTAGGAGCATATATCAAAGAAAATAGAGCTTCAGGGGATTACGGGTCTATAAGAGACAGCAGAAGGAGTCCTTTTATGAGACAAAGATTTGAAGACAACATTTAACCGATATTTAATTCTAATTAAGATTGGAAAGACTGGCTGCAATAAAACATTTAATAGAAGGAATCCAAAACTTACTTCTCTGACTAAAAGATTTAATAATTGTTAGGATAGAATTTCAGAATGAGCTCTATACCATAAAAATAATCTTAGAGCTCCTGAGAGGCTTTACTATCGTTTATATTATAATGCTGCATATTTCTTCTTATTATTCAATTTATTTTAGATAAATCCTTTTATTATAATCTTTCGAGTTTAATTAAAAAGCAATTGCGCCATTAATTTACTCATAGACTATTATGATGAATCTTTAAAATGCTGTTGATAATTTAAACATTGTATAATGAGGCATTCTCGAAAATCGAGTTCTCACTCCTTTTCTTTTATTTGGATTCAATTCCAGATTATTAGAAGTTCAAATTTTTTTGAAAAAAATTTATAAAATTTATCACTAAAGATCCTAACTTTGTTTTAATAGCATTCTATTTATATTTATCCATTTAAAATATATATGCATAGATAAGTTTTTGATGTTTGAAACAGAAATTAGGTATCAAAGGTATTTCGATATACATTATAATCTTTAGAATAAACAATAAATTTTGTTCCAAATAAAAAGAGGAGATTAATTTAAAAAATGCAAATTTAACCGATTTTGTTTATAATTGATAGGGGAAATCAGAAGAAAAGAGTTGACTCTAACAAAAACCCCATAAAGCCTAATGAAAAATTTTACAGCCTCAGAAACATTTATGAGATTCCTCACTACGAAGATTCAGAGCTATTTAGGAAAATGAAAGAAGATCTCCAAACATCAAAAGAAAAAATTAATAGCTTAAAAAATAACTTAATTCCTCTCTCTGAAAGTGAGCAAAATTCTTATTTTTGCTAACTGATGAAGAGTGAAAGTCATATACAAGACAAAATACAGAAAATTTAATTACAATAATTTGAATGGAAACCATTATTTATTTATTTATTTATTTATTTATTTATTTATTATATCTATATATTTTAGAGAAATGCTTTGTTTAAAAAATAATTATTCTAAAAAGGTATTTCAATTTCCCCGAAAGGCGATTAATTTAATTTTTGATTATATTCCTCAAAGAGTTAGAGAACTGTGAGAAAGAGCTTTTAAAATCAAAAGAGGAAAAAGAAGCATTGATTCAGTCTGTTACAGAATGTACTAAAGATTTAACTAAGGAAAAAGAGAAAAGCGATTTCCTCTTTGAAAGTCTGAAAGAAAAAGAGAATAAATTAAAAAAAGCTGAACAATATAAAAAGGAATTATTTGATAAAGATATTGAAAACAAAAATTTAATGAAAAGATTGAAAGAAGCTGAAGACCGATGAAGTGGGCACATTATAGATGAATCATGAACTGATATGAGCGATGAATCATTTCCAGATACACTCAGCAAGTTTCAAAAAAGGCAAAATAAAGAGGTAATGGAGAATGCCCAAAAAATGATTGAAATGCTGATGCAAAATAAACAAAACTTTGAGTTATTTTGCAAAGATGTTTCTAATCCTGAGCATTTTAAAGATTTAATTGATCAATATAAGTATGAAGAGGTCATTTTGAAGCTCTTATTATTTGTTGGACTTTTAATGAGCTGCTCAGATAAAAAAGGCAATAAAATTAAGAAGCAAAGACCAAAAAATGTTCCAAAATTATCTTTATCACCACAGCTGCTTCATAAAGCAGAAAATAATGCAATTGCATCAACTTTTTCAACTAAACAATCGGATAGGCCAATGAGCTCTGAGCTTATTGAAAATATTAAGCCAGTGTTTTCAGTAGAGCTTGATGAATATGAACACAGAATATCCAAGCTTGACAGTGAGATTAATACAAATATGAAAACATGCAAAGAAGCTTTAGCAAATTCTTTAAAAACTCCATCCCCAAGATGCTCAGAAATAAGCAGCTTTTCTGGAAGAGTCTCTATAAATTCGATAAAACCAAGAAAGCACTTCACAAATAATATTGGTGCCCATTTAAACCAAAATATTTTACAGAATAAAAAGCTTGCTGTTTTAAAAAATGACAAAGAAGAAATCAATTCCAGCGATATTAAAGCTTGATTTCTAGCTCTCCACCCTCCATTATTAAAAAAAAAAAATAAGTTCGATCACAGAATGGATTAATTTTTTTTTTGAAAAATTGATATGCAAATTTTTGTAATAAATTTTTATATCAAATTTAAAAATCCCAAATCGAAATAATTTGAATCACTTTTCAAAATATTTTTTCATAAAAAAATTTTTTATATTCAACAAATTTTTTGTTCATTCACAGAGGGTGCTTTTTACCAAAAAAATAGGGACTATCCAATGGTTTTATTCGCTCACACGATGGGGGAGTAAGTGAAAATGCAATCCAATTCACAGGAGGAAGAAAAAAAATAAAAAATTTGCTAGAGAGTTTTCTAATTGCAAGAAACAAAGGGGGATTAGATGGCAGTCCTTCTGGAAATTTAAATTTTGTTCAGAGCAAGCCAAGAGAGCTACTTGTAAGTGGAGATTTACAATTAATTGACGAAATTCTGATTTATGAGAATATCAAAGTTTTTCCTTTAGATCCTACCAAGAAAATTGTTAAAAATAAATAACTTTAATTTCTATCTCTCATTTTTGCGAATAAAAATGCTGGCCAATGTTGGATATTTATTCAAACTCGCAGATAGGTCAATAAATGTAATTCATGGCAAAGACTGCATAAAGTAACTTTTACTCAGGCTTCTCCAAGGTCTCTGCACAAATGACATCGATAAATTCGTGAGCAGTCCTCAATGGGGAATGAACTCTTTATTTTTAGACCCAAAAGGAAGGATTCAGTGCCACGCAATTATAGTAAAAGCTCCTTCATTTGTAGATTACGATCCTGCGTTTTTTATAGATACACATATAAATCAATCGTCAATTCTTATGGCTTATATCAAGCAACATGCATTTAGAAAAGACGTGAAAGTAGACAATCTTGATGAACTCATGAGTGTATATGCAACTGCATCACCTGTGTCAATCCCAGAAGAGCCTGAAGGGGCAAGGCAATTTTTTGATGAAATAGGAGAGCCTCCTAAAATTGACGAAGACTTAGGGAGAATGCTTTATGGTTATACATGCTTTGTTGATCCAAGATGCAAGCTATTAGGAACTAGAACGATTACTGAGCAGGATTGCCTAGAAATTGAAGAAGATAGTGGAATCGTGGAGAAAGGGTCTGAGCATTATAGGTATTTAAGGATCTTATTAGGCATTCCTGAAGGTCCGCCAATTTGCAATGAAATTCCGCAGATGCTAAATTTTGATCTTTTAAATACGATAAGCTACAATAAAGGCTGCTATGTTGGCCAAGAACTGATGGCAAGAGTCCACACTCAAGGCGTCGTAAGAACAAGAACTTATCCATTTTTGATTACAGATAAGCTTGAAGGCTTAACTGATGCTGTTCATCCTCCAGTTGAATTTGTTGACGAAGCTTGTGACTTAAATTTATCAGGAAAAAGAATTGTTAACGATAAAGGAGAAGTTGTAGGTGAAATTTTTGAGGCAGTGAAAAATATTGGATTGCTGAAAATAAGAGGCGGATTAAAGCAAAATATATATAAAACAGAAAATGATATCAAGCTACTTGTTTGGAAGCCTTACTGGTGCAATGAGACTAGTTCAAGTACAACGATTGAATAATATATAAATTATTAATTAAATAGGAAGAATTTTACTTAAAATGTGTAAGGAAAGTTCAGTAATATTGGGCATTCGATTGACTCAGCATGGGATGTTTCTATATTTTGATATTCTTCTTCTGTAGGCTGCTGAGACATTCAGGTATGAAATGATGTTTTAATAGCCTGATAATATTCATATGAAAAAGGAATATAATGGATGTCTCTTAGGATATCTTTTGATTCTGTTTGGAAGATTTCATAAAATAATTCTCTTTTTCACTCTTCAGCATACTTAAATAAATCTCCTGTAAATATTACATTTTTCAATTTTTTTAAGTTAAATACTTCTCTTTTAGCTAAATAGGATTGCGCTATCAGTTTAGCTTCAATTTCTGGATTACCTTGATCCTCAAATATATTTTTAATGATATACGGCATATGTGATGCTAAGTCTATATTTATTGTGTCTGAATCACTCCAAAACCCGAGCACCCCAATCATCAGTAAACAAATACTACCTAGAAGCATTTTATTGCTTGACTCATTTTTAGCTATCTTTATTCAATTATTTCTTTCATATAAATGTCCTACTCAATAAGCACAATTATAAGCAGCTCCAAAGGTACCAAGAGTAACGATAAATTTCAAAGTTTCCCCGTCAAAGTCCACGACCTCAACGCTGAAATTCAACCAGCAAGAGTAAAACGCCCTCGGCATCTCCGAAAAAACCCTTTCAACGCATTTTACAAAGAAACCCCAGAGTCATTTAAACCAAAAAACTACAATAAAATCCTAGACGGCTTTTTACTTTTAGAAATATGCAAAGTGGAATGCCTTATACTTACACTTAATTAATATAGAAAACTCCGCCGTAATTCCCGAAAGACTACCTCCACCCTTAACGCTTCTCTCGCTTGCTCACTATCAATCATAACACAACCTTTCAAAGAGCCGCCCTTACTGGACGAGGATGCTCATCGAGTGCCAATTTCCCTTCCACAAGGTTCCTGCTGCCTTTCGTGCTCGCGGCTACAGGTGTTGAGAAAAAGGGCTGCTTCGTCGTCGCCATTTTAATGTATATGCAAAGTAGAAATGCCAAATGAAGCAATTTGTGCAAGACTCAGCGGTGAAGGCATATCTGATGTAGTAGAGGACGATTTAAAGTACTTTACAAGCTTAAGTACATTAGATCTCTCAGATAACGCAGTTGCTATGGAAAAGCTGAAAAATTTAGAAAGTCTGACTGAGCTGAATTTGATGTGCAACAAAATAACGAACATTCCAACCCTCCCATTTCCTTCATTCAGATGTTTGGAAACTTTGAATTTAAGCTATAATAAAATCCACGCATCAAGTATTTCAAATCTTTCTTCACTTGGAAGATTGGAATCGCTGGATTTATCTTCAAATGATTTATGCACCTTACCTGAAGATTTAAGTGACTTTAAGGCTTTGAAAGAATTGTATTTAAGCTCAAATGGGTTTTCTACTGACAGTGTTTTATTTTCTGCTTCTTTATTATTCAGGTCTTTGTCTACAATTCCTGGCTTGCAAAAGCTTGATATTTCTAGAAATAAATTGAGAGGAATCCATAGCGATGCTCTTGAACAAGAAGCATTCGTACATCTAAGAGAGCTGGATTTTTCTTATAACTGGGTAGATAATCAAGATAACCTTATGTATGCAAGCAATATGCCAAGTCTCCAAATACTTATAATAACAGGCAATCCTTTTGCACAAACCAAAGATGTTGATAAATTACAAGAGGTAATCGCAACTGAGCTAGGCGGAACAATTATAAGCGAATCGCAAAATAACAAAAAAAGAAACAAAGCACCTTATGCAAGACCAATTGCTTATATAACTCAAGATTATACAGCTGCTTTAAAAAATCAATTGTTTGGGGTTGAGCTTAGCAAAGATATGGGCGTGCTGCCGATTTCTGAAATAAATTCAACACAAGAAATCGAAGAAGATATTTTCCCGCCTGCAATTGAGCCTCCTCCAGCTTATAAAGATATTTATACACCGAGTAATGATAGAGGCTCATCTAGGCCTATAAAAGAAAGTGCTGGAAATCAATTTTTCTTAACAGAAACTGAAGGAGGAGAGAAAAAGATGAGAGAAAAAGCCAAAAGGACCAGACTTGAAGAGTTCAGAAACGCTGCAAGAAGTCTACTTGGAGATGAAAAAGAATATGAAAAATCGCTTGATTTAGAAGCTGCTTATAGACAGCTTAAACATATGATAAGACATCCTACCACTTACCAAAGCAAAAATGCTGGTCCGAGATATTCTCAGTTTACAGCTTCAAGAAACACTTATAAGCTCAGCATACAGCCTAAAGTAACTGAGTCTAGCAAGAAAAAGTCTTCTCAAATGGATGATGTGCGTAAGGAAATTGAGTTTATTGGAAAAACTCTTGATGCAATTCCTCATAGGATTCAATCTGTATAAGTTAAGATTAATAATATATATTTTCATAAAATAAAGACTATTTCATTCTATTTACTTGATTTATATATGTATTTTTATTTTTATCAAATTTTAAGCATTTTTAATAATAAATTGGCAATGATATCATAAAAATTAATATTTAAATTTCATATATTTTTTTCTTGACATTATTTTTTTTTAGATGGTTCGGCAATTCAAAAAGGTAAAACATAAGCCCAGAATTAGTTTGTTAAATTTTTTCGCAGTTTAAATAATTTAAATGCGATTCTCATTACCACTATGTGAAATTTCTTTCAAGTTTTAACTATTTCTTATAAATTTATGATAATAAAACTTCTATATAATTTCCTCAAAACTTAGCTAAATAATTATTATTTAATTATTCTTTTAATAAGCATTTTAGAGCTATAATATATTTATCTAATAAATCAAAAACACGTTAATAAACAAAATCGATTAAAAAAATTTCATGGATATTCCAGTTATTTTGCAGAATCTCATATACATAAAACGGCCGGTGACGAGCGACCTGTCCTCCTCCTCCTGGCGGGTGTCCTTATGCATATCCGGATGCGATTTTTGGTACAATTAACTGCTCAAGGGTTGGCTAGCCTCGAAGTGAGAGGCTCAGCACCATTTCAGCAAATTAGTGGTCTCGCTCGAGCGGCAGTTTTTTGCATCTTTTTTGCCAGCAGCACCAGGCCCAGAACGGGTATCTGATAAATTAACTGCCTAAGCTACTTTTCTGGCCTGTCCCGAGCCTGCGTAACCACATTGAGTTTTTTCTTCGAATGATCCGGAGAAAAACGAAGACAGGCTAGACGAAGCTTTCAGGGTTAGTCTTTTCAGTTTAGAGGGTCCTTCAATAGGACGATATTGCTAAAGCTACGCAAGGCTTGGGCAATTCTGCACTTGGGTTGGAAATGGAGGTTCCAGGTAAAATCTGTTTTCCAGATCTGGAGGGAAATGCCTTTACCAAGAAATCAGGTGTTTCAGCCCAGGCCCAAGCTGCCTTGAGGGAACGCACGGTGCTTCAGGAACGGTGGACTATAAATGCCCATCCTAATCTAATCTAATCAGAATCTCAAAGATTACCATCACAGAGCTATGGAAAGAGATGAAATTCAAAACTTTAGAGAAGATGTAATATCCCTCATAAATGAATCAGCAGAAAAAGGTCTTTTTAATTGCACTAAAAACAAAGAAGATTATATACAGAACATTTACACTAAAAAGTTAAATACATTACTTCCATTAGCAAGAAACCAAAAATTAGATCTGTTTGGCTTACTTGCTAAGCATTTGGACTCTATAAGAGTAATTGTAAACATTCCGACGACTCTTTTAAGAATTGAAAATATTTCTGTTCCATTTTTGATCCAAACTTTAAAAAATGGGGCAGTTGTATCAAGGCCGTGTCTTGATAATGATTTTTTCAAGCTAAATCAGAGAAAAAGTGACGAAAATGGTCCAATTGTTTGCTATAAAGCCAAAAACAAAGAAACTCTAATACTAAATGCTGTTGAAAGTGCTCAAGCAATTTGAAAATCAACCAAAGCCCCTGCAATGCTGCAATATTACATTCAAAGTTATTCAAACCCTGCTTCTATTACAAGAGTGCTCTGAAAAATTGGATGTAAGCTCAAATTCTATACAATTATCAACCGCTCCAAAGTAAAAAACAAAACTAAAGCAGAATCCACAAATAGCACACCTAAAAGGATGGTTAGACGAATGAATCGAGCATCATCAATCACTCCAAGCATGACACCCTCTAAAATGCTGTCTAAGCTAACTCAGTCAATAGTCAGAAAAAATCCTGCTGAGTTTCCAGATCTCAATGATATTCATGAGGAAAAAACTGAAATATTAGGAAATGACAGCTCATTAAATTTAGGCGAGGAAAACGAAAAAAGCAGCCCTGATTTATCATTATCAAAAGAATTCATTGTAAATTCTAAAATTCCTGATAGCTGCTTTGGGGTGGAGAATAAAGGGAGAATCCCAGAAATCGAAGCCATGGTATCTGAAGTCATTTCATTTTTAAATACCAAAGTATTTAGGGATGATGGAATTAAAGGAATCGTGCTTGATTTTATACAAGATAAAAATAAGAATTGGGTGCTTATAGACTGCAAAGAGTATTCGCTGATATATAAGCTGACATTAGATGCAAACATAATTGAAGAGCGAAAATCAACTCCATCGATTTCTACTAGAAGTAGGTCATGTGACTTAAAAAAATCTAGTACCAAAATTGAAATTGACAAAAAAGATCTGGATACAAGCTTTATTATATATAAAGAACACAGAGAAAAAACAAATGAGCTGCCATTTAAAATTAGGGCTAAGCCAAAAGAGTATTTAAAGCCTGAAGTGCAGGAAAAAGATCTCATGGAAAGGATAAGTAAAGTTAATGCAAGAATTGACCGTATTGTTAGCCATAAGCCTTCTGTAAGTTTATCGTCAATGGACTTAAAAGAGCAAAGCATACAAGCGTATAAGATATACTTTCTTTAGAAATTTACCAGTATTAATTCTAAAAAGAAATGTTGTCTTTTTTTTTAAAATCTTGTATAAGCAGCTATTATCAATGTATATAAGCTTCCTTAGGAGGTATAAGATATAATTCTCGATCTTTGCTTTCCCCAATTCCTTCTAATAACCCATTTCTATGTCCCCCAAAAACCAACCAAAAAATTGAGAATGCTTCCTTTATAACTAATAAACTAATAGCTAATAAATTATAGCCATTAGACCTTAAAGTCTGACCTTTTCGAATAAATACTAAATATTGCAAATGAATTTTTCACCAATCTTACTGCGAATTTCAGCTAGGAAGTCTTTTTCAAGTCCTTATGCCTGCAATTTTTGTCTGAATATCTTAGAAAGTCGTCAAATCCAAACAAACTCTTTTTAATTATTACCGAGCAAAATGTGACCACAACATCTCTCCAGACAATAGTTTTTACTATTTATGACAGTCTGTGGGTTTTATATTGCTTGAAACTCTCATAAAACCAACATGCAAACAATCCTTAATTTTCTGTTCAGCCTTCCTCAGAAATTTATAAAGATAAACTTTTTCAGTGTTAGACATGTAAGGAGACTCATAATTTGATATCTTCTGGAACAGAAAATATAGCACAAGGCCTCATTATTAATTCCTAGCATTAGTGAGTCTCCACTAATCATTTCTTCTTGCTCCATTTTAATTTTTTTTTTCCTTTATAAGAGATTCTTTAAACAGTGACAAAAATCATCTCTGCATAAGAAAGCACTATAAAAGTGTAATAGATACCCTCGATGAAGCAAAATTCAATACAAAGCTATCAAAAGTCAACAAAAATCTTTTAGAGAAGTACGGAGGAGAACAATTTTGGAACCAGTTTATCCTATCCCTTTACAATAAGATATTAGCAAATGAAGCCTTAACTAAATATTTCAAGCAAACAAAGCTAGACACGTTTGCAATGATCATGAATGGAATGCTCATGATTTTCAACGGAATGGTAAATCTAGAGTTCAGAAGAGCCATTCGGTCTTCTCATCAAAAAATGGGAATAACTGACCGTGAGTTCGAGTATTATGCAGATATTTTTGAAGGGACTTTAATCGAATTTCAGGTTGAAGATGTTGACAGGCAGCTGATAATGTCTCAAATTAAATCAATGAAATGTCTAATAACTAAAAATATTTAATTAAAGTTAAGAATATGAAAAACAGCCATATTATTGAAATAAACAGCTGAAATTTTGATAGTATCAACTAAATGGATAAAAACTTAATTTATATATGATTTTGCCAGCGAATTCGTTAATTAAATTAAACTGGCCATAAACGGGTTTTCCTCGTCTCGGCTCCAAAAGAGCAGCTTCCATGGAT
Source organism: Blepharisma stoltei (assembly GCA_914767885.1). NCBI lineage: Eukaryota > Ciliophora > Heterotrichea > Heterotrichida > Blepharismidae > Blepharisma > Blepharisma stoltei. Next base: position 278,495 of record CAJZBQ010000022.1, on the reverse strand, counting down.
TTTCTGAGTTCAAATGAGGAAATAGAAAGCAACCATCTTGAATTTCCGACCTGAACCACCTGTCCAGGGGATTAGCTCCCCTGACAGAGCCGTCATCTGAAGAGTGCCACACTAGTCCTGACAAGGAAGAATCATGTGGTAGGCAAAATCTGATAGTCCATCTGGCAGGGACAGAAAAACCCTCGGGGGAGAAATAAAACTTCCCTCTTTGGCAAGACATTCCTAGGCTGAAGGCTTACTTCAAAAAGGACAGGGGCCTGCTTTCACCTTCATCAGGATGAATCCTCCCACTCCACATGAGTGTGTCTCGGAGTCCAATTTCCGTCAACATACTATTTTATTTCTTTCGTTAAATAACTCTACCCTCTGTGAAAGGAAAAATCCCTATTTTTGGGTGAAAACCTCTCCTCCGTGAGCGAATAAAAATTTTTTATGAAAAAAATATTTGATATATAAGTGATGATTATTATATAACGGATTCTCTAACTAATTTTGTTTAATTTTAAATAGCTTGTATTTTTTGAAAAAAAATTAACCTGCCTCTGTGAGCGAACAAAATTTTATTGCTCGATCATGGAGAGGAGGTGAGTAAAGAATTCAAAATGAAAGAAAATAATTCATTTTTGGTTCCATATTTGATGAAAACTGATTACTGTATAATTATAAGAAGGAAGATTTTAATTATTTTTCTCTTTACTATAAAAGAAACACGCATAAAACTGGTAATTTTTTATTTACCCGATAAATTAATATGGATTTGCCTGTGACACTGGAGAGCCTAAATGTTTTCCACCAAAAAGCGATGGAGGAAGATGAAATTCAAAGTTTTCAGGAAGATTTGGCTTCAATGATAAAGGACTCAAAACAAAAAGGCCATTTCAAAGGGCTTCGAAGTGAATCTGAATATCTGCAGAGTCTAAACACAAAAAAAATTAACAGCTTGCTGCCAAACAATTTATTCAAAAGAAAGCTGGATATTTTCGAAACGTTCGTAAAACACTTCGATCTCAATAACCTTGACGTAAATATTCCTACTACTCTTATGAGGACGGAGAATCTACCTGTCTGTTTTCTAATTCGCACAATAAAAAATGGAAAGGTGGCTTCTAGGCCGTGTTATGAGAATGAGTTTTTTGAGATGGAAAATGAAGGATGTAAAGAAACGAATGCAGGTACGCCTTTGTATGCGTATAAAACCCCGAATAAAGAAGTTAGTGTTATATGCTCAATAGAGCATGCTCAAAATATATGGAGATCTTCAAAAGAGCCTGCAAGACTACAGAAATTTGTTAAAAGTCTATCAAACCCGCCATCAATCACAAGAGTGCTATGGGTTGAAGGGTCAAAAAATAAATATTTTTCAATTATAAACAATAAGAAGCTCAAGTGGGATATAAAAAATGATAGCAAACTTGGGCCTAATAGGCAGCAAGGTGTTAGAAAGCGCACACTCTCTAATTTTGAGTACAGAAAAATGCTTAAGCAGACTTCTCAATCCATAAACAATCCTTTTAAAATCAAAACAATTGAGAAAAAAGGAAAAAACCGAATCCCTTCTCTATCCCAATCTTTTTGCCAAATTCCTACTGATGATACAATTTTCCCTGCTCAGGAACCCAAGAGTGAAGCATCTAAAAGGCTTCGAGAAGACTCCTATGCCGATTTTTTAGTCGACTCTAAAAAAATTGAAAAATGCTGTGTTGTTGAAAGCAGAGGAAAATATGAAGAAATTTGTTCAATGGTATCTCAAATTATTGATTTTTTGAATAAACAAGTGTTTAAAGAAGATAATGTGAAAGGAATTGTACTTGATTTTATACTAAATAATGAGAGGAAGTGGGTCTTGCTTAAGTGCAAAGAATTTTCAAATAGCTATAATAAAAGTTTGCAAACAAGCTGTGCTTTAAACAATGGATGGGAGAAAAAAAGATATATAAGAAAAGAAAGAAGCCAATCAAATGATTTTAGCCGAGATTTAAAACTAAAAACCTTAAAATTAGAAACATCAGAGGTAGAGCCGAGTATAAAAAATGAAGAAACTCAAAGCACTCTAGCTGAAAGCTATAAAGCTAAGCCGAGGCATAGACTTACACCTATAGATTTGTCGGAAAAAGATATTTTTGAGAGATGCTCTAAAGTAAACGAAAGAATTGATAAAATTGTAAGCCACCAAAGTGAGATCAACCTAAGCTCACACTTCACCGAGCCTCAAAGCAATCCAGCTTATGAAGCAAGAATAAGCCCTCAGTCATGCTCAATTTGGAACCCATCAATATCTAAATTTAAATGTCCATTTTATAAGAAAGCGACAATTGAGAGCAGCAACTCGTCAAATAACTCAGAAGGTTCATTTAATGAAAAAGTTGATGCCTACACAAGAAACCATATTAACAATATGATTGATAGCTTAGATGAACTGAATTTGAATGCACAAATTGCGAAAGTAAAAAATGAAAAACTAGTAGAAAAATATGGAGGAGACGCATTTTGGAATAAATTTATACTCTCGCTTTATAATAAAATTCTTGCAAATGAGCTTCTTAGTAAATATTTCAAGAGCTCTAAGCTTGAAAATTTTGCAATGATAGTGGATGGAATGTTTGAACTTTTTAATGGAAATGTAACTCTCGCGTTTAGAAGAAAAGTAAGAGCTTCTCATCAATTTATGGGATTGGTGGAAAAAGAGTTTAATTTCTACGTAGATATTTTTGAAGACACATTAAATGAATTTCAGGTAACTGATATTGATAAAAATATTGTGATGACACAAATTCGGTCTATGAAATGTTTGATATGTAGACAAAGTTCATAAGATTCGCTGTAAAGTTTTGCCCTTTTTCTTTTTATTAAATATTAATTATATAATAAATATCAACTTATGTTAATAACTTTAACAAAATATGAACTACAAGATATAAAACGCTTTAATGGAATTTTAAAAGATTACTACTAGAATTTTTATCTTACCTTAAAATCAATTCTGACATTTTTTTAAGGTTATTATAAAAATATTGGATTGATATAGTATTCGTCTTATCAATTTAACATTTAAATAATTATCAGTTAGCATCAATTTATATTAAAATTTATCTCTATCAGCTTTCTTAACATGCTCTGATTTATATTAATTGCAGGTTATTAATAAGCATCTTTATTGGTTTAAGAAAATCTTGGAATAATAGATGGAAGAGCTCAAATTTTGCACAGACCCTTTCTCATTGGCAAACGGTAGAGCCTCGCTTATAAATTCACCTCAAAAAGCCAATGACATGTTCAGTAAAGGGCTCAGCAATCTTCCGAAACTATTTAATAGCAAACCAATTGATATTTATAGTCTTTTTGCCTTATACTCTGCCTCAAGGAGCTTTAATGTAAATATACCGACAACAATTATTAAGACTGAGGATTTAGAGCATACTGTCATGCTTAGGACTAAAACCAATGGCATTCTTCATTGTAGGCCATGCGGGATAAATGATTTTTTTGCTTTGAGTCAAAAAAATAAAAAGCATGAAGCACAAATTTATTTGTACAAATCACTGTATAGAGAAAGCATTGTTTTCCATTCAAAAGAAAGTGCTGAGGCATTTTGGAAATCTTCCAAAGATTCTTCAGCAATCGTCCAGTATTATGTAAAATGCATGTCTTCACAAGTATCTCTTACAAGAGTCTTGTGGAGGTCAGGAAAAACAAAATATTTTAATATTATCAGCTGTGAAAAACCTATAATTAGATCTCAAGATTTTCAAAAGAGAACTACGTGTCCTTCTTCTTCCTTCAAAAGGAAAAAAACACAATCGATTGATTTTCGATACACTAATTTAATTCTCAAAACTTCAATGTCTATTAACAACCCATACAAAATCAACGCAGCGTCAAAATCCAGCCTCAAAGAAAGGCCAAAATTAACAAATTCGTTTTCAGAAGCAAATATGGATGACCCAAGCTTTATGATTAGAAAAACCAGATCAGACGACCCATCAATTTTCGCTTTTAAGGCAAAGCAAAACCAAAAGTACATTCTTAATAAAAATAACCCAGAAAGTTTTATTGTGGTAGAGAATAAAAACAAGATACCTGAAATAGAAGCAATGATAAGCGAAATCATTGATTTTTTGAATGCTTATATTTTTAAAGAAGAAGACTTGAAAGGCGCGATTTTTGAATTTGTTTATGATCGAGATAGTAAATGAGTTTTTCTTACTCCCCCGCCCTCCGTGAGTGAACAAAAAAAATTTTGTTCACTCACGGAGAGGGGTTAATTTTTTTTTTTTTAAAAAATTTATATATAAATTTTATAGAAAAAAAATTTTTTCGAAATTTAAAAAAATCCTAATTTGCAAAAATTGGGAAGCAAAATATTAATTTAATTTATAAAATTTTATGTTTTAAAACGCAATTTGTTTAAAATTAAACAGAATTAGCTCGAGATTTCATTATACTAATTATCACTTATATATTAAATTTTTTTCCATAAAAAATTTTTTCTATTAAAAAAATTTTGTTCACTCACGGAGGGTGGGCTTTTGGGCAAAAAATGGTGATTTTTCTAATGGTTTTGTTCACTCACAGAGGGGGGGGGGAGTTAATTGCAAAGAAATCAGCTTAAACAGCAAGCTGCCACCTGAAGTAGATAATCTTAAACGATATGAAGCTAATACACAGAAGCGAAGGAGTAAGTCATTTGTGATGCTGAAAAGTTATGAAAATAAGACAGATTCGCCAATGTGTTCTGATGCAGACTCTAAACAAGCTGCTATAACTACTGAAGAGCAAGTTAAATGTCCTTTTAGAATTAGAACAAGCCCAAAGCATCATCATGCTCAAGGGCATCGGTCTGAAAAAGAATTATTAGAAAGATGCAATAAAGTCAACGAGAAAATCGACCAAATAGTAAATTTAAACCCACTAAATTACTTAAGAGATGTAGACTTTAAAGAGCAAAGCATAAAGGCTTATCAAGCTCGATTCCAGCTTGAAAGCTACTCGTTTTTTGCATCTCAAAATAAAGAAGAAGGAAGCGTGCGAACAACAGAAGCTTCATCTCCTTCAAAAATAGAAAATTGGTCACCTGCTAAAACAGAGCCTATTACAAATGCAGTTTTTACTGATAAAATGCTTGACCATACTCGAAAATTCATATCAGAAGGGATCAACCACTTAGATGAGATGAGGATGAATACAGAGCTTTTAAAAATAAAGAGGCATAATATTGTTGGAAAATATGGAGGAGATGAATTCTGAAGCATGTTTATAGATTCTCTTTATCAAAAAATCTTGAGCTTTGAGTCATTGAAAGCTTATTTTAAAACTTCGTGCGTGAAAATGATAGCAGATGGGATGTTTAAGATTTTTAATGGATGTGCCACACTTGAATTTCGGAGAAATGTGAGATCTGCTCACAATTCTTTAGGAATAAGTGAGAGCAATTTTTCACTGTATATTAAATTGTTTGAGGATACTCTGATTGAGTTTAATGTAGAGGAAGAAGATAAGCAGATGATAATGTCGCAAATCAAGTCAATGAAATGTTTAATTTGCAGACAAACAGTGCTTTAAATAATAATATATATGAATTAATAGCTCATTTATAATTTTTGAGATCGAAATTTAATTGGAGAATAATGAGGTTGAAGTAAAATTTATTATAGATCTATGCATTTGGCTTAGTTTTAGCAGTGAGAATATTTATATGTTTAGAAGCAATTATCTGGTGTCTATATCCTAAGTACTTTTTCCATTCAATAAAATAAGAATAATAAATATTCAATTAGACTCATTTATCAGACTAGTTATTAATCATATAATAATCAATAATTTTCATCAATAAAGGTCTGAATAAATATTTAATGAAGGCAAAAAATGATAGCTTAAATCTTAAGGATAATTTGTCATTCCATAGAATCATAATGAGCAGAATATAAAGCTTTCATTGGAAAATAAGAAAATCAACATCTTTTAAATGAGTTAATTCATGATTCTTGGTTTATGTTAAACCATGTTTCGTGGATAAGATAATTTTTCATTACGACTTAGATGGACGAGCTCAAAAAAAGCACAGAAACATTTATGATGCCAATCTCCAGATGCTCTATTAGAAGCTCCACAAATATTTGCAAAAATCCAGGCAATAATACTAAGAAAAACCTTGACATCCTGCCTAAACTGACGAATGGAAAGAAAATCAATATTTTTACTTTATTTGCGCTATTTTCAAATTCCCGAGAGCTCAATATAAACTTGCCAACAACTTTAATAAAATCCGAAGATTTGCCGATCCCATGCTTACTATGAGCAAAAAGTAATGGAATACTCTGCTCGAGATTTTGCAAAGACAATGAGTTTTTTATATTTTCCCACAAAAATAAAAACTGTGAAGGGCATACTTATTTATATAAGCGCTTTGATAAAGAAAGTATTATTCTCAATTCTAAAGAGGCTGCTGAGTCGCTTTGAAATTCTTCCACAGATTCCTCCGCAATGATTCAAACTTATATAGAATCCCCATCAAACCCTAAGTCAATTCTTAGAGTTTTATGAAGGTCTGGCATGAAATCAAAATATTTTACAATAATTAACAGGATTCACGTCATAAATAATTTGTGTGAAACCCAAAGAAAAGTTTCGGCAACTCCAAGCTTGTACCAGAGGAAAAAGAGTTTAAGCATTTTAGGAGATTTTAAATACACAGATATGATTCTCAAAACATCGAGATCTATCAATAATCCATATAAAGTAAGTAGGTTTTCGAGGACTATGAGGAGAGAAAAAACTAGGTCTGATAAAATGATAACAGCTAAAAATAAAGATGAAAAGCACATAGAAGTAAGGGATTTTCAGCTGCAAGACCAAAACAATATGATTGTGGATCCAAAGAAAACTGATAATATCTTAGTTTTAGAAGACTCGATTAAAGGAGCTGAGCTAGACCCTATAGTTGACCAAATTGTGGCATTTTTAAATTCCAATGTATATAAAGAAGAAGAAATTAATGGAATTGTTTTAGATTTTGTTCTTTGCAAAATGCAGAAATGAGTATTATTAGACTGCAAAGAAATTTCTGTAGGAAGATGCAAAACTCCTTTTGAAAACGGCAAAAAAGTAGAATTAAAGCCTTTAAGTAAACGGCGGACCAGCTCATATGGTGAAGTTTTAATACTTGAGAGCCAAAGAAGCACCCCAAAACCTGATATCAAAATCAATAAAACTCCATCAACTCATTCAAGTCTTGGCTGCCCTTTTACAATTAAATCAACCCCAAAGCTCATCCCAACTTCTGCAAGCGAAAAAGATTTGTTCGACAGGTGAAATCAAGTCAATGAAAGACTTGGAAAAATTGTGAGCTTGAAGCCATCATATGTAAAAGATGCAAAAGAACAAAGCATAAAAGCTTATCAGACAAGATACAATGCAAGGCACGGGACAGTCATAGAGCCAACAACACCTTCTTTAGAAACAGATTCAAGTCCATTGACTTCCAATACACAGCCTACGTCAAACCCACTGTGGGATAACGAAAACCAGCATATTCATAGATGCTTTGCAGACATTATTGGGAGAATTGATGAAATGAACATGAATACAGAACTTTTAAAGGTTAAACATCAAAATCTAGTAGGAAAGTATGGTGGAGATGATTTTTGGAATAAATTTATCAGGTCTTTATATAAGAAAATTATGTCAGATGAATCTAGTCTGCATAAGTATTTTGTTGGGTCTCACTTGGACATGATTATTGGAGGGATGTTTAAGGTATTTAATGGGTGCGCCACTTTAGAATTTAGGAGAAAAATAAAAGCAGCCCATGAATTTATGGGAATTAGTGATAAAGATTTCAATCTTTATTCCGATTTCTTCGAAAGTACATTGAATGAGTTCGAAATTGAAGAGGAAGACAAAAGAGTCATCATGACACAAATTAGATCTATGAGGTGCCTCATCTGTAGATATCCTCAGATAGGTTCATAATAAAATAACTAGCTGTTACAACTTAAGTCTTATAATTTGCATATTAAATAATCATAAATTTAATCGGAATATATCTTATCTTCTGCATCTTAATATAATATGCATGATGTATTCTTTTGTTAATTTATATTTTTATTTTTTTTAAGATGATAATTAATTTACCGATCTAAATACTTTCGATTAAATAAAAAGCAATTTTCTTATTTCATGTATATGAAAGCATTTTAACTCTAAAAGAAAATGGTGGCAAAGTAGCTTGTATTGCGATATGCTATAATTATTTTTCGTTTTTATCAATGCATTTAATCATTTCAAAAAAAATTTATTAAGTATTTTTTTATAAAGCCTTAATGGAAGTCCCTAAGATCTTAGAGAACCTAAATGATATTCATCAAAATGAGGAGGAAGAAAGCAAATATCGAGTTATAGGAGAGGAATTAAGATCAATTTATAATCAATCATCAAAGCCAGGTTTTATGAGATCTGTATATAGAGTTGTTTCGCAGGTACCTGAGCATGGCCAAAACTGTTTTATCAGCAAACTGAATAATTTACTACCAAAAGCTTCTCTAAGTAAAAGACTGAACTTATATTCTTTGCTTGCAAAAAACCAAACGACAATCAAGCTTAGCATCCCCACCACACTTTTAAGACTCGAAGGGAGAGAAAAACCATATTTGCTTCAAACAAGAAGGGATGGATTTTTGCAAGTAAAACCCTGCCATGAAGATGAATTTTTTGTCCACAAATGTAAAATGAATAATGACAATTTTCCATTAAATTGTGGTAAAATCCAAGGCAGAGAATTACTTTTATTTTTCACAAAAGAGCAATCAGAAAAATTTTGAAATTCGAATAAAGAAGAACGCTGCTTACAAAATTTTATCCTAGGAAAGTCAAACCCTGCATCTATAACCCGAGTATTATGGAGAGAAGGTATGAAAAATAGATATTTTACCATCATAAATCGTAGGATGATTAATGAAAAAGAGAAAAAAAGCCCAAATAAAAAAATCAACGCACATAAGAGGAATAGCTCATTTACAAGCATGGCTGAATTTAAATATTCTAATTTCCCATGGATAGCGCTATTTTGGCCTTGATTTTCCCACTGGGAAAATTTTTTGGTTTGACCAAACCATATGGTACTGGTCGAACCAAAAAATTTTCTAGTGGGAAAATCAAGGCCAAAACAGCGCCATCCACAGGAAATTACAATATACAAATTTAATTTTCCCTACTTCAAAGTCTATCAATAATCCTTTCAAACTAAGCAAAAGAGTTGAAAGAGATAAATCACATTCATTCACTTTAGACATAGAAAAAAGCTCTACACTTGATAGTAGTTTTCATACGAACGTAGATGGAGAAAAGAGTTCAAGCGACATTGACTATACTGATCACTGGATTTCTCCTCAAACCATAAGCCTATTAAAAGATGAGCTTAATAAAGAATTCATTGTATCAACCAAAAATACTGAGAGTTGCTGTGCAATAGAAACCTTCATCAAAATCGACGATATAGAAGCCATGGTTGATCAGATTATTAATTTTTTAAACACATTGGTGTTTCGGCAATATAATATCAAAGGAATCGTCCTAGATTTTATGCAAGACAAAACTAATTCTTGGGTACTATTAAACTGCAAAGAATATACAAGCGGCTCAAGAATCAATCTTGAAGTCAATAATCTCAATCTACGCAGAAAATCCCAAAAATCAAACAGATCACAATCTCTTGAGTTTTCAAATATAGAAGAAGAGGCTGAAAAGAGAAAGCCAGCCAAAGGAAAATTCAAAGCACATTATGATGATACTCAAGAAAGCAAAAAGAATCTACCATTTAAAATTAAATTAAAAAGGCCTGCTATGGCAGAGAAAACTTTAATGATGAGTGAAAAAGAGCTTCTGGAAAGATGCAATAAAGTAAACGAAAAATTAGATAAAATTCTGACTCAAGGCCAATCAGAATGATTAAGAACATTTAACCCTAAAGAAGAAAGCATCAAAAACTACAAACCCATGTATAATTTCTGTAAGACACCTCAAATGGACCCAAAAATTAAAAGTTGAAATTCCATTCAAAGCGAGTATGAAAAAGAAACTCAGCCAAAAGAAACTTTTTGGGATGATAAAAAACACATTTTTACTCGAAAATGCATTATGGATGCTGTCGATAATATTGATGAAATGGCTATGAATGTACAAATATCTAGAACTAAAAAACAAAATTTGGTTAAGAAATACGGCGGAGATGATTTTTGAAACCAATTTATTATATCACTTTATAGTAAAATTCTTCAAAATGCAGCTTTAAAAGCTAGATTTAAGTTTACGCGTGTTGAGAATTTTGATATGATTGTGACAGGGATGTTTAAAATATTTGATGGAGATATTTCGTTAGAGTTTAGAAGAAAAGTAAGGTCAATTCATCAAAATATGAGCATTACGACATTTGAGTTTAATTCCTATGTAAATTTATTCAACGCTACTCTTTTGGAGTTTGATATTGATAGCGAAGATCAGCGAATAATAATGGCTCAGATAAATTCCATGAAAGGGTTAGTATGCAGATAAATTGTGGAAATAATAATCTTTAAAATGTGTTTCGAAGCCTGTATAAATAATTTTAGATTATTAATTTATTGAAATTATTATTCATTATATAGATAAAAGGCATTAAATTATATCTCTTTAGCTTATGATATAATATTGGAGACTTTTTTCTAGGCTGTTTCAGTTATGCAGATTAATTTCAAAAATAGTGAATTTAAAGTTGAATTAATTATTTTATCATATTCCTGCTATATCTCTTATTAAAATTCATATACTTCTTGTAAAGTATGTATTAGTAAATTTAAATTTTCAATGAAGTTGAATAAAATCAAGGAATAATCAGCGATAAAATGGTAATGGACACAAAATTAGTGCAGTCTTTCTTTATCCTTTTAATGATATTTAATATATAAGAATATGATATAATCATCTAAATTTCTCTTTCTATTCATCAATTAAATATAAGCTAATCCACCAATAAATGGCTATTCAAAGCTATCAAATCCTTAAAATAAAATCGATATGGAAGATAAGAAACTTGCTCCAGCTATGAGTGAATCCTCATTTACCAAAAAAGCCTCACAAATCTCAGTGAATAATCACTTACTCCCCCTCCGTGAGTGAATAAAACATTTAGAAAAATCCTTATTCTTTGCCCAAAAACCCACCCTCCGTGAGCGAACAAAAATTTTTTTAATATTTATGGGGGAAAATTTTTGATATATAAGTGATAACTAGTATCATGAAATCTCGAGCTAATTCTGTTTAATTTTAAACAAATTGCGTTTTAAAACAAAATTTTACAAATTAAATTAATATTTGCCTTCCAATTTTCGAGAAGTGGGATTTTATTAAATTCCGAAAAATTTTTTTTTCTTTAAAATTTATATATAATTTTTTTTAAAAAAAAAATTAGCGAACAAGATTTTTTTGTTCGCTCACGGAGGGAGGGAGTTAAGAAATCTAGAATATAGTCCGATGAAAAGAGCTCATGTCACAATACCAAAAATTTCAAATGGTGAAGAACTAAATATTTTTAATTTGTTTGCACTTCACGCAAATTATAGCAACATTAATATCAACATTCCAGCCACATTAATTCGAGTAGAAAACTCTAATTATCCTTATATAGTCCAAACGAGTAAAACTGGTACAGTTATATCAAGGTTATGCCTTGATCAAGACTTCTTTTTGCTTACACCAGAGAAATCTGCCCAGGATATTCCGATTTATTGTTATAAACTGTCAAATGCCAACACTGTTTTTCTGTATTCGAAAGAAAATGCTGAAGGACTATGAAGGTTGCCGTCAGACTCATTAGGGATGATGCAGCAGTTTGTGGCTTGTCAAACCAAAAATGCTTCAATAACTCGTGTTTATTGGAAGGTTGGAATGAAGAGCCAACATTTTGTTATGATTAATAGAGAAAATCCGAAATGCAACTCAAGCATTAAGTTGAAAAAAACTCAGACACCCTGCTTAATCCCCTTCCATTATGAGTCAAAAAATATTATAAAAATATTTTGATATATAAATGATAATTATTATAACAAAACTGTATTGAAGTTAAATAGCTTGCATTATTAAGCATGAATTGATAAAATTTTACATATAAATAAAATGGCCATTATGTCCAGCCTACCCTCTCAGTGACTGTAGCACGTGTATACTAGGGCATGATTTTTGGAGCTGCGAGTTGGACCATCAACATCTGGCAACCCGGAAGTGAGGAACTTAAGAACAATTCTAGTTTTTGCAGCCTGGTCCAATGGGCAATTACTTGAGATTCTTTTTTCGCAGCAGCTAAACTAGTGGGTGTCTAAGATGGAGCAGAGGATTACTTGCTCAAACTGCTTGCTGTGACTTGTTACAAATTTTTGAAGCGATTAGTATTTTTCTAGAGATGAACTAAATAAAGGAGAGATAAATTAGACGAAGACAAGACGGTCCCTCTAGCAAAAGGCCCTTAAATAGAGCGATCTAACCATGGGTTTGATGAAGGAGATATCGTAATAAGAGCTAAGGGACTGATTTAGAAATGGTAGCACTCAGCAAAGGTCTTCAGACTTAGCAGTGCTGCTTAGTAAGAAGAAGCGAAGTATGACTTTGGTCGGAGATTTTAAATGGTCAGATCTCATGTCAAAAACATCAAAATCCATTAATAATCCATTCACCGTAAACACACTTTCCAAACCTTTTAAAAAAGCAAGACAAAGGTATTCAAGTATGATACCAATCGACGGAAACGATAATAAATTATTAGGAATCGTTGAAAGTCCACAGAATTATGAAACTTTTCCTTCAAGTGAGTCTGGAGTTACCCCAATAGTCAACACAAAGATTGCTGATAGTTATTTTGTAATAGAAAATAATATTCGAGTTATCGAAATTGAGAGCATGGTTCAACAAATAGTTTCATTTCTTAATGGTAGCATTTTTAAGGGTGTAGAATTAAAAGAAATCATTCTTGACTTTATTCAAGATAGGAAAAAAAGATGAGTATTTTTGGGTTGCCAAGAATATTCATTATTCACTAAGTCTCCGTCTGATTCTCTAGTAAAAAGAAGAGCGGAGCTCGAACCACTCACTAAAAGAAGGACAATGTCAAACGGGGAAACTCAAAAACTTAATAACCAGGAGCAAGGTTTAAATAATATGCCAACTGACGATCAAAGGGAAACCGCAGATGAAGACCAGCCTAAAGCAACTTTTTCATCTTTAAATTCAAGCCCCAAGATTGTCCACACTTCTCAAAACCCAATTGAAAATGAATTTTTTCAAAAATTTAACAAAGTTAACCAAAAATTAGACCAAATTATAAAATTAAAGCCGCAAAATGTAAGAACGATGAACTTGAAAGAGCAAAGCATAAAAGCTTACCAAAATAGATTTTCTATCAGCAATGTAAATGGTGAAGCAAGCGACACTGAAGGACAGCTATCAGAAAGGCCTGCAACCCAATGTCCTTATAAATCCGCTGGAGCGACTTCCTTGTGGAATGATAAATCAAATGAGTATATTAATAAATGTTTCTTAGAAATCATAGGAAGGATTGACGAAATGAACATGAACACTGAGCTTTTGAGAATAAAAAGGCAAAACCTTGTAAGAAAATACGGAGGGGAAGAGTTTTGGTATCAGTTTATAAATGAATTATATGATAAAGTTATGGCTTATGAGTGTCTCAGAAGATATTTCAAGTCTTCAAATTTAGTGATGATCATTGGTGGGATGCTTAAGCTGTTTAATGGATGTGCCACGTTGGAGTTTCGAAGAAAAATAAAAGCAGCCCATGAGTTTTTAGGGATTTCGGAAAAAGACTTTTTCCTGTACACAACTTTGTTCGAGGACACTTTGAGGTCATTTAAAATTGACGCTGAAGATAGGCAGTCAATTATGACCCAAATCAAATCAATGAAATGCTTAATTTGTAGGCAGTCTTTTCGGTAGATTTTTGAGATTTTTTAAATTCAATAATGCTATTGATAATAAGGTGCATAAAATTAAATTGATAAAAGATATTCAAAATAATTATTAATCATATAATTTATATTTTCTAGCTCATTCAATTAATAAAAACTCTATTTTTTTTTTCTATTAAATAAAAGTAAAATCAGATTATTTTTTATAAAAAATACTTAAAATTAAAAAAAAAATGAGTTCATATATTAAAGCATTATAGCACTTAAGAAATGTCTTCAGATTTTGCTTTTTATTAATAAAAAGGAAAAGTAAGACATAAATATAAACAATTCTAGCCATTTATATATCTCAAATCTATTAAGCCAAAAAGTTTTAAAGAGATCTCTATAATTATGAAGTGAAATAGCTCAAAATCAATATGTATCATAAATACCTAATACTGACTAAAATTTACAAGTTATAACATTCCCCTCACTAAAATCGAATCATTCATTATATTTTATAATCCAAAACTTGCCAAATTATTTAAATTAAGACTATAAAAAAATCCCTCACATATAAGATGATAATATTAATCAAGCCATAAACTGAATGGAAGAAAGTGAAATAGCAATTGACGATTTTGGCAATATCTCAACAGGAACCCCATCAAACGGCCAGCAAAGCCAAAGGCAAAAAATAGACGACTACGTCACCAATCACAGGGAATTCAATTCCTTACCGAAGCTGTACAATGGGCAACAGTTTGACCCCTTTCGACTTTTTTCAACCTTTGCCAAACAAAATAACTTATGTATTAATATCCCCATCACACTAGTTCGCCTATGCACTGTAGGACAGCCTTACTTGGTTCAAAGCAATAAATATGGAGCGGTGACCTCAAAACAGTGTTCAGAAGGCGAATTTTTCAATTTATATAACGGGAAAAGTGACCATGAATCCCCAATCTACTGTTATAAAACTGTAGGCCACGAAACTATCTTTCTCTATACCCGAGAAAGCGCTGAATCCTTATGGAATTCCACCAGCAACACTGCAGCGAGGATTCAGCATTTTGTTCATTGTAGGTCTAAGCCTTCATCAATAATAAGAGTCCATTGAAGAGTTGGGATGAAAAGTAAATATTTCTTGATTTCCAACCGAGTAAAGTACAATTTTACGCAAAAAGAAACAACAATAAAAAAACTCAACACAATTACAATGGTAAGCAAGAAAAAGAGAAGCAATACCATGATGGGTGGAGATTTTAGGTACACTGATATGATTTCCAAAACTTCAAAATCCATAAATAACCCTTTTAAAGTCACCTTAGCTCAGGACAAATTAAAACATAAGCGCACAGAGTCGCTGATGTCTCAGAATAGCATACTGAATCCTGCTTTTTATGATAAGAACTTATGTGAAATCTCAACTGTGATGAGTTTGCCAAATAATACAAATAGCAATATTGTGAATCCACGCGAACTTGACACTATAACTGTAATTGAAGACACAGTAAAAGTAGCTGATATAGAAAACATGGTCAACAGAATTACAAAATTTTTATGCGATAATGCATATAGAAATGGAGAACTTGGAGAAATGCTACTTGATTTCACTTGTGATAAGGACAAAAAGTGGGTGTTTTTAGACTCAAAAGAAATTGTTTTGCAGCAAAAAATGCTTCCGGAAATAAGATATGTAAAAAGAGCTGATTTACCACCAAAAATGAAAAGAAGAACTTTATCATATGTAAATATGCCGAAGCCAAACATAAAAAATTTCAACTTTAACATTAAAATCAACCAAATTGCAGACTCTACCCCTAAATGCCCTTATCTCCCATCTTCTCCACAGCTTGATGAAAGCAAGCCTCTCCGAAAAATGAGTTTGACTCCAGGAGTTATGCAAAGTTGCCCATTTATTTTAAATTCCCCTTTAAATGATAGTCAAAAATCAGGAATTAACGAATCTGATTTTATGGAAAAATGGCACAAAGCTTCCAAAAAAATAGACCATGCAGTAAGTTTGAAGCCATCTATGATGGCTAGGCTAGTTGACGCTGAAGAACAAAGCATTAGAGCTTATCAAGCAAGGCATATTAAAAGTGATTCAATGACTGATTTAACAATTACTAATTCTCCTGAAGAAGGGAAAAAAGACATCCACGAGTCTCCTGCATCGAATATTCATAATACTTCGAATTCTCTGTGGGATAATAAATATAACGACCATATTAATAAATGCTTTACAGATGTCATTGATAAAATAGATGAGATGAATATGAATACAGAACTTTTAAAAATAAAGAGTAGAAATTTAGTTGAAGCTTATGGAGGAGACGAGTTTTGAAGCCGCTTTATTTCTTCACTATATAAGAAGATTACGGCTTGTGATGCTTTGACCAAATTTTATGAGCATTATAATTTGCAAACAATTTTTAATGGCATGTTTAAAGTGTTCAATGGGTGCGCTACGCTTGATTTTAGAAGAAGAATTAAAGCTGTGCATGAAGGGATGGGAATTACTGAAAAAGAATTTAACTTGTACGTTGATATTTTTGATAGTGTGCTTCGTGAGCATGATGTAAAAGACGAAGACATACATATTATAATGATTCAAATTAGGTCTATGAAGTGGCTTATTTGCAGAGGGAAAAATAATAGCAAGCTTATATAATTATTATAAGCAATTTTAATGTCAATTTCATAAGTAGCTTAAAGGTATATTATTAGATAAAATGTTATTTATTCTTTATTTTTTTTTGGATATTGGCGAAATAAAAGTTAAAAATTAATCCTAACTATCTTGAGGACAAAAAAATGGATATCCCTAAAATCTTGGAATGCTTGAAGGATTTTCATCAAAATGCAATCGTCAGAGATGAAATTATCAACTTCAGAGAAGATATTAGATCACTAATTAACACCTCATTGCAGAAAGGGCTTCTTCGATCCATTCAGTCGAAAGCAATTGCATTTCCTGAATTTGCCAAAAATTCCTATGTACACAAATTAAATAATTTGCTTCCTAAGTCTACAGAATCACAGAACCTCAATATATTTCAACAATTTGCAAAATATAATACGAAAATCAAACCAAAAATCAGTATCCCTACCACTCTTTTGAAAATGGACAATATTTCAGTTCCCTTTGCATTATTCACAAGCCAAAATGGGTCTATTGAAGTTCAATCAAGTGAAATTGTAGAAGATGACTTTTTTGAGCCTTTTACAAATAAAAGATCTTCTTTTATTCCATTATTTTGCTATAAACTAAAGAGTAAAGGAGTTTCACTTTTATTTTCAGCTGATGATGCTAAAAAAACATGGAAATCTGCAGAAAGCAATGCTTTATTGCAATACTTCATTAATTGCAAGAGCAATCCGCAATCAATTATAAGAGTTGTTTGAAGAAAATGTACAACATCTAAATACTACACTATTATCAACCGTTCAAAAACTATTTATAGATCTTTCAAAAATCCACAGAGAAATAAAAAAAGAGCCATGACGCTAAATAAATCGTATTCAAATTTATGCGATTTTAAATATAGGAACATGATTCAGCCTCTTTCACAGTCAGTTAATAACCCTTTCAAGCTTAAATCAAAGCCTCAAGAGTTTATTAGATCTGGATTGGTCCGTTCTCGAACTGAAATTCCTCATAAATCAAATAAAACAAATAATTTTCCACTTGAAGCATCGTTGAGCTCAGAATGCATTTTAGAAGAAGATGACCTGAGTGTTCAAGAAAAATCATTTTCGCTTGACGAAATTATATTTAATGATGCACGAGATAGAGGCTTTGTTGTGAATACCAAAGAAATTGAAAGCTGCTATGGGATAGAAGTTAATACGAAAATTCCACAAATAGAAAAGATGCTTGAAGAAATTGTGAATTTTTTAAGTACGCAGGTATTTTATCAGCAAGGCGTTGGTGGGATTGTATTGGACTTTATACAAGATAAAAATCAAAATTGATTTTTTTTAGAATGTAATGAATACTTTATTGATAGTAAACTCCCAATCGAAATAGGGAGGATGAAAAATAAACAAATGAAAATTCTGAAGACAAGAAGAGCCAGATCTTTTGATGAAACAGTTAAAAAGAAGTCAGAAGGAAGAGCAAAAGAAAATAGCTTGCAACGAGTTCGTGAAGAAGTAAAAAATGAAAATATGCTTCCATTTAAAATAAGGAAAAAGGCAAGCAAAGTTAATAAGGCAAGCATAGATAGCGAAAAAGAATTGCTTGTAAGATACAACACTATAAATGAAAAACTAAACAAAATAATATCAAGCAAAAAGCTGGTATTTTCGAAAAATTGCTTAGATGAACCAAGTAATAATTATCCTATAAACAGCAACTTTTCATCACCGTATAACGATAAGAAAAGCAGCCAGATTTATCAATTTCAAGCAAGCAAAAAGAAATTGTTAAATAAACAAATAGATTCTTTGTGAAACGATAAGCAGCATGCTTATACAAAAAAATGTTTTTCTGATACTGTTGATCACTTTGATGAAATTATATCTAAGATCAAAATGGCAAAGACAGGCTTTAAAAATCTAGTCGAAAAATATGGAGGATCTGAATTTTGGGATAGCTTTATTGTTTCTCTCTATAATCAAATTTTATCATCTGAAACCCTAAGCAGACATTTTAAAAATTCACAACTTAAAGATTTTGCAAGAATCCATTCAGGAATTTTTCAAATATTCAGTGGTAGTGTCGGTTTAGAACTCCGGAGAAAAATTAGATCTGTTCACCATCATTTAGGTATAAGCGAAAGAGATTTTGACTGCTATACTGAGATTTTTTTTAAAACTCTTGATGAGTACCGAGTACAAGAAGAAGACAAGCAATTAATTGCATCTCAAATTAAATCGATGAAAGGTCTTATTTGTAAGCAGGCACAATAGAAACGTTTTGGTCTTATGAAACTAGCTAAGATTAGCTTACATATGAGTTTAACATATTTGCATAATAGGTATTTCATATCAATCAAATAAATATTGTCTAAATGACAAAAAATAAAAAAAAATTCTTTATATTATAGCAAACTATTAATCATTTGTTAAATTATTATAAATTTGAATTTTCAGCTTCTAGCGAAAAATTGATGAATTTCATAAATAAAAATAGCATGGCCATCAGAAACCAACCTTTATCATAGCCAAAACTTTATTTCCTATCATAATCTTAATTCATAGAGTGCGTAGATATTTTAAGATTAAATAGTAGTCTATTTGTTCATCAATTTTTGCTAAATTCTTTTATTTTATTTTCTGTAACTGCATCAGTATTCTAATAAAATGGATATCAAGCTAATGCAAGCAGCTTTAAGAGAAAGCCTTAATATTAATGATAAGCAAGAAGAAGAAGAAAAATTAAATGACAATTCATCTACGCAAGACATTTTATCTTATGGAGATTTTGAAAATCTAAAGAAAGACAATGACCTGAACTTCTCACAAATTAGAAAAAAACAAAATTCTTTGCCAAAGTTGAAAGACGGTATAAAAGCAGATATTTTTAGCTTATTAGCACAATATTCAAACTCAACCAATATCAATGTAAATATCCCAGCATCACTTGTCAAAATCGCCAATATTGATACTCCGTACTTAGTTCAGACCAAGAAAAATGGACAAGTTATATCCAGGCCCTGCCAACTCAGCGAATATTTAAATTTATTCGCAAAAAAAATTTTGGCAGAAGGGCCATTATACATTTATAAAGGTCTTGAAAAAAAGACAGTTCCTATTTACTCAAAAGAAGGTGCAGAATCTTCTTTCGATTCAAATCAAGAGAATTCGTGTTTACAAAATTACATAAAATGTATTTCAAGTCAAGTATCTGTAATAAGAGTTTTATGAAAATTAAATAGAAAATGCAAATATTTTACCATAGTCAATAGGAAAAAAATTTGCAAAAAATCAAGAGAAGCTTCTAAATCACCTCAGAATAATAGTTTCAACATTAAAGCCAAGTACGGACTCCCTGTAAACAATTTTCGGTATGTAAGCATGATCATGCAAACTTCAAAATCAATCAATAATCCTTACAAGGTTTCTCCTGTATCCTCTCCTGAAAGAATGACATCTAAACTCTCTGATTCATTATCAACCTCCAAACTACTAAAAGTTCCAGTCGGTGATAATACCCCTATTCGTAGGTTTGAAGAAAATAATCAAGATTATGTTTTAAATACTGAAAGTTCTGATGATGTCCTTATTGTCCAAAATTTCATAAGGCATCCCACAATTGAAGCAATGATGATTGAAATTGCATCGTTTTTAAATAAAACTATTTATAAAGATGAAGGAGTCAAAGGAATCATAGCTGATTTCATGCGAGATTCTGAAAAAAAGTGGGTTTTGATTGGCTGCAAAGAAGTGGCTACGAATTACCAAACACCTAATACATCAACAAGAGCCATAAAAAATTCAAGAAGAGGTTCATCAAATTCAAATAAAACCCCATTACAATCCAATAAGGAAAGTAGCATACAAAGAGAAAAAGTGAACATAGAAATTAAGATAGAAAAAGAGCCTGGAGAGAAAAAAGAATTAGAAATGATTCATGAATTGCCATTTAAAATTCGAAATACCCAAAAACAGCAAAGAGATTACACAATAAATACAGAAGAAGCTTTCCTTGAAAAATGAACAAAAATTAATGCGAAACTTGAGCGTGTTATGAATTTGAATTCGCCTTCTATTGGAAGTCCTAAGAATACTTATTTAAGTGACCCCGATATCCGCAGCTATCAATCGTCCTCCCATCTTCCAAAATTACAGCTTCCTCATTTAAATCATGAGGCTAGTGATTCTTCTAACAGCCTTCAATGCCCTTATTTGAGACATAGAGCAAGCAGCGACTCAATAAATTTAGCAAACAGCTGTACTACTTCTGATGTGAGTCGGAAGCTTATTCTAGATGCTGTTACTAAAATAGATGAAATGAAGATGAATACTGAGCTTGCAAAGGTGAAGAGCCAAAATTTGGTCAAAAAGTATGGCGGAAATGAATTTTGGACTGAATTCATAAAATCACTGTATCGGAAAATAATGGGGAATAGTGATTTGTGCAAGCATTTCTCAAACTCTGATTTGAGGATGATAATATGTGGAATGTGCCAAATCTTTAATGGCAATGCAACTTTTGAATTTAGAAGAAGTGTAAAAAAATCTCATGAAAACAGGAATATTTATGGATGGGAATTTGATATATACTCTGAGCTGTTTCAGAACACCTTAAATGAGTTTGAAATTGAGGAAGAAGATAAACAAATTATAATGAAGCAAATAACCTCAATGAAATGCCTGATTTGCAAATATTAAATAATATAAAGTAATTATTAGATTTTTTAATGAATTGAAGCTTAATGATTTTTAAGCCAACATATCTAAAATTCAATTAAAATAAAAATTAATGATCAAACATAAATCGAAATTTCATAAAAGGTATGTAGATATCTATAGTTATTGATAATTTTATATGAGAATTACAGGCATCTATAATTGCCAATCCTTTAATGAGAAGCTAAATCGAAAGAATGTATCATTTTTAGTGCAGTTTTATTAGCTTACGTACCTTATGGATTTTTTAATTTAATATCATAATTTATATTTTAATGAGATTTTTCTTAAAACCCTTGATGAGTATCGAGTACAAGAAGAAGACAAGCAATTAATTGCATCTCAAATTAAATCGATGAAAGGTCTTATTTGTAAGCAGGCACAATAGAAATGCTTAGTCTTATGAAACTAGCTAAGATTAGCTTACATATGAGTTTAACATATTTGCATAATGGGTATTTCATATCAATCAAATAAATATTGTCTAAACTGGCTAAAATATAAAAAATTCTTTATATTATAGCAAATAATTAATCATTTGTCAAATTTAAATAAATTTGAATTTTCAGCTTCTAGCGAAAAATTGATAAATAAAAATAGCATGGCCATCAGAAATCAACTTTTATCATAGCCAAATCTTTATTTCTTATCATAATCTTAATTCATAGAGAACGCAAATATTTTAAGACTAAATAGTAGTCTGTTTGTTCATCAATTTTTGCTAGTAAATTCTTTTATTTTTTTTTCTGTAACTGCATCAGTATTCTAATAAAATGGATATCAATCTAATGCAAGCAGCTTTGAGAGAAAGCCTTAATATTAATGATAAGCAACAAGAAGAAGAAAAATTAAATAATAATAATTCACCTACGCAAGACATTTTATCTTATGGAGATTTTGAAAATCTAAAGAAAGACAATGATCTGAACTTCTCAAAAATTAGAAAAAAACAAAATTCTTTGCCAAAGTTGAAAGACGGTATAAAAACAGATATTTTTAGCTTATTAGCACAATATTCAAACTCAACCAATATCAATGTAAATATCCCAGCATCACTTGTTAAAATCGCCAATATTGATACTCCATTCTTAGTTCAGACCAAGAAAAATGGACAAGTTATATCCAGGCCCTGCCAACTCAGCGAATATTTAAATTTATTCGCAAAAAAAAATTTGGAAGAAGGGCCATTATACATTTATAAAGGTCCTGAAAAAAAGACAGTTCCTATTTACTCAAAAGAAGGTGCAGAATCTTCTTTCGATTCAAATCAAGAGAATTCGTGTTTACAAAATTACATAAAATGTAATTCAAGCCAAATATCTGTAATAAGAGTTTTATGAAAATTTAATAGAAAATGCAAATATTTTACCATAGTCAACAGGAAAAAAATTTGCAAAAAATCAAGAGAAGCTTCTAAATCGCCTCAGAATAGTAGTTTCAACATTAAAGCCAAGTACGGACTCCCTGCAAACAATTTTCGGTATGCAAGCATGATTATGCAAACTTCAAAATCAATTAATAATCCTTGCAAGGTTTCTCCTGTATCCTCTCCTGAAAGAATGACATCTAAACTCTCTGATTCATTATCAACCTCCAAACTTCTAAAAGTTCCAGTCGGTGATAATACCCCTATTCGTAGTTGTGAAGAAAATAATCAAGATTATGTTTTAAATACTGAAAGCTCTGATGATGTCCTAATTGTCCAAAATTTCATAAGGCATCCCACAATTGAAGCAATGATGATTGAAATTGCATCGTTTTTAAATAAAACTATTTATAAAGATGAAAGAGTCAAAGGAATCAGAGCTGATTTCATGCGAGATTCTGAAAAAAAGTGGGTTTTGATTGGTTGCAAAGAAGTGACCACAAATTACCAAACACCTAATGCATCAATAAGAGCCATAAAAAATTCAAGAAGAAGTTCATCTAGTTTGAGTAAAAGCTCATTTCCATCCAATAAGGAAATTAGCATGCAAAGAGAAAAAGCGAACATAGAAATTAGGATAGAAAAAGAGCCTGAAGAGAAAAAAGAATTAGAAATGATTCATGAGCTGCCATTTAAAATTCGAAATACCCAAAAACATCAAAGAGATTACACATTAAATACAGAAGAAGCTTTCCTTGAAAAATGAACAAAAATTAATGCGAAACTTGAGCGTGTTATGAATTTGAATTCGCCTTCTATTGGAAGTCCTAAGAATATTTGTTTAAGTGGCCCAGATATCCGCAGCTATCAATTGTCTTCCCATCTTTCAAAATTTCATCTTCCTCATTTAAATCACGAGGCTAGTGATTCTTCTAACTCCCCCCTCTGTGAGTGAACAAAACCATTTGTAAAATCATCTTTTTTGCCTAAAAGCCCACCCTCCGAGTGAACAAAAATTTTTTTAAAAGAAAAAAAATTTTTTATATATAAGTGATAATTATTATAATGAAATCTCGAACTAATTCTGTTTAATTTTAAACAAATTGCGTTTTAAAACATAAATTTTATAAATTAAATTAATATTTGCTTCTCAATTTTTGCAAATTAGGAATTTTTTAAAATTTATATTTAAAATTTTTAAAAAAAAATAAACCCCTTTCGTGAGTGAACACAATTTTTGTTCACTCATGGAAGGGAGGAGTAAAAGCATTCAATGCTCTTATTTGAGGCATAGGGCAAGCAGCGACTCAATTAATTTAGCAAACAGCTGTACTACTTCTGATGTGAGTCGAAAGCTTATTCTAGATGCTGTTACTAAAATAGATGAAATGAAGATGAATACTGAGCTTGCAAAGGTGAAGAGCCAAAATTTGGTCAAAAAGTATGGTGGAGATGAATTTTGGACAGAATTCATAAAATCACTGTATCGGAAAATAATGGGGAATAATGATTTGTGCAAGCATTTCTCAAACTCTGATTTGAGGATGATAATATGTGGAATGTGCCAAATCTTTAATGGCAATGCAACTTTTGAATTTAGAAGAAGTGTAAAAAAATCTCATGAAAACAGGAATATTTATGGATGGGAATTTGATATATACTCTGAGCTGTTTCAGAACACCTTAAATGAGTTTGAAATTGAGGAAGAAGATAAACAAATTATGATGAAGCAAATGACCTCAATGAAATGCTTGATTTGCAAATATTAAATAATTTAAATTAATTATTCGATTTTTTAATGAATTGAAGCTTAATGATTTTTAAGCAAATATTTCTAAAATTCAATTAAAATAAAAATTAATGATCAAACATAAAATCGAAATTTCATAAAAGGTCTATAGTTATTGATCACTTATATGAGAATTATAGGCATCTATAATTGCCAATCCTTTAATTAGAGCTAAATTCGAAAGAATGCAACATTTTGACAGCAGTTTATAGCTTACGTATCATATGGATTTTTTAATTTAATATCATAATTTATGTTTAAATAAACCTCTCTGTGATCTTATGTATTTAAATTTGTTTTCGATTTAAATGAAATTTCAATTGGAACTTAAAGTAAAAATTTAAACACCAAATTTATTTTAATAAAATTCTTTGTTATAAAATCGTCACTATTATGTCTAAACATTGAAATGCAATTTTTGAATAGGAGTCTTATTTCATACTGATGATATTGTTCAGAAAATTGGAAATCCACAATTTAAAAGGTATATGGGTATACTAAAATTTTAATTAGGAAATATGAGTGAATTTGGAAGAAAGAAATAGATTATTGATGGAGTATTATAGAAGGGATAAGACATATAAATCATATTAAAATAAAATTCATTAAACTTTTTTAAACTGTGGAGCGATTTGATTTTTTTTTGTTTCTTACTTACGAACTTCTATTAAAATTAATAAACATGGAAAACACAGTCTTTATAGAGCGCCTGAAAAGTTCTCATCAAAATGCTTTAGAGGATATTGACAATGCTGAGTTTAAGGTAGATTTACTAGCATTAATTCATAGCTCAACCAAAAAGGGACTATTAAATCCAAGCAATAAAAGTTTTTCTTATAGCAATCCTTACCTTGAAAAAACAGTAGGAAAGCTAAATAGCTTACTTCCAAAAGGATCAGATAGCTTCAAACTAAATATTTTTGAATCAATAATAAGAAACTTAAAATCAGGCAGTCTTGCCCTAAATTTACCAACTACTCTTGTAAGACTTGAAAACTGCTTAAAACCATATTTAATACAAACAAATCCTTCAGGGAAGGTTTATTTCAAAGAAAGCAACGATCATGAATTTTTTAGCATTTTTAATTTAAAATCTAGCACAGAAGAAGCGCTCTTTTGCTATAAAATTCCATATAAAGGCTTTGTATCAATATATAATAAAGATGAAACTGAGTCAGCTTGAAAATTATCGATAGAGGAATGCGATATAATGCAAGAGTTTATTAAGTGCAGGACTAATCAAATATCAATCACTCGAGTTCTATGAAGACTTGGGCAGCCAACAAAGTATTTTACTATAATAAAAAGAAATAAAATAAAAAG
Source organism: Blepharisma stoltei (assembly GCA_914767885.1). Taxonomy (NCBI): domain Eukaryota; phylum Ciliophora; class Heterotrichea; order Heterotrichida; family Blepharismidae; genus Blepharisma; species Blepharisma stoltei. The sequence continues at coordinate 252,727 of CAJZBQ010000022.1, read as the reverse complement.
CCGTCCAAGAATTAACCCAAAAATAAATTCAGCAAATAATAAATTCCATAGGAAAAACACCTCATCAGAATATGCAAATTTCAAATACACAGATTTTCTGCAAAAAACATCGCAATCAATTAATAATCCTTTTAGAGTCCAGCAAAGAGGAAAAGAAAGGAGCAAATCCTTAGTCCCCCCATGAAAAAAAAAATTTATTCACTCACGGAGAGGTGTTAATTTTTAAAAAAGTTTATATATAAATAAATTTTTTATAAAATTTTTTTTCGAAATTTAAAAAAAATCCTTATTTGCAAAAAATTGGAAAGCAAATATTAATTTAATTTGTAAAATTACGTTTTCAAACGCAATTTGTTAAAAATTAAACAGAATTAGCTCGAGATTTCATTATACTAATTATCATTTATATATCAATTTTTTTTACCATAAAAAATTTTTGTGGGTTTTTTTGGTAAAAAATGTATTTTTCTAATGGTTTTGTTCACTCACGGAGGGGAAGAGTTAGTTGTTGGGAAGTCAAGAAAGGAAAAAAAAGAGCAAAAAGAAGAATCGCAATTTTTAAATGACGATAATACCCTAGAAGAAATTAATAATGAAATAGAAAATGAAACCAAGCTAATTTTGACAACTGAAAAGCCTGAAGATTGCTTTACATTTGACTATAAAGCTAAAACTACAGAAATTGAAGGAATGATTTCTCAGTTAGTTGAGTTTTTAAATAGTAAGGTGTTGGCGAATAAAGAAATTTCTGGAATTGTGCTTGACTTTATACAAAGCAAAGACAAAAAATGATTTCTACTTGATTGCAAAGAATGCTCAATTGAAAGCAAAGACACAGAAGGATTAAAAAGAAAAAACTCTAAAGTTATCCATCATCAAAGAACACAGAGTAATCCTGAACTAAAAATTAATATTTTAGAAGAAAACGAACCAAAAGAAAGCAATTTTATTCAAAAAACAGAAAATATGCCAAATGATGTTTTTAGAAGTATCAAACCAAGGCAGCTATCTCTGAAAAAGTCAAAAATTTGCCCAGCTATCGAAATATCAGAGCCCATTGAAAAAGATTTATTTAAAAGATACTCTCAAGTATCAGAAAAGATCGATAAAATTATTGAAAAAAATCACCTTCCTCCAATCTCAAACTGTTCAATTAAAGATCAATGTATCAACATTTACAATGATCGTATAAATTCAATATCACAAAAATCAAAATCACAGACTCCATCTCCTAACGAGTCAGACTATTTAAAACCTTCATTTCCCTGCCTGCAACACAATTTATTATCAAGACACAAAGCTCAACGAAATAAACCGCTATGAAATGATGAAAGTCATGCATTCACCAAAAAACACTATTCAGACATTGTAGAATTGTATGATGAAATGAAATTAAATTCCAAGAATACTTCTTTGAACCAAAATTTCGTTTCTAAATATGGAGGAGATGAATTTTGAAATAAATTCGTTGTAAAACTCTTTCAAAAAATTATTTCAGAAAACAAATTAAATAAACGTTTTGAAGATTCGAATCAAAAAATGATTTTATCAGGGCTACGAAATGTTTTCAGTGGAAATGTGTCACTTGAGTTTAGAAGGTCTATTAGAACGATTCATCAAAATTTAGGAATTTTAGAAGAAGAGTTTAATTTGTTTCTTGATAAAATGGAAGAAGCACTTGATGAATTTCGAATAGAAGAAAATGATAAAGTTTTTATTATGTCACAAATCAGATCAATGATATGTTTGGTATGCAAATCACATTAAATAAATATTTCTATGATTATTTTTATTTTTCTTTCAATAAATAAAAAAGTCAGTAAATGATTTTTTTGAATAAAATTAATATGGATTTTTTATTTAAAATAAACTATAGCTTAAACTCTTTAGAATGTATTTTATTCTTTTAAATAGCATTAACTATTGCTAGCTCCCCTCTCAGTGAGCGCATAAAAAAATGTTTGGTCGCTCAGGAGGGGTTCGTTTTTAAAAAAAATATATATAGTAAATTTTTTTTTCGAAAATTGAAAAAATTTTAATTCGTAAAAAAATGGAAAGTAGGATTATAAAATTTATATTTTTAAAATTTAGCTGCTTAAAATTTAAAAGAATTAGCTAGAGATTTCATTATATTAATTATCACTTATATATAATTTTTTTTTTTGCTCACGTAAGGCATTTTCTAATCAAAAACTAGCGTTTTTCCAATAGTTTTTGTTTTCTCATGGGGAAATAAGATGAATATTTTTACAAAAATGATTTTTTTTTAATGTTTAATAACACTATTTATCAAAATATTTATTTACTAAAAAGGCATTAATTAATGCTCACTATAATAAGTTATTTCAATGAATCTAACTTAATTTCAATAATACAGAATTTGGATCACAATGCTGTTAATTTCTTTGAGTTTTCTTTAATCAGGATTAAACCCATAATTTTAACGCCATACTGATCAATCCTCTTGATTTTAATTGGAATCAAGACGCAAAAAGGGGTTCATGAAGCATCAGTATTGCTTGCAAAATTAAGGAAATTTGGTCTCAAATATTATTAAGCTAAAATTATCCATGGGTAGGACGAATTCTCATGCAAAATATATAATTGAGTTTTAAGAAAATTGAAGAAATTGGTCCAATGGCTCTTCTTATTATTAAAACTCAGCGTCGTTATATGATATATAATGATATATTGAGATGTGTTTATATTGATAGAATGGGAAATAGGTCTTACAATACTTAAATAAAAAGGAAAGAAAGGATATTTTTGCTCCAAATAAGATTTAAATAGTTTATATATGCACTTAAGGGATTTTCCAAAAGGAGTTATTTCAAGCAATTGCCTCTTTAAGTCAAAATTCATAATACTTTCCTCTTTATGTTTAATTTTCTCAATTTTAAACCGTAAAAAATTTGCTCATTTTCTATTTCTAAGCTTTATAAAATCCAAATGGAAACGATGGAATTGCCAGTGATTTTGAAAGACTTGAAAAATGAAAGTTTTCTTACTCCCCCATCCTTGATCGAACGGCTCGCCATTGTTCGATCAAGGATGGGGTTAAAAAATTTTTATATATAAAATAAAAAAAATATTTTTTTTATATATTTTTAAATAAGAGGGTTAAGAGTATTTAATAATTATTTTTACAATTAATTTCATAAAAATACCAATTTTTAATATTTGATTTTTTGGCTACCCCTTTAAACTGTATAAATTTTAATTTGTTCCTTATTGAATTAAAATTTTAAATTTTAAAGGATCTCTATTTTTAGATTATTGAGTTTTTAAGCCTAGGCTGATGACTAAAGCACTTCTGATGGTTGATTCCGTAGCTTTCTGTTGTCTCAAAGCCTCTGACAACAACTTTATTATGCACATCTTCCCAAGCTTTTGATAACTAATATATTTTTATATATATATAAAATTTGCATGATATGAAAATCGTTCGATCAAGGATGGGGGTTAATTTTCCCAAATTTTTAGGAATTTTTACAGTCAATCGTTCGGGGGAGTTAAGGAAATTTCCATCTTCCAAGAAGATATAGATAATTTTATACTTGATTCTGTGAAGAAAGGTCTCTTGAAAGGAGTAAAAATAGATGGGGTTAGCAATCCTATATCAAGCCAAAATTATTATATTAAGAGAATAAATAGCTTGCTCCCAAACGCTAATGCTAAAATTAGCTTCCACAAACTGTTGGCAATGCATGCAAATGATTTTAAATGTCAAATAAATATCCCAACAACCCTTCTAAAATTAGGAAAAATGGATATTCAGTCATATTTAATCTTTACAAATGGCAGCGGACAGGTCTCTGTAAAAAAATGTAACGAAACAGAATTTTTCGATCTTAAAAAAGAAAAATCCAATAAAGCTTTTCCATTGTGCTGCTTAAAGCATGAAAATGAAGATATAACATCAATATTTTCTAAAGATATTGCAATTTCAGAATGAAAAAAGGCTTCAGAGAAATCAATAATGCAACACTTCATAGATCTAAAATCCAATCCCACCACAATAATAAGGGTCCTATGGAGGAAAAATATGAAAAACAAATATTTCATAATAATAAATAAAAATAAGTACCCTGTACAACGTCAAAATACCTCAAGTAGCCAATCTCATCCCTTTCGTGGGAGAAGCAGATCAAATACCGATATAACTGAATGTGATGAAAAACTGCTTAAAATTGATAATAATTAAAATATGGCGTCTTCGTCTGGGCATGGCCTCCCGGCCATGCAGCCTCGACTCATATTTTAATTATATCCGGCAAGGTTTTACCATTTCAGAGATGGACAGCAATGCTAGGTAAGCAATTCTGGTAGCTTTCAGAGCCTAGCCCAAGTCTATTCTCAGGGGTGGATTTTTCCTCGTGGGGAAGGAGGGTGCAAGGTTGGAAAGGGGAAGCCCAGCAAAGTCCTCTGGACCATTCGGGCAACTCCCTAGCGTGAAACTGGGGGCGTTACGTCCCAGGCTTTTGCATTTTTCCTTTTTGCCGATAGCCGACCAGAAAAATCCATTTTTTGGGTTTTTCGGAAAAGCAACCCATGTACAAGCAAGTAGCTCATCCATGAGCCGTCGAAGACGTGGACATTTGCCCTGGAAGCACCATGGTGATCAAAGCGAGTTTGTCTCCAGCAGACTGGTGGGCCCGATGCGACGAAAGGCGAGTGATAAACCTGGAGTTGTAACCCCGTAGTGGACGTTAAGCGATATAAATTCTAATGTAATGTAATGTAATGCTTAAAATTGATAACAATTTCCATATACCTTCCCATAGTAGAAATCGATCCCATTCAGATGCATCTGATTTCAAAACCCTCAAAATCAAAAAAAGAAGATTAAGCTATATACCATATCCAGGCATCAAATTGATGAACGTCCAGCACTCCCAATCCTATTTTTCTCCTCCAAAAATAAAAAAAGACTGCAAAAGAGCAGATTCAAATGAAAGAATTTCCCCAAAAAAAGAAGTTTTGCCTCATATAAATGTAGCTTCAAATGTAATAAAAGAAGAAGAAAATAAAAAATATTTTGTTATTACCAAAGATATTGAAAGTTGTTATGCGATAGAAAGCTATAAAAAAGCACCAGAAATTGAAGCCATGATAAATCAAATTGTTGCTTTCTTGAATTCCTGCTTTTTTACAAGTCATAATCAACTTAAAGGGATAATAGCTGATTTTATACAGGACTCAGAAAACAAGTGGGTATTGCTAGATTGTAAAGATTATATAACTGAAGCAGATTTAAATATAAATACAACAAAAATGCAAAAACTAGAACCAACAAAAAGATCAAGGTCAACACAGAATTTGCTAATCACAGCTGAAGCGAATTTAACTGTTAACAACATTTTCAAGCATGATGTAATTTTTAGAAATTCAAATTTAAATAAAGGAATTTCAAAAAAAAATACGTTAAGGAATGAAGCTTGTAAAATTGATCTAATAGATTTAAGCCATACAAAAATAGCCGATAATGAAGAAACCAATGGATCTCAAGTAGATACAGATGAAACCCCGAGTAGGAAAAATACAGAATGCACAACAAGTCCTCATGATAATATCCAAAATAATATTATTTTATATGGAGCACAGTTCTTTTCGCCAATCTTCAAGCAAAAAAATGATTCCCCACCACAATGCCAGTCTCAAAGTAAATCCTTATGGACGAGGAGGGTTTATTTAAGTGGGGTCAGAACTCGATCCCTCCGACTCACCTTTATGGGCGAGTTTTATTAAAATGGCAGAGTCTAGCCTAAGTCTTCCTCTGGACTTGCCCAAAGTCGCGGTCTAGCCTTGACTGACGCAATGGTCCCAATCCGGTCTGTTCTTCTCTCCAAGTCTCTGCTTCAGCATCTCTTCATAAGTAAATCCTTATGGAAAGATAATAATTATACCCATATTAGAAAACACTATGTAAATATTGTAAGTAATTTTGACGAAATGGTGACAAGTGTTAAAGTTGCGAAAAAGAAACAAGAAAATTTAGTGGAGAAATATGGAGGGACAGAGTTTTGGAATCAGTTTATACTGTCTTTCTATAGAAAAGTGTTGTCAACTGAGATGCTTAAAAAACACTTTAAAAATACGAATTTAGAAAATTTTGGAAAAATCGTTTCTGGGATGTTTAGAATTCTTTCAGGAAGCGTGAACCTAGAATTTCGACGAAAGATACGTGCAGTTCATGCGAATATGAAGATTGGGATTACTGAGAGTGAATTCGATTGCTTTGCTGATATTTTTGCTATATAATTTAAAATTGATTGACGAGCTAGACTTCTTTAGTCGGAGACTCATCAGCACTTGAAGCTTTGGGATGAGTATCAGATATTCAAGAGAGTGCATCCAATCAGATTTTAGCCAACTTGGTGGAGCGGTAACGATAGAATAACTAGCCTAACTTTTTCAAGCTAGCGAGGAAAGAAGCTTGGAAAAATGGAAGTCAATCAATCATTAGGATACTCACGAGGTTATTCAGGGAATTCCCTAGAGCAATATCAGCGCTGCATCTTGGTCGCCAAATGACCAGAAAAAATCGAGTTTAGACACTTCTAGAAGGCAACTCACACAGTCACCCGATTCTAGCTACCAGTAAGCAAATGCAAGTCCTTGCCGGGTAGAAAAACCAAGCAAAAGGCATTGCGCTAGCTGTGAAGCGTTTAGAAGGGGAATGATATTGTCCTAGAACCTACTGAGGGCTTCTTATAAGCAACTAAAGCTAATGCTGATATTTTTGTCAACACTTTGAATGATTTCAGTGTATCAGAAGAAGACAGGAATCTAATTATGATTCAAGTAAAATCTATGAAGAGACTAGTTGCTAGATAAAAATTGGATATTAATTAAATTTAAAATTATTAGTAATCTTTTTAATAAAAGTCTTTATTATCTTTATCGCTATTCATCCCTCTTTTTAACATTTATAACGTTAAAATCCTTACTTTTGATCAATAACCATACCTAAGAAATGATATAAAAATCTGAAATCTTTCAATTTTCAATCAGAAATCCATTTTTTAATTATTTTTGCTGTACAACTGATATGAATCATCTTCATATCATCTTTAACAGCACCAAAAATACCTATACAAATTTATAGAAAAATAACAAAGATTTTTTAAGTTTAATATGACTCAAAAATATTTTTATTTCTACATTTCAAGGAATAAGAATTTTTGCAAACAATAAGGATATTTGCTGAACATTTTTATTGAAAATCCATTTATTAGAAAATTCCACACATTTCCATATTGCAGTAATGGTGAAATTATAAATATTTTTATGAATCTTATTATTATTTGAGAGTATAGCAAGCTCGATTTTTTATCAAATTTCTTTGAGATTCTAATTGAATTTAAAGCAATTAGGCTTGAAAGGTTAGAGAGCAGCATATATGGACTATGAAAATTTCGCAAGTTATTATATAAACTTGCTCCTTATTTGGTTAGCGAGCAAAACTATTAGAAAAATCCTATCTTGGGAAAATTAGCACACAAATCATAATTTATTATATAATTAATAATTATATAAATGAGATCTTCAGCTGATTATATTAATTTTTTAACAGTTGCACTTAAAAATTAATTTTAAACAGTTTTCATTCGAATGTTCAAAAAAAAAAACAATTTTTTAAAAATAAGACCTTTGATAAGTGAGTAGAAAAATTCCCGCCGCTAACTTAGATTTCTTGCTTTTAAAGGGGATTATTTAACCTTAAAATGGAAATCAATTACCTTATATTTAACAAGATTTTGTAAACAATGGAGCCAGTCGTTTCTATTCATAGAGCCAAAGAAAGAATTGAAAAATTCGAGAATGAGGACCAAATTTCTCTGTGTTCAGAAAGTACTTCAAGCGTTAGCCCCATTAAATCCTTATTCAGAGACTCAGTCCAAGCATCTAAAAGTTCTTCTTTTGCCAACTCATTACCGAAACTTTTTAACGGCAGTCAGCTTGATTTTTATAGTTTACTAACAGTCTACTCAAATATTAGCGGTTTAAATATTCTCATCCCTGAAAGTATGATTAGGGATGGAAAAACCCAGCTTAATCATATGCTATGGACTAAGAAAAATGGTCAAGTTTGTTCATAATAATAAATGGCATGCGCTTTGAAATTAATAATTATGAGTTGCAGTTTTCGCAGTAGCTCTTATCCAGCTATACAAGGCATAAACTAGGGATAGGCTCATATGACTTATCCTTGGATTTTAGGAGGGTTCTGACTGTCTAGGCACCTAAGGAGGGAAACTCTTAGGTCAGACATATCCAAGAGCCAATGACAGAGTGAGTAGCATGTTCTGTGAGGCTTGGTGGTGTGGGAGTTAGGGGTAGCGCATAAAAAAGGGTGATACCATGAGTTCGGATTTATAAGGGCAGGTTGCAATTATATTCGAGACGACAGGCTTAAAACTAATTAATAAGTAAGCCAAGTTTGCTCAAAACCATGCCTAGATTCTGAATTTTTCGCCCTCAGCCAAAATAAAATTGACGAGAATATTCCAATTTTCTGCTGTAAAGTATTTCAAAAAGAAACAGAATTCATATATTCAGCAGAAACTGCTGAAAAAATTTGAAGATTTTCTCATAATGAAGCAACAATGATGCAAAACTTTATATGCCCTCATTCCAACCCAGCATCTATAACAAGGGTTCTTTGGAAATTTGGGAGAAAAAATAAATATTTTTCGATCATAAGTAGGTTAAAGCAATCTCTAGTTAAAAGAAGCAAAAAGAGAAATACTCAGACATTAAGCCAAAGCCCTGACAAAAGTAATTCATTTTACCTTTCTAACTTCAGGTACACCGATATGATGCTGAAAACTACGAAGTCTCTTACTCCCCCATTTAATAACGAACTTTTTTTTTTTTTCGTTATTAAATGGGATCTAACTTATAACATTTTTGGGAAAGGTTTTTATAAAAATTTCAATCAAAGGGTTTGGTGGCTATGGACATAATCATGCAAGATTTTCAAAGCACCAGCTTAAGATTAAGCCACTAGCAACTTATTAGCTCTTATTTATCATTCTTTGTTCAATTATGCTTGTCCTTATCTTACTCACTTACTTAAAATTAGTAAATTATAAAGACTAAATTAGCTTATATAAATTTTATAGTAAATCTTGTTCGTTATTAAATGGGGCCTAACTCCCCCCTCCCTGAGTGAACAAAACCATTAAAAAAATCGCTATTTTTTGCCCAAAAACCCACCCTCCGTGAGTGAACAAAAATTGTTTTTTTAATAGAAAATATTTTTATGGAAATAGAGCTAACTCTGTTTAATTTTAAACGAATTGCTTTTTAAAACATAAATTTTGCAAATTGAATTAATATTTGCTTTCCAATTTTTGCGAATTAGGATTTTTTTAAATTTCGAAAAAAATATTTTTATAAAATTTATATATAAATTTTTGTTAAAAAAAAAAAAATTAACCCCCTCCGTGAGTGAACAAAATTTTTTTGTTCACTCGCGGAGGGGGGAGTAAGGAAAAATTTTAGGAAAAAAAAATGACGGTTTTGTTCGCTATTAAATGGGGAGAGTTAAACAACCCATACCGCATTAAAGCTGTACAAAAGCCAATCAAGAAAAGCAGCCTTTCTTTTAGCACTAAAATAACTGGGAATTTAATGGGGACAAGATCTGAAACTTTTATTCAAAGTGAAAAATCTGTCAAAACTTACTTTGTAAATACAAATACAAGCGAAGATTTTTTTGTAATCGAAAATAAGCCAAAAATTCAAGAAATTGATGACATGGTCGATCAAATTGTATCATTTTTGAATCATTATTTTTGCAAAGAGGAAAAACTAAAAGGCTTGATCTTAGATTTTATTCAGAGTAAAGATAGAAAATGGGTTTTCCTATCTTGCAAAGAATATACAACAAGTAATAGCTCTCCAATAGAATACTGCAATCCAAGGATCAGGCAATCAAAAACTGTTATAGCTCATGCACCTTAATAGATCTCTATACCCCAGCAGAATACCGACCAGAACAGGGCACCTGCCTTATACAGTACAAGTCTGATTAGGTACCTTAAAACCATAAACGGAGACTATCATTTTCGTTTTTACTTTTCAAAAAAGCTGACAAGTACAAATTAATTTTTGAAATTAAAATGGATGGCTAATAATGATCTAAAATATTTCAAGGGATATACTCCTAGCAGAATAAGATCATACTCTGAAAACAGCCAAGAAATAATGAAAGAAGACTCTAATGAAAGTATTGACCGTCCATTAGAGTCAATGAGATGTATAACACCAAGCATTGAGGTTAATTTGCCTTTTAAAATTAAGTGCAACCCAAAACAGAACCGCACAATGATGATTGCAAGCGATAAAGATTTGCTGGAGAGATGCACCAAAGTGAACCAAAAAATTGACTATTTAGTGAATCTTAAGCCAGTAAAACAGCTAAAAAGTGTTGATTTCAAAGAGGAAAGCATAAAAGCATATCAAATGAGATATAACCTTAATGCTTATGCTACTTTTGATCAAACTGCTAAAGCTTCCAACTATCATGAGTCTTTACAGACACTATGCCCAGTATTTAATCAAAAAAGTGGCAGAAATCCTAAAAACGCTTTGGTTGTAAATAAAGTCAATGATCATGCTAAAAGACATTTGGCGGAGACCAGCGATTCTCTTGATGAAATGAAAATACAATGCGATCTGATGAAAGTCAAAAAGAAAGAACTTATACAAAGATATGGAGGGGATGAATTTTGAAATAAATTTATAATATCGCTTTATAAAAAGCTGATCGGAAACAGCTCACTGAGCAAGTATTTTATGTGCACAAGCATGAACATGATCATACAAGGCATGTTTAAAGTTTTTAATGGAAATACTACATTAGAATTCAGAAGATCTGTAAGATCTGTCCATCAAAATCTTAAAATCCCAGAAAAGGATTTTGACTGCTATGCGAATACTTTTTATAGCACTTTGAAAGAATTTGAGATTGAGGAAGAAGACCGTCAAATAATTATGACGCAAATTAGATCTATGAAATGTTTGATATGCAAATAAATTTTGTAAACGATTGCTATTTTATTTAATAATTTTATTTTTAAATTTTGATTCGGAAAGATATTATTTGAGGAAAATATTGTCAAATTTTAAATTAAATGATGGAGAGATTTAATTGGCCTCTTGCTTGAAATTTTAGATAAGTATTAAGGATAAATTAAATTAAGCCAATAGAACCCTTTACATATCTTTAAAACACAGATTTACTGGCTCTTTGCATTTATTAGACTTATAAAGTAAAGTAAAATAATGGAAGTACCAATAATCCTGCAGCACCTTAAAGACTACCACCAAAGTACAATTGAAAGAGATGAAATTACTCATATAAGGGAAGACATAATCACCTTTATCCACGATTTTTCCAAGAAAGTAGGACTAAGAGGTGCTTATCTTGGTAATCGGCTTTGTCCTGATAGCAATTCAAATTGCTATATTTCAAAGATCAACAACTTGCTTCCAAAATCCGAGTTCAGCCCAAGGTTAAAGCTGTTTTCCTTATTTGCGAAATTTTCTAGTAAACTGAAAATTAATGTTAATGTTCCTACAACTCTAATAAAGGTCGAAGAAGTTCCATATATAATTCATACCAAAAAAGAAGGAAGTATACAATCAAAGGCCTGTACAAGTGAAGATTTTTTATATCTAACACAGAAGAAAAACGACTCCAACTGTCCATTATTTTGCTATAAAGTTCCTGGGCAGGACACAATTGCTGTTTTTACCATTGAAAGCGCAGAAAAGCTATGAAATAACTCAGAAGACAATGCCTTCATGCAGCAGTATATTTTAGGTCGATCCAATACTGTGTGTATTACGAGAGTTTTGTGAAAACAAGGCTCTAAGAACAAGTATTATAATATTGTCAATAGAACAAAACAAGAAATTAAATCTCAAATTAGCTCAGTGAAAGCAAAAAAACCAACCCATAAGAAATCAAGCTCAACAATAAATATTTCAGATTTCCAATATAGAAATATGATGCTGCCTACTACTCAGTCATTAAATAATCCATATAAGATTAGGAAATGCAGAACTCCTTTAAAGCGGAAGACTTCTGGAAATAATTCATTTTCAGAGCTCCCAAAACAAGAGCTACTCCTCCTCATCCTTCCTTGAGCGATAAAAATTTTTTGCTTTTCACAGAAGGGGTGATTTTTGTGAAAAGAAAATTTATATATAAATTAATATTAAATTTGTTTTTAAAATTGCAAAAATCAAAGTGAAAATTTATGGTTTAAAATGCCAACTATTTAAAATTTAATAGAATTAGCTAGAGATTTCGCTATAAGAATTACTATTATATATATCATATAATTTTATATAGGGAAAACACTATATAATTACCCAAAAACTAAATTTTTTTCCAAAAGTTTTGCTCGCTTAGCTATGAGAGAATAAGAAGCTGCCCTAGTGGAAATGTGTCTCCACTAATGACAGTAAAAGATGACGACAGCTTGTATCAGAGACGAAACTTAACTGAAGAGCTTTCAAGAATTATAGGAGAAGGAAGTTATAAAGAGTTCATAGTCACCACCAAAGACTCAGATAGCTGTTATGCTATCGAAACACTCGTAAAAATCCCAGAAATTGAAAACATGGTTAATCAAGTTGTACAGTTTTTAAACACCGAAGTATTTAAAAATACTCTTCAAGCTATCGTCCTTGATTTTCTTCAAGACAGAAATAATAACTGATTTCTGCTTGACTGCAAAGAATATTTAGCAGACACTAACACAGGAATTGAGAAGAAAAAAATCAATATCCCAAGCCTACATAAGTCCAAAAGAAGTAGATCACTTGTAATGCGCAAAAAAAATACCTCGTTTGAGGAAGATGAAGAAATCAAAATAGAAGACTCGTCTCCTAAAGAGATTTTATTTGAAGAAGAGAAAAAAGAAGAAAAAACACTCCCAAAATTCAAAATAAAACCAAAAATGATTATAAATGAGAAGCCTCATATAAATAATGAAAAAGAATTGGTAAAAAGATGTGCTGAAGTTAATGAAAAAGTGGACCAAATTATAAATAAAAAAATGATAAGAGCAGCTACCTCAAATTTAATGCAAAGTGAAAGCCCACATCCATTCCCTATTAATACTTCGTTTTCTCAGCTCAGCGATACACAAAATTCAAGTCCGATTTCTCCCCTTTATAAAAAAAGAACCCAAACTAATATAAAAGAATCTTTATGGGATGACAAATGCCACTATATGACAAAAAAGCATTATTCAGATATTGTTGACAATTTTGACGAGATGACGCTTAACACACAAATAGCGAAGATGAGGAAACAAAATTTAGTAGAGAAATATGGAGGGGATGAGTTTTGGAATAGCTTTATTTTGTCATTTTACAACAAAGTTTTAGCAAGTGAAGTTTTGTAGACTCATTTTAAAGGCTGTAAACTAGACAATTTTGAAATGATCGTCACAGGGATGTTTAAGATTTTCAATTGCAATGTGAGCTTGGAGTTTAGAAGAAAAGTTAGGGGGTCACATCTTAATAGAGGAATAAATGAAATACAGTATAACTCATATTCTGAGCTCTTTGAGAAGACGCTGATGGAGTTTGAAGTAGATGAAGACGATAGGTATCTGATAATGAAGCAGATTAAATCAATGAAGTGCTTAATATGCAGATTAGATTAAGTCGTTGCCTAGTAGGACTGAGATTTGCACCCCTACACGCTCATTGCGAACTGAGAAACCCGGCGGACATTCTACTTGTTGCCTCGAACAAGGATTCGCGCAACCAGTCTTGACTTTAATAGCTTCTGTAGCCTAAGGACCAAACACCTGGATCGAAACTCCCAGTTTCTTGTTGGGCTAATACCATCTCTTGAGTCCTGTTCGAGGGAATCAACTTTCACTGGGGGCTGTAGCCGATCTTGTCATTTCCAATGGTTGCTAGAGGAGAAAGCCCAAGTCCCATGGATTAGCTCCCTGAGCCCAAGTAAAACCTAGCCCGATATACACAAAGGGATTCCGGCCCATTTCCACCTAAACCCCCACCACTGGGATGTTGCCTGCTCGTGTTGATGAAATAGGGTCGAGAGGTCAGGTGACACATTGTCGCCATTTTTATGTATATTTAATATGCAGATAATGTATCAAATTTTTAGCTATTTATTTAAAAATATATTTTATTTCATTAGATTAATGATAAAACTGCACTATTTCTCTCATATTCAAAATTGCATAGTAATGCTGCAATATTAGATTGAAATTAAAATAGAAAAGGGTTATATTTAATTGCTGCATTATAATAGAGAGCATTGTCATGATTTATTAATTTCTTCATAAGGATCAATATCATCCTCCTCTTCTCAATTTGTAGTGGCATAATTTGAATACTGATATGCAGGAGGCAGAATTCGAATTTGTTCAGCTTGATGATTATTAAATGAAGTGTCAATATTTTGGTCTGTGTTTGTTCGTTTTAGCTGGGGATGTTGCAGCCTTGGACTTTCACTTTCGCCGCTTTTCTGTAGCTTGCTTAATGACTGATCAATTGATTGTGATTTCATTACACCAATCATCTTAAGATATATTTATATTTCATTTGAAATAATCATGCATTTATATGATATATGTGGAGTAATTGGCCCTTAAAGCATTCTTAAAATATTTGAAGCAATAATACAAGCATTTTTAGCAATTGAATTTGATTTAATAAGAATAACTTATAATAAAGCGAGGGGAATATAATATTTTTGATCTTCTAGTTAGACTTTATTATCCAATAAGCAGGCGCAGATTTATATATTGCATCGATAAAAATTTTCATTTTGCTCTTCCCTTCGTGAGCGTGCAAAGATTTTTGCTTGATCACGGGAATCATATTTTTAAAAAAATTATTTTATTTGTTTTGAAACTCAATTCTTGAAATTGGAAAGTAAAATTAATTTGATTTATAAAGCTATTTAATATCAACAGAATTAGCTATTGATTTTATTATTAATAATTATCATTTCATATAAAAAATTAAAAATTGTTTGATCACTCACGAAGCTGGGTTATTTTTCTTCAAAAAAAATTGTCAAAAGGTCTGCTCTCTCAAGAGAAGAGAAATTAGTATATTAATATGTCAAATCCATCGCTTAATCTTTTAGTTTTAAACTTTATTATACTTTAATTAGGAAATGCAAAGATCAAATATTATGAATATATATTTCACATATAAACTATGCGAAATCTTTAACTATTCTAAATCTTTTTTTGCTTAATTTAAAGTTATTCTAGGTTACAAATAAGCTTATTCACCAATAATTTAAAACAATATAACTTCATATTGATTATCACTCCTATTTATTAAGGATTCGCAAAAATTCTTAATTAATAATTCAACTTATCTTAATTTGCTGGACTACTGAACACTAACTCAATTAAAAAAACCTTAAAAATCTTATAAAAAATAAAATAAAATGCAAGTTTCAGGTATATTAGAGGACTTAAAGGATTACCACAAAAATGCTATGGAAAGAGATGAGATCACAAACTTCAGAGAGGATTTATTATCCTTAATCCACGACTCATACAAAAAAGGTTACCTTCGAGGTGTCGGTAAGCATAATATTTCTGTCTCAGATTTTACACAAAATAATTATGTGACCAAAATAAACAGTCTTTTACCCAAGCAGTCTCAAATTATCCGATTTAATATTTTTTCTTTGCTGGCAAAGATGAATTCAGGACAAAAAATAAATATAAATATTCCTTTGACTCTTATTAGAAATGATGAGTCATCTAGCTCATATTTAGTCCAAACCCTTCCAGATGGCTCAGTACAGTCAAAACCACTGATAAATAAGAGCGAATTTTTTAATTGCATAAAAAATAAAGAAGATGGAGAGTACCCATCATTTGTTTATCGGGTCCACAACAAAGATACAATTTTAGCATTTTCAGGGGAGAGTGCAGAAGAGATTTGGAATTCTTTTGATGGACAAGCTATTATGCAAAGGTATATTCAGTGCAGGTCGAATCCTGTATCAATAATAAGAGTATTATGGAAAAAAGATTTAAAAAATCGTTATTTTTCAATTGTTAATAAAAACAAATATAGCAACAGTTGAGTACAAAATCGAACAAGATATAAAAAAGGAATAAATAACAGAAATAAGTCATTCAGCAATTTATCGGATTTTAAGTACACAAATATGCTTCTCCCAACTACCCAGTCAATTAATAATCCTTTCAAGCTCAAAAAGAAGTCAGGAAGTTGTTCAAAACTCCCCAGATTATCAAAATCTTTCTTAAGCATCCCAAAGCATGAATGTGACGCTGAGCCGAAAGGATTTTCACTGTCCCAATCTTTTTCTGAAATTCCTAAAGATGAAAAAGACACTGATTCTAACCGAAACCCAGAAAGTATTACAAGGGTGCATATCTTTCAAGAAGAGTCTAACAAAGATCTGATAATAAACACAAATGACTCAGAAAGCTGCTATGCAGTTGAAACATTTATGAAAATCCCTGAAGTGGATGCTATGATAAACCAAATTATTACTTTTCTTACAACTGATATTTTTCCGCACCAGACTTTAAAAGGAATTGTTTGTGACTTTATTCAAAGCAAAAAAAATGGCTGACTCCCCTTCCGTGAGCGAACAAAACCATTAGAAAAATCCCTATTTTTTGCGCAAAACCCCACCGATCGAACAAAAATTTTTATGAAAAAAAATAAATTATAAGTAAGTGATAATTAGTATAATGAAATCTATTGCTAATTCTGTTTGATTTTAAACAATTTGTGTTTTAAAACTTAAATTTTTATAAAATAAATAAATTTTTGCTTTCCAATTTTTGTGAATGGGATTTTTTTAAATCGAAAAAAAAAAAAATTAACCCTCCTCCGAACAAAATTTTAGGTTCGCTCACAGGGGGATGAGTGTTTTTAGGCTGCAGAGAGCAGCTCATTGATTTTAAATTTTCGCTGGGTATTGAGAAAGCGATACGACCTCAAAAAAAGCTTGACTTTTCAAGAAGGTCTCATTCTGTAGGCTCAACTTCAAGATTCACTGATGTTGAAACTGAGCACAGAATTTCTCGGCAAGAGACTAAAAAGGCAAATATTGAAGAAGATAAGCCAATTAATACCCCTTTGCCTTTTAAATTCAAACCACAGCAACAAAGCAAGAAAGAAAAGCAGCATCCAAGTGATGATAACGATTTTGTGGAGAGGGTTTCAAAGGTCAACGAAAGACTTGGCCAAATAAACACTCAGAAACCTCCAGCTTGCCTAAAAGATTTTAAGCAAGACTCAATCAAATATTATCAAAAACGCAACCCTCGTAGTGATTCTATGATAAGTCCACAATGCCCAGTCTTCAATAGTTATACAAGAAAACCTACCAAAAGTATGATTCTATCAGGACTTGACGAAAAAAGCATAGCCTGTGCACAAAGGGCTCTTCGTGACGCAATTGACAACTTCGATGAAATGGCTATGAACATGCAAATATCTAAAATAAAAAAGCAAAATTTAGTCGAGAAGTACGGTGGAGTCACATTTTGAAACCAGCTTATAGTGTCATTATACAATAAAATCCTTTCTAATGATACATTAAATAGGTATTTCAAAAATACAAGAATGGGAGATTTTGAAATGATCGTCTCTGGGATGTTCAAAATTTTCAACGGAAGAATAAGCCTAGAGTTTCGAAGAGCTGTTAGAAAAAACCATCAAGGAAGAGGAATAACAGAAAAAGAATTCTGGTTTTACGTTGATATATATGAAAGCACATTAAAAGAGTTCAATATTGATGAAGAAGACCAAAAAAGTATCATGTCACAACTTCGGTCCATGAAAGGGCTTATAGTAAGATAATTTTTGTTGATGCATATTTTCCTATTATTAAATTATTCTGAAATAAGAAAGAGCTTATAAGATAATTTTAAAGTAATTTAAACGCCTGAAAATGGAAATTGACTCGAAAACTCCAAAGGATACTTTCAATAAAAACCCCAAAACTCGTACAAGCTATGGTCTGCCATCTGCATCAGTGTGTCCAGATTTACCTCGAGGATCAGTATCAAATCTTGTCGATCTATATGAAAAAAGGATCAGAAAAAATTCTCCAAAGAATTCTTATGCCCCTGGAAGAGCAGACGATAGATCTTTTAACACAAATTCAAAATCTGCGACAACAAATCCTTCAAATGAGCTTCCCGACCATGAAGTTATTAGCAAAAATGAATTATCCGTCCAAACTGAAGACTGAAATGATTTATTGGAGCGTCAGAAAAACATATCCTCATCTTATTCACAAATTTACCAGCTGGAAAGTTTTCTTAACGCAAGCACGCTCAAAGAAACTGGGGTTCTTATATCAGCAGAGTCTATTTTACACCACAGAAAGGACGCTTTAAATATTTATAAACAGTTTACGACTAGTATTATGCCATCTTTTGATAAAGATCAGAAAAATGGTAGCATTTTAAATTATAGCAATATAGATAGGTGGAAAGGAAGGAGAAATAGCGATATAAATATAATTCCTAATTCCCGGAATGAAGATTATTATCAATCATTTGTTACAGAAGTTGATTTATTGTGTGTTAATTGTTATGAGTGTATTCCGATAAATGAAGTTAATAAGCATTCACATGTATGTACTGTTCCAAAGGTGGAGGAAAATGAATGTATTTATATAGATGCAAGGGTTAGGAAAATAGTAAATGCAATATTTTCAAGAGTTATTGAAGCTTCTGGAGAGCGGCTTACAGTGCTAAAACATTTGCAAGATTTAGGAAATGCAATATTGACACAATCAATGGTATATTGTATATAGAAACCTGTGAAGATTTTAGAACAGCTCTCATCAATTTCAAATCTGGATAATATCCCTAAGATAGGTGCTTCGTGTATTGTGTTTGCAAAAAGGCTTATCCATCTGATGGAAAGCAGAATCCGAATTAAGCGTAACGAAAAATTTAAAAAGTCCACACTTGCATCAATTGAAGATAATTCTCCAGAAAGTAATAAGGATCTTGCTAAATGAAAATTCAAGCCTGATATGCTCCACCACATAGCACGTCCGACTGGCCTAAGTAAAGTTTCAAGCGGAGTTGGCTCACATTTTGAAAGACCAAGTGGAGATTCATATATCTCTAATAATCAAGACGCTAATCCAAGCTTCTCAGAAAATAATTCTCATACCTTAGAAGAATACTCAAATGAAGAGCTAGAAAAATATTTTTTCACAGTGGCTCTATCGAAAAAAATGGAATTTCCGACAAATCACCCTGTGAATACTGTCAGTATTTCGCAGCTTTTCAAGAAATGTAAAGCTGAAAATATTCCACCGGCTTATTGGGATAATTATATTGTATCAGAGTACTCAAAGTTATGCTAATTTTTACTGATTTATTAATTATTATAATTCGTGATCTATTTAAAGTATCAAATTCTTTACTCCCCCCCGTGGTGAACAAAACCATTAGAAAAATCCCTATTTTTTGCCCAAAAACCCACCCTCCGTGAGTGAACAAAAATTTTTTTTAATAGAAAAATTTTTTTATGGAAAATAATTTTGATATATAAATGATAATTATTATAATAATGAAATCTCGAGCTAATTCTGCTTAATTTTAAAAACGAATTGCCTTTTAAAACATAAATTTTATAAATTAAATTAATATTTGCTTTCCAATTTTTTGCGAATTAGGATTTTTTTAAATTCGAAAAAAAATATTTTTTATAAAAATTTATATATAAATTTTTTTTAAAAAACAAATTAACCCCCCTCCGTGAGTGAACAAAATGTTTTGTTCACTCACGGAGGGGGGGGAGTTAGCAATTTAATTTAATATTAGGAAAATGAGTTCTTTTCATTGGTATTTCTCTTTTCCAATTTATTATAGCTTGCACTAATACTTCTCTAGCTTATTCAGCTCTCTCTAATTATTGCATTTGCTTTAAAAAAACATAATAATCTAAATATAATGACTCTTAAAATATCAAATTAATTATTAAATGGAAATCCAAGGAATGGGAAGAGATTTAAAAGAAATTATACTGAAATGCTACTCAAGAGGCTTATACTCTATACCATTCTTAAGTGAAAACGACATACAAAATCTAGCCAAAGAGGTCTGTAGAGAAATGGAAGTTCCAGGTGAAATTTCAGTGCAAATTGTCAATGGACTCAAAAGTGAAAATATTTCTCTTGAGCAGTTTAGCCAAACTTCCTGCCAAGTTTTAGAAGCTCATTTAAAAAATTTACAAAAAGTGCTGGAGTCTTATTTCATTGATAATAATTTGAAGAATAATGGGAAACTTTTATCTATGATCAACAAAAATCCACAAGGGTTTGTGTCATTGCTTTATTTTTTGAGTCACAAAAATATTAAAAATATGACAACGTCAGTGTCTACCTTAGCTCTTGCCCTTAAAGACTCTAAAACTCTTGAACTCTCCGCAGATATATCTATAATAAAAGCGATATCAGGCAAGCAGCAAAGAGAAGTTCATAGCTTTTTGGTCTGATCCAAAGAGTTTTGGAAGTCTTAGGATTTATCCTCTCACATAGGAAGGTGACCCTTAGGCTGAGCACGCGCACAAGCTGAGTCGCATGTGATGTTAACGCTCCGAGCTATACATGCAACCCAGACAGATGGGGTCTTGCTTTGGAAGCCTATCCATATGATGCACCATTTTTAAGTAATAAGATGGTCCTGGACATCACTTATTGCCAGTCAAGTCCATCTTTTTTGAGTGGCTTTTTAACACTATAAACGCTTAATACCTTCTAAGCTTGCCCTCAGATAAATCTAATGTTAAAAGAATTGCTCCACTCCCTGAACCTCAAGGACTTCAGTCAAGCTTCTATCATTTAGATACGAGCCAAACTATTTTATCATACAAGCCATCTACAGATGTCAGTATTTTTGAGCCTTTAAATTCACTTCCACATCCCTATAAAGGTGAACAAATCCAAATTGCCAGCAATTTATCAACACTTTGCTATTATAAAGAAAGCATATTATACAAATTTGAGCTGCCAAGTCTAAAAGCATCTTATACTCAGAGTATTAAAAATATTACAACTATTGATATAAGACAAGATTCCAATATTTTAATATACGCTGTTGAGAAAAAAGAGATTATAATTGTAGACCTCGCTAACTTCACAATATTATTTTCTTATAATGTTGTGGATGGGACAGTAGAAGGAATTGTGTGGCATCCTACTGAGCAAAATATGTTTGCAAGTCACTCTGCGTCTGAAGTTACAGTCATGATTTGGAAAAATTCATTTTCCCTTAATGCTCCTGATTGGTTTAAAGTCCTTTCTTTTGGAGCTAAAATTCTCAGTATTGCTCTAGCTCCTAATAATCCAGATTTATTAGCTGTAGCTTTAGGCCAAGGAAAAGTCCTGGTTGTCACTATAAGTGACGAAAACACTATTTTCAATACAAATCCTCACACTTATAACACAATGATGTATTCTCCTAATATCACCGTTAATTTTTTGACTAATACTTATTTGTTAACATCAGGCAGATCACAAAATGAATTTTGTATATTCAGCATTGAGAATCAGACGAAATTGCATACTTTGGCAATACAATCAATGACACACAAAAAAATATCTGTGATAGGGAAATCGATTTTAATAGCAGGAATTAATGATCCGTTCATAAGTCTTGTAAATATTTCAGAAATCAATGACTGCTTGATGTTCTCGTCTATCATTGACTATAAACTTAGCTCAAATATAGCAATAGCTGCTTTATCAGGCTCAAATCGGTTTTCAGTAATAAATAGAACGGGCATTTCTGTCTATTCATTATTAGGAGAAGAAGAGGAATCAAAAGCTATAATAGTCCCTCAGCCAGAACAGCCAATTGAAAAAGAACCAGACGAAAACTCAATGATTGACAAAATGTGTGACATTGTCCAGCTGAAAATGAATAAAGTTTCAGACAAAATAAACAATTTAAGCAAACTGCTTTGGGTAAAAACTCCTATTCAAGACTGAAGCAACAGCATTTTCGAAGAAAACCTCAAAAACACCACAAAAGTTGTAAAAACTAAAACCAAAGAAGCTTCAGACTCAACAGTAACCCCAGCTTTCCAAAGCTCAGTCAATGAAATTTTGCTTCAAGTCACCCAAAATTTCGATGCTGGAATAAAAGATTTCAATGAAAAAGACTCAAATTTATTACACGAATTAGAAATAATTAATAGAGAATACGAAGGCAAGCTCACACTTTTTGACGACATTATTAAGATTTTTACAGAAAGCTGCAACAAGCATATGAATCAGCTAAAAGAGTGTGAAGAAACGATGAATCAAAGAGTAATTGCTTTGGGCGGAGAAAAGAAGACAGTAAGGATCCAAGAAGAAGTCAACGTTCTCCTTGCCAAAGGCGAATTTGAAGAAGCTGTATTAAAAGTTATCAAAAACCCCAAAGACTTATATGCAGTTTTAAAAGTGATGAACCCAAGACCTCTGCTTGCTTCACAAAAACTAACCAAATCTACAGTCCAAAAAATCATAAATCAAATAGAAACATTGCCACCTTTAGACGGCCAGCTCCCTGAAAAGCAAACGTGGTTGGAGTCTCTTTCTTATTATAGGCATAATTAGTATAAATTTCTAAATGGCAATATCGATAATCGCAAGGCATTTTGCAAGAGCTTCGAAAATAGCATATCTTCCTAACGAAGCATTCGCATTGACAAAAGCATACGCAATTTCCCCATATGATGAATCAGTTGATATTGCTTTAACTCTCAATATTGATGCCAAAAAAACAGACCAGACTGTAAGAGGCACCTGTGCAATGCCTTCAGGGCTTGGCAAAAAAATAAAAATAGCAGTGTTTACATCAGCAGTCAATTATAAGCTAGCTGCAGATGCAGGAGCTGAATTTGTTGGAGATTCTTTATTAAAAGATATTAAGGAAGGGAAAATTGAATTCGATAAAACAATAGCAACACAAGAAATGATGGATGTGCTAAAGCCATTCGGAAAAATTTTGGGTCCAAGAGGCCTGATGCCTACTTTAAAGTCTGGGAATGTAGTTCCTGTGGACAAACTGGAGGAAACTATTAAAGTTATGAAAATGGGAAGCTTGCAGTTTAGATGCCAGAAAGAAGGAATCATCCACACAACTATAGGAAGGTCAAGCTTTACAGAAGAGGAGCTAAAAGTAAATCTTAGAGCTTTTATAGCAGCTGTAAATAGTTTGAGACCTGCAGCTGTAAGAGGAAAACTATTGAAAAAAGCTTTCATTAAATCGACTCAAGGTCCGGCATGGCGCTTAGATATTGATACAATTGACACTAATAGCGCTAAATGCTTAATTTAAGACCATTTTAAGACTTAAATAGGATCATCTTTCCGATTATAAGTAGATTTTAAATTATTTTATAAATGGGAGTATTGCTAAATAGCTATTTTATTAGAAATAATGATAAAGTTAGGGGAAAATAAATAGATAAATATTCAATTGGCAGAAATATTTATTAAAAAGATCTAACTCCCCCCCCCCCCCTCCGTGAGCGAACAAAAAAATTTTGTTCGCTCACGGAGGGGGGTTAATTTTTTTTTTTTAAAAAAATTTTATATATAAATTTTTATAAAAAATATTTTTTTCGAAATTTAAAAAAATCCTAATTTAAAAAAAATCCTAATTTGCAAAAATTGGGAAGCAAATATTAATTTAATTTGCAAAATTTATGTTTTAAAACGCAATTTGTTTAAAATTAAACAGAATTAGCTCTAGATTTCATTATACTAATTATCACTTATATATCAAAATTTTTTTCCATTAAAATTTTTCTATTAAAAAAATTTTTGTTCACTCACGGAGGGTGGGTTTTTGGTCAAAAAATGGCGATTTTTCTAATGGTTTTGTTCGCTCACGGAGGGGGGGGGGGGGGAGTAATGAATTCCTTTTTAAAAAGAAAATATGGTGAGAAATGGTTAAATAATCAAAAAAGTTGAAAACAATAGATAGACACTTCGAAGATAAATTAAGCAGAATGCAATTGCATTTAGATTAGCTATATATAATATAAATCACTTATAATTAAATTAATTATTAGCTGAAACTGCTGTAAAATTATGATAAATTAGTTGAAGAGAAGGTGATATATCTGTTTCCATGTAATTTAGTATGTTTACTAGGTATGCTATTTTTGGTTCCTTTATTCGACATCTCCAAACTCGGCAGAATGATAGTCATTTAAGACTGTTGCTGATTAAGGATTTTTTAAATACATCATCGATTATATGATTAAGACTAACGCAAAATACTTGAAATAAAACCTAAATAAAGTTATTAAGATTTCCTTATCCCATTCCCCTCCGAGGGCTAACAAAAAATTTTTTCACTCGCTGAGTATTCTTAAAAAAGTTTAAATAAAAATTTTAAATGAAAATTTCGATATTTAAAAAATTCATATTCGAAATAATTTTAAGCAAATATTTAATTTATCTTGTAAAATTTATGTTTTAAAAATGCAAGCTAATTAAATTAAACAAAATTAGCTAGAAATTTTATTATAGCAATTATAAATTATATATCAAAATAGGTTTTTATAAAAAATTTTTCTTCGCTCAAGGAAGGTGGATTTAGGCCAAAAATAGATATTTTTAATGGTCTTGTTCGCCCATGATGAGACATGGAGGGGTGGGGTTAGCTAAAAATAGTTCAATATAAACCATGCCTAAATTTCCAATTATTTTTTTTTATAAAGAGATCAAAACTTTTATATATTTTTTGGTATTTCTAATTGATAAATTGAAATCCAACTTAATTTAATGCATTAAAATCCTACAAAATAAATTATCTGTGCTCCAAATAAAATTTGTAATATCACGAGTGAAAAACAAAATTTCTAAATCCCCACCTCCGTGAGCGAACAAAACCATTGGAAAAATCCTTATTTTTTGCCCAAAAACGCACCCTCCTGTGAGCAAACAAAAATTTTAAGAAAAATAAAAATTTGATATTTGAATGATAATTATTATAATGAATCTCTACCAAATTCTATTAATTTTAAGCAGCTATCATTTAAAATATAAATTTTGCAAATTAAATTAATTTTTGCTTCTCAATTTTTACAAATTGGAAGTTTTTAAATTTTGAAAAAAAAATTCTATATAAATTTTTTAAACAAAAAATTAACCTCGATGGGGGGAGTAGGGATAATAAGAAAAACAATGTTAGGCTATTTGCGAAAATTTCAATAATGTTTAATTAAAATCATTTCTAATGGTTTTCTTCAGCCAAATTAATATTTTGATGATTATGCCTTAACTTTTAAAGTTTAGGCAATTTTTAAGCACATAATACCATCTAAATACCAAATTCTGTTGTTTTTGCTCATTCCACCTTTCAAATCGCATTATATAAATGGAAAAATAAATTAATAATCAATTCACAGTGTTTATTAGAAAAAATCAATCTTTTCAAGGCAATTGAGTATTTTATACTTTCCTGCAGATAACCATCTTTATTATTTATACCATTTATAATCTAGTTTTGACGTCAATAAATAATAATATTTCCTATCTAACCCAGCTAATTATTCGTTTCTCATTTTTCATTACTATTCAATTCATAGTTTTACATCGGATCTTTAAAATTATTTAAATCTTAAAATTCTCAAAGTTATATAAAAACTTTCGTTTCAATGGTTATAATAATATATGGAATATTCTCATAACAGGATAGCAGATTATCTGAACAACTGCCAAATCAAGATTAAGAGAGCATTCAAAATCTACCAAGCTAGACAAAATCGATCAAAAGGCAAACAACTAGTAAGGATATCAACAAGCAAGTCGGACAATCTAGAGCCTACTTATCTGATCGGGAACTTTACCAACCCACCTTGGGCTGTGAAATTACCACTCACTTATTCGCTATCTCATAAAGAATACTTTATTGAGATATGACTGAGCATTGGCAATCAGTTCAGATTGCTGAGAAAAGAAACTACATTTGTTATATCGAGCTTTCCACAAATTACAGAAAATGTGACTGCAATGGAAAAAGGTAGCACTTCCAATATTTTCCTATACCGAAAACCTTCTCTTAGAAGACCCTTATATTGCCGATCCAGTGAAAATTTAAAATTAAAGCCTGGAGTATTTTCTGAAGGCAAGAATCATTTAAAAAATGAAGACTCCTATTTCACAACGAATCACTGCATAGGCGTCGCCGATGGAGTTGGAGGTTGGAACCAGTATGGAGTCTCCAGTAAAAACTTTGCAAATGAATTAATGCAAAATTGTAAAGAAAATATCGAAAAGTCTTCAAAAGCACTACCGATAAAAAAATGTGTAGAAGAAGCTTTTAGCAAGGTCAAAAATGGAGGAGGCGCTGCGTGGATTGTAGCGAAGCTAGAAAGAGATAAGCTTAAAATTTCGAATCTTGGGGATTGTGGAATTATGGTAGTTCGGACTGTAAATGAAAATCCAAAAATTATTTTTCGATCATCACCACAGGAGCATTCTTTTATTCCAAAAATTAATGAATGTGTATAAGCAAGGGTATATATAAATAGTTAAAGATTTAGAGGTGAATAGTATAATACGCCTTATCAGCTTTCTCAGCAACTTTCAAATTCACAGATTAATGAACTCAGAGAAAGAGTCAGCCCTGAAAAATTTGCTGAAGTTATGGAACAGATGAAAAACGTAATAAAAGATAGCTGTAGTGATGCAGATGACTATTGCCTGAAGATCAGGGCAAAGGATTTAATAATTATGGCTTCAGATGGTCTATGAGACAATGTTTTTTCAAAGGAAATATTGACTCTGCTGTCAAAAGATAAAGGGAGCAGTTATAATCCTATTGAATTAGCAAATCTTCTTGGAAGATATGCTTACTCTCCTCTTGTTAGGGGCAAGACCATTAAACCCCATAGCTAGCAAAATATTGTTTTAATGTAAGTTTTCTTATAATTTATATTTTAATAAATAGATAATGAGTATAAGGAGGCCTCAAACAAATTATGTTAAATTTAACCAGTTTGGAGTTTCATTTCAAGTTTTAAAAACGAAAAAGAAGATTTAATATAGAATTTGAATAAAATTTTTAAAAAATTAACCTTATGATTAACAAAAAAATTTTGGTCGTATGCCAAAAGGAAGGGTACTATAAATCTAAATCAAAGCTCAACTCTCCATTCGAAGAAAGAGTCAAAAAAACTTACGGAAAAGGTTGGATCGGGGGTAAGCCAGATGATGTTACGGTTATCGTTGCGTCTGTGGCATAAATAATTATCACATAATTTTAATTAAGATAATGCAATTTTGAGCAAGCTTTAAATTTTAAACTGAGTTTTGGATAGTTTAGCATTAAATTCAATTTTTGAAAATTTTATTAATCATATAGAAATTTATATTTTATTTAAAGAATTTGTCATTTAATAATAAATTTGTAAAAGTATATATTTCTATTGAAGCCAATATAAGGATGCTTTTTTCGGAAACAAGACTTATTTCTTTCTTCACCAATTAAATAAATTTCTGATCAGTTTATCCGAAGTTTTATGGATTAGATTAAATTAATTTGATGGTGGCTTAAATCCTTACTCCCAAGTTCCTACAGGACTCTACTTCTTGCAAAAAGTAGTGAATTAATTGCCTAAAGATTCAGAACTCAAGTCAGCTGATTTAAATTCACATCTCTTGCTTTAGGCTGCTAAATGCCGCTGGGCCATAACTGGATTTAAAAAACATATCCGGATGCAGATAATGAATCTGTGATCATGGGCTGCTTTTTGTATATGATAATTATTTTCATTAAGGTAATCTAGAGTTTAAGCTCACATCTTAAAACTTAGCTTAAATATAAATAGAAATAAGCTTTCAATTGGTGTTTTCGATGATATGGAGTTTCTGAGAAATCGCCAAATATCATTTTGTTTTTAATAGCACACCAATTTGCATGCACAATAGGTCTAATTTTATTAAAAATTAAAAACAATCTTAAGCTAGCAATAAATATAAACAAATTAACTCTTTTAATTCAGTTTCACTTCCTAAGAAGCCATAATATATAAAATGGAATTTAAGAGGCGAAAATCCTCACTTAATTCGAGATCAATGCTCGGATACCTACAAAAAAATCATAAATTGGACAGATTCGTCCAAGCCGTCAGTCCTGATACCGTCAAACCCGAAAAATCTCCAAAGAATTTAAGTGGATGAAATAAATTAAAATTTTGTGCCAATAAGATCCTACTCCAAAGCGTGAAAAAGGAAAAAGCAAAAGAACTCTCTCCACCAATACACATGAGATCAGGCAAAAGGCATTGTTCCTTCAGAGAACACAAAGAGAACTGCATCGAAAAATATATAAACAAAGTAATCAATGAACTCGAGCTGGATAAGCTGCAAAGCTATGAAAGCTTTGAGTCCAAAGGCACAAATATTTTTGACAAATATTTAGGGCCGAACGGAGACAAAGAAGAAGAAATTTTATCAAGAACAGTGAAAACGTTTGACCAAGACAAATAATTTATTGTAATTAGTTTACACAATATAAATCGAGTTAATAAAATTGTATTGTTGCACTTAATTATGTCGGCTTTAATGCATGGCTGGCATATAATTAGCCATTTTGTTGAAAAAATTAATTTAGCTATTCTCTTGTTTTATTGAAATTATGTAAACTCCTAACTCCCCCACCGTGAGTGAACAAACAAATTCTGTTCTTCATAGAGGAGTTTTTTTTTTATATATAAATTTTATAGTAAATTTTTTTTTCAAAATTAAAAAATTGAGAGAAGTAAAAATTAATTTAATTTGTAATTTATGCCTAAAATGCAATTTGTTTAAAATTAAATAGAATTAGCTAGAGATTTCATTATAATAATATCAATTATATATAATTTTTTTTCCTCACGGAGAGTAAAGCAAATAAATTTATTTTAAGACTCAACAGCATCAAATTTTTTGGATATTTTTAACTTTATGTAAAATAATTGGTATATAGTGCAAGTTATTTTCAAAAAATTGAATTAGCTTGAAAATTTTCTAGCCGGAATGTAGAAAGTTTAGACCATCCTCATAGTTTCGAAGATAGCTATTGATGTGGAAAACACTATTATTTTTGCTAGCTTATCCATGAATACCTTGATTAAAAACAATATATGAATTAAAAAATAAATGGCATGAAATTAAATTCATTTAATTTTGATAAGTTACTAAAATAAAATCTACTTGAATTGAATTAAGTTCATGGGTTTTAGAAATATCATCTCAAATTTTTAAATAATTGCCTAGCTTTTGCTAAATTCCCTTACTCCCCCCCCCCCCCCCCTCCGTGAGCGAACAAAACCATTAGAAAAATCACCATTTTTTGACCAAAAACCCACCCTCCGTGAGCGAACAAAAATTTTTTTAATAGAAAAAATTTTAATGGAAAAAAAATTTTGATATATATAAGTGATAATTAGTATAATGAAATCTAGAGCTAATTCTGTTTAATTTTAAACAAATTGCGTTTTAAAACATAAATTTTGCAAATTAAATTAATATTTTGCTTCCCAATTTTTGCAAATTAGGATTTTTTTAAATTTCGAAAAAAAAAATTTTTTATAAAATTTATATATAAATTTTGTTTTAAAAAAAAAAAATTAACCCCCCTCCGTGAGCGAACAAAATTTTTTTGTTCGCTCACGGAGGGGGGGGGGGAGAGTTATAGAAATAAGATTTGTTTATTGCGGGTAATCTTTGTTTATATGATTAGGAATATGCATGAAAAATTATGATTTAAATTTAGGAATTTGTGCTATAGCATTTTATTTGTCACTATATTATAAGGGTCTAAATTCAATATAAAAACAAAAATAAAAGAAAAATAACTTATACAACAGACAAGACATTTCCCTTTAGATTACATTGGGCGAAGTTGCTACTGCAATTTCTTTAATGTAGAAAGAGTTGAGCATCTCAATATTCATTAGTGGATAGGACAAAATAAGACTGTTGTGGATATGCCATTGAAAATATTCAATTATTATTTTCGCTGTATTTCTAATAATTCTAAATGGATAAATGCGCTAAAGAAGAGTCCTTTACTTAATTACTTAATTTAACTCGACCTCTAGTTGGGCCCCTAGATGCACAATGCCACGAGGGCATATTTTTTCTCCGTCCTGTCGCTACTCGCGTACTCGAGTCGGGCCTCGCTGTACGGCTCGCTCCTTCTAATCCCCGTGAAGCCATTTGGGAATCCAGAAGTACGGGAAACACTAACGGCTTGGCGCGTTGCCTCGCTCTGTCCGACTTTCCTCCAGCGCCTGTTCGGCCTAAGGGTCCTGCCTTTCATATCAGCAGGGGAAAGAGGTAAAACACGCTGTATAAGGCTGGCGAGATAAAAGATCCTCGCCATTTTACACCACCTTGTACAGAAGTCCACGTGTAAAAACCTAACCCTATAATAATAAAAGCGGGTGAGAAGGAGAGGGAATTCACGGAGTGAATTACCCTATCCGCCGAAGCCATTTTATTATTATGAAGAGTCCTTTACACTTGTAAATAAAGATCAACTTAGAAATACTTACATTTTAGTGTTGGCAAATAAGCAAGATATCCCTCATTCGATGAGAGCTTCAGAACTTCAGAAAAACTTGCTCTCAATTCAATCAGAGAGAAAAAATGGTTAACTCAGTATACTTGTGCTATTACTACAAAAGATTGGATTGGCTTTTAAGAGCATTAACTGTCAAACATAAATAACTCAAAAATAGATTAATAATCACATATATTTTCCGTCAATCTTTCCTAATATTAGGAGTTTCATAATTTTCAATTCAATAAATTTGGAATTTGGTGCTCTTCTTGTCATAAAAATGATCAAATTGACTTAAAATACCCCAAAAAAAATATAAAAAAATGGCCTAATAATATCAAAAAGTCTATAAACTTCTAATCTTCTTTCATCCTTACTGCAAAATCTTTCTAAATCTCCATTTTTTCTGACGTAGGAAAATGAAGGAAAACATGTACTTTCCCTATGGGCCATTTTTGCCCCTATTTTTTATTTGTTTTTGAAAATCAGGGGTCCCATATTGACTATAAATAGCAAAATTCATTCAATTTTCTAAATAAAATATGGGCTTAGCATTCTCAAGAATTTGGCAACGTCTTTTCGGCAGCAAAGAAATGCGTATCCTCATGGTCGGTCTCGACGCAGCTGGAAAAACCACAATTCTGTATAAACTCAAGCTTGGCGAGGTCGTGACAACAATTCCAACCATTGGCTTCAATGTTGAGCGCGTCGAATACCGCAACATTTCTTTCACTGTATGGGATGTTGGTGGGCAAGACAAAATCAGACCTTTGTGGAGGTACTACTATGAGAACATCCAAGGAGTCATTTTCGTCGTGGATTCTAATGATAGAGACAGAGTCGAAGATGCCAGAGAAGAACTTCATAGAATGCTCAATGAAGACCAACTCAGAGACGTCGTCGTATTGGTATTCGCTAACAAACAAGACTTGCCAAATGCAATGACTGCAGCAGAAATCACAGACAAATTAGGGCTACATTCAATTAGAGGAAGAAATTGGTTCATTCAAAGCACTTGTGCAACAAGTGGAGATGGACTTTATGAAGGATTAGACTGGCTTTCAAGAACCCTAACTGGCAAGAAGTAAGAAATAACCCTTTGAATTATAATTATGATTTAATAAATATTTCATGGAATTGAGTGAGAAAATAATGTAAAAATTGTGAATAAATAATTTAAAAATTGTTTTTAGGGAACTTTAAATGCTTCACTGAAGCTAGCAGAAATTTTGTATCTATATTAAAAATCATTTGTGTTAGAATAGGTTTGGAATAAATTTTTATGAAGAATTCGTAGTATAAATTATTGTTGCTTTCAATAGTGAATATAATTATATATTAGCAATTTGTAATTTTTTAAACATTTTTCTTATAAATATAACCTTCACTTTAATTCTAAAATATATCAAATTATTCTCAAGTATTTTTAGCTTCATCAGATGGCATATGAAATAGATTATTGTTTTAAGTTAAGTATTAATTGATTTTTGAATTAATAATTTAATTAAAGCCGCTTAAACTGGTAGCCTCTCTGATATACTTTTATATTAATTCTCTTAAATCATATTTATTCTTTAGAATTCTCATATTCATTGAATAAAATTTTGCTATTAGTATTTTGATTTATAAATTACTAAATCCAAAGATATCTTGCTCCCCTCCATCCTTGATCAAACTGACTCAAGGATGGAATCTAAAAAAATCTGAAAAAAATTATATATAAATTTGAAAATTTTATATTGAAATTTTTCCATATAAATTTTTTTATGTGCTAGCAATAAGAGATGGAATATGCATTATCAAAGCAGTATGTTAGAAATCACATTAGAATTGCTTAGGAGCGATTATATGGTATAATGCCAAATAATCATTATTATAAATTAGGGAGTTAAATTTCATATAAAATCATTCTATTAATATTAAGGGTTAATTTTTTCGAGTTTTTAGGAATCTTTAATGGTGCTGTTCGATAAAGGATGGGGGAGGTAGATAATTTATAAAATATATTTCCAAGGTAAAACCCTATTAAAATAAAAATTTCTATAACTCCCCCCCCCCCTCCGTGAGCGAACAAAAAAATTTTGTTCGCTCACGGAGGGGGGTTAATTTTTTTTTTTTTAAAAAAAAATTTATATATAAATTTTATAAAAAATATTTTTTTTCGAAATTTAAAAAAATCCTAATTTGCAAAAATTGGGAAGCAAATATTAATTTAATTTGCAAAATTTATGTTTTAAAACGCAATTTGTTTAAAATTAAACAGAATTAGCTCTAGATTTCATTATACTAATTATCACTTATATATCAAAATTTTTTTCCATTAAAATTTTTTCTATTAAAAAAATTTTTGTTCACTCACGGAGGGTGGGTTTTTTGGTCAAAAAATGGCGATTTTTCTAATGGTTTTGTTCGCTCACGGAGGGGGGGGGGGAGGAGTAAGCAATTTTAGAGGTGATAAACTAAGCCAATGAATGATTTCAGCTTTATTAAAGAAAATATTTAAATTTGGCAATTCTGATGCATAAAAGCCTGCAAAAAATAAATTTTTATTGTTTAAAAAGGAAAAAAAATTGAATTAAAACACTCGATTTTTTAAAATTTAAAAACTGATATTGGGATATTATAGCAATAAAGCTTCAATGTCTCTAGAAAATTATTCCCAATTAAATCTTGATAGAAAGTTAAAATTAATCAACTATAAATCCTTACAAAAAAGAATAAAGACTAAGCCAGAATTATTCTAAATTTCAAACAGTTTATCAATTTTGAATCAATTTTTGTCTTAATGCTTCATTGAGTAATTCAAACAGCATCTAGAGATCTCCCAGAAATCTTGATAAAATTCTGAAAAAGGTGTAATCAAGTGCTTCTTTGCTCTACACTTAAACAAATTAATGAAAGTAAGCTAATTAAATATCTACATCCTTTTAATTATTTTCTGACCGAGAAGAGGCTATTCATATTAAAAATTTAAATTTTTATACAATAATTTTTTTTTAATAAATAATAAAATAATATATGAATTAAAATTTTGTATTTTTTTATAAAACCCAAAGAGGTCCAAAAAGTGTAAATCCATTTAAATATTTTAATTATTATAATTTCTTCCTAGCCAGCTTAAATTTATTTTTTATAATTAATTTTTGAATCAGAAATCATCATAATTTAATAATTGGCTTAAAGCCGACTAAATAAGTCCCAAGCAATCGTATTAACTTATTTATTAAAATTCAAAAGCCCCCATTTAATTTTATCCATTTAAATTGTATTATAGCCCCAGGGCAAAATCAATTTTAGAAGACAACCCAGAAAAAGAACATGAAGCTAGATAAAGGTAAGTTCAACATTTTTCATGGGAAATCTGGTCAGAAAGCTTCAGGAAGTTTATTTAACCTACATACAACTTTCCAAGTCTCTGCGCCAGAGCCCTATTTTTCTGATAAGATGTGCTTACACATATAGGTATAACCAAGAGCCGCCATATTACCCGGCCGCGTACGGTTGATCACAACCGCAAACTTTTACTCAGCACTGAAAGAGATGATATTGAAGCAGATCTCAAGGTTCCACGCATCCCAAACATCTCTGTTCCCATCATTGAGACACTAAGTGCCTATAGCATGCCTACAAAAAGCTATCACAGGCCAGGCTATTTCCACAGGTATCTGGCGCCAAGCGAGCTGCAGCTAGAGTCTATAGTCGAATACGAAGCAGTTGACGAGGATTTAGACTACCTTTGCCATGTCGCCAATGACCTCAGGGTAAGCTCAAACATCATGAATGTCCATTTGCTGGAAACCAGCATAGATATCTGGGAAAAAGACGTCGGAGACGGAGAAATCATCCCATTGGAGCGAGCTGTTTATCTCCTCAAAGATAAAAAAGTCAACGACCACTGGGAAAGGCCTGAAAATGCGTCGATAGCCTCAAACGCTATAGAAAACCTGTACAATTATTGAAAAAACAGAAGAACAAGCCTCGGAAGATCTTTATTAAGAAGGTTTTGGAACAGTGAGGGGGTGACTGATGCGAACCTAAAGACTGTCTTCAAATCTCGCAATGAAAACCGAGAGAAAATGCGTCTCAGGAATTCCAAGAAAAATGATTCAGAGTGCTATGAAAAAGTAAGGGTAATGCAGATGAAAAACCTCCAAAAGCAGCTGGAAACGCTAAAGCTGATTTTCAAAGCAATAAACGCAAGAGAAGTTCTGAAAAAGTACATTATTGATGCAAGAATTCTGGCATTTGAGCATGAAAGAGCTGATAAGCTAGGAAAGCCCTCAGAAATCCCTAATATCGTGCTGGATGCAAAAGTCCTTGAAACTGCTAAAGAGCTAAGGTCATCTTATAAGTCTGTAGAGACAACAATTAGCGCGCCCCCGCCAATTGCCCCGCCAAAGCCAATTCCTCAGCCAGTTGTGGAGCCAATTAAAAGAGCTAGACCTGAACCTCAGAAGAAGAGCCATTTGTCGTTCGATGTGGCTCGTGCTTGCTGCTTGTTGATTACTGAAGGGGAAAAGCTGAATCTGTGGCCTTTGATAAGCAATAAATCAGTAACTTCTTCAGAGAGCAAGCAAATGCCACCTCAGCTGCACACAAATCTTGAAAGGAAACTCAAGCTGAGAGGGAGAGTGGGGAGAGGTGGAAAGAAAATTTACTTGGACAGGTACAGTTATCAGAAATATGATCATGGGTGGGGAAGGTACTTACCCTACCAATCAAGTGAAATAATTGGCCCTAATTGTAATTAATTTATAAATTATTATTTTAATTAAAAAAATTTTTTTTGATATAAAAGTTAGGAATAAAAGGAATTTGGTATAATGCAGAAGGTGAAATATCAAATGAAAACTATGAAGATGAAGATAATGAAGATGTGAATCGTTTACATAAAACTCTGATCCAAAACTTCAGAAACTTTATGAAAATGAAGAGAGCTCAGGTCGCTCATTAAAATCAACTTAAAAACTCAATATTAAATAACAGCATTCCTTAATATAAATGAAATACCAATTCTGTAAACAAAAATATTTTACGATATATTCAAACCTTCTATTTTGATAGAAATAGGGTCTTAATTTTCCTGCCAAAACTGCTATATCATTTCCCGTCTCAAAATTGCATATATTTAGACATTATTTAATATTTATATATTAATATATAAATAAATTGAATAAGGAAATCATTACTAATAAAATTCAGTTAAGATTTAGGAGGAGTATAGTTTAGCTTTCTAGGATCAAATTTAATCTGGCAGACTTTGAGTTTCTTTTTCTTCTGTTCCTTCTTCTTGAAGTGCTCTTCAATCATTTTAGGGTTTGCAATGTTCATTATATATTGTCCTTTCCAATACTTGACTAAATTCAACGAAGTGAGTGTTTCCATTGCATCATGATTAGAAATTCCTGTAATATCTGTGATTTCTTTGATACTGAGGTTTCCTCTGTCTCTTATTACTTCTAAAATTGTATCAGTTCAGTAAGACTTATAAGAAACTCTACCCATATCTGATAATGGCCTTTCTGGAGTTCCTATTTTTCCTTCTCTCTTACTTAATTCGTAGCTCAGAGAAATTAAGAATCGCCCATAACCTCTTTGCTGATATGGTGGCAATATATTTTAAAATGGCGGAGAATGCTCTTTTCTCAACAATGTTGTCGGAAGGTGAACAACACCTGGGACTTTGGGGGAAGGAGGTATTCCATAAATTGTGTCCAGTGAATTTTTGCCAATAGATGGGCAGCAATGCTAACTGGCCTACCATAGCTTAAATCCAATGAACTTTTTCCTCGTGGGAAGATGGAACTTTTGTTGGAAAGAGGAAGTCAAGCAATGGCTAGAGCACACACCACTAGGCTATACAGGCAATTCCCTAATACAGTGTAAGACATTGTGCCCTGGACTTCAAGATTTCATCTTAGTCGATAAATGATAAAAAAATCGATTTTTCTGGAAGAAAAAACCTATGCTGACACACAGCATGGTGGCTCAAGTCATCTGAAAGAGCAGCAGAGTGCAAGGCTATATATGGACTGGCGAGCAAGCGATTATGTGTTATGGAGGGAAATAGTAGTTCTAGGACCACTACGTGGCTCCTCGATAAGTAATTAATATAACGGTATGGTGGCAATACCAAAATACATGCTAAGTTATATTCGTGATTTCCAATTTCTTTACTCCATTATAATAATCAATCTTAAAAATAACTCATATAGGGTCTTCCTATAGCATCATCTATAACCTGCTTCTTATTTTTATCCCGATATTGATAACATAAATATAATATCTGCTAAAACTACCATAAATTAAAAAAAAAAATGTCAAGAAGCTAGAAAAATACCCTACAACTCTAGAGCATTTTCCCGAATCTTCAGTCAGCACATAAAACTTAAATGGCGACACATAATAATAAAGTGTTTTATGATCCAAAAACAATTTCGCCAGCAGACAAAAGTTTTGGCAATACAATTTATGCTCATTTCCCATAACCTCATACACACTTACTGATTTGATTTTCCCAATATTAACATTATCCCTATATATCATTTTCCCCATCGGTCGTTTATATGTGCACTTTTTTATATGTTCCTTATAAGTAGAGCCATGCCTCATATATTTGAGGCAAAATTCACATATATAAAGTGTGGGTATCTGGGGATATCTCGACAAATATGGTGAATAGTATCATGGACTAATTTCATATCGGCCAAGGACGATCCGATCAACGTTTCTGACTTTGGTGTTCTCTTCGTGGTCTTTCTCAAACTGGGTAAGTTCTGGGTTAGTGCAATCTTCATTGTGCTCGGCTGGGTCGAGCTCTTCGCGCTTTCTTTTATTGTAGCGGGTGACGATGGATTCTGGAGTCTTTTCACTTTCTGGAGGCATAGGAGCAATTTGATCAGGAGCTACCCAAGTGTCTAGACGCTTATTGAAAGTAAGATAATGGATGTAAAATTCATGACTGGGGATTGGGCGCTCATGGATAATTTCAGCAGGATCTAAATAAGTCTTACAGTATTTCCCATCAGTCCATTTGCAGAGAACGCGGGAGCCTATTTTTAGGTCACTTTCCATTTATCAAAACTAAGGTAAAGAAATTGTTTAGAAGACACGGGACATTTTTGAGGAAAAGTTAATAGAGATTTTAATATAAATTCAAATTTGGCTTATAAAAATAACTTAATTCTTCAAAATGGATAGATTTTTTTAATCCATAATAGAGATATCAAAATTATTAGAGTACAATTATTTATATTACACAAATGTTTCGATCCCTCTAATGCTGATTCCGTACTTAATTTCAGTTGGCTTGATTCTCTTCTTGACCAAATGCTTTTCATCTTTTACTTTTTGTCCAGCATAATGGCCTTTTTGGCTACGATCTGAGACTTTTACCATTGATGGCATCTGCTTGGCTGTCGATTTTTCAGAATCAGACTCATCAAAATACCCTGAGTTTGTCCGAGACCTTTCTTTAAATTTTGCATCATTTTGAATAAGCCTTTTAGCCTTAGGGTGTAATAAATTTACATTTGAAGATTTTGGAGGCTCTGATTTCTGTTCAGTTGATAAATACCGTTTTGAGTTTATCCTGGGGATTCTTGACGGAGTTACAGAGGCCGGAGTTTTATTTGCAGGGATATGGATTATAGGTGGCAAAAAATGGTCAGTTTTATAGGTTTTTGCTTTAGATCTGTGGTTTGTTGAACGAGAATTTCCATGAAGTTCTGGAAATGATACAATTGATGAAGAGTTTATTTCTTCTAAGCTTTGAATTTGACTGTAAATCTTTTTAAGGCCAGGCTTGACTTCTACTTTTGATTCTTTGAAAACTTCGTTTTGGATTTCGATCACATTGTCTCTCAATCTTAGCTGGCTCTTTAGCAGTTCTATATATAGGTCTTTTTGTTTTAAAATTACTTGCTCATGGTTTTTATCTCTTTGTGCATCAATAGAATTCATAGCTAAGATCTGCTGCTGCATCATAAGCTGTAAGCTTGATAAATAAGGCTCAGGGACTCCTTTTCTTATTCATTCTTGCTTGATATCATCTCTTTTATGTTCAAGCCCTTTAAGCATTTCTTCATAATTTCCATTTATTTGGTTTTGCTCCTCAATTGCTTTTTTTAGTCTTTCTACCTCTCTATTCAGTGCTTTAAAGCCAGCATTTTCTTCTCCATTTTTCGATTTGGCTTGATTCATTTCTGCCTGCTTCTCAAAAAGCATAAATCCTAATTCTTCTTTTGTCTGTTGGCATTCATATATTTTTTTCCTTATTTTTGCTTCCTCTTGGAAATGTGTATTAAGCTCAATTTGGAATTTTTCATTATTAAATACCGTAGGGTTAGGGGTTCTAGATTTTAATTGTTTCCTTAATTCAGAAACTTCTTGTCTGAGCTGTGCAATAATGGCTGTATATTTTGCGATGTGGTATGACACGTTTACAACGTTTCTGTGTAGATTGGTTTTAATATTTTTTGCACGATTTGCATATTTGAGAGTGTTGGATGTGTCAAAAAAACTTCCTGAGTATGGAGAAATGCAAGCAATCATAACAGTCCTGCAGTTTCCGCCTAAGGAGTCTTTGAGCAAACGAGTCAATTTTGAATCCCTATATGGGATATAAACTTTTCCACCTCTTTCTGTAGCTTCACATAATGCATTTATGCAATTACCTAAAGCTAGCAAAGATTTATTGATATTTGCACCCTCAATAAGCCGAATTCCTCTGTTTTTTGTATGAGAAGCTCTTTCAGATCCAGCTAAGTCAATAAGTGACAGTTTACCAACAATAATTTCAGATTGAGTCCCAGCAGCTTTATCTTTATACTCCACAGTGATTTGTAGCACTGCATGAGATCTGCTGGAAGTCTGATTTGCCTCAGTCGGTTCACAAGTTCTCCTCATATTTCCTAACTGAATGCATTCGATAACCTCATCTGGAGTGGTCGCAATCATTTCAGCAAGTCCAGCTACCACAATTCCCTTGACTGGGTCTTCTCGAATATCTAGTACACTGCTTGTGGGATGTATCAAATCTTTGACGACTTCATTATAAATTTCCAAATAGCTCAGTTTTACCTTATAAGCTCTTTCTAGCGTCAATTCTTCCACCTTTGTGAAAAGTTCAACAAAAGTCATCAACATCATTCCAGGGCTGTCAGCTTCACCAAGCATTGTATAGGTTTTTCCTGCACCTGTGGCTCCATATGCAAAAACTGTTGCATTGAAACCATTAAGGATCCCATCGATTAAGAACTTGGTGGTTTTGTCAAAAATTTCTTTTTGCAATGAATTTTCATCAAATGCAAAATCAAACGCATATTGTTTTTCTTTTGCTCGGCTGCCTTTGTCACCGTATTTGAATTGTGGGTCCATTAGTATGACTACTCTTTCTTCAATTATTTGAATCAAATTTGTGCTATCGATTTCTCGTTCTTTTTTGGTAAGTGGCCTACATCTGACTGCGACAAGGATATTGGAAGCGCCTTGCTGCATTTGTCCAACGATATCTTCATTATCTGAAATATTTTCGTCAAGAGGCCGTAATGAATTTCTTCGTGAAGAGATGTGAGAAGAAATAATACTTTGGTCAGGGCCAAGAACGCTCATGATTTTTTTATAAATTCGAGCTATTGAATTTTTGGAGAATTATTGTTGTATTAGATTTTGCGTGAGGATATTTTAAATATATTAATGATACAGAGGGTTTTTAGGATTCAGGGCTGATTAATTAAATGGAAGCAGACTGATATAATAAAATAAGAAAATAGCTAACCTGAGCAATGATTCCTAACAACTAAAGCCATAAGAACTTATTTTAAATATATTCATAATTGGTACCATTATATTAAATTAATAATCAAATGTTTGACACTTATATACATTTTTATTGGATTTTGAATTTCAATTCAATATATTAGTGAATTTTATATTTTATTTTAAAAAATATTATGAGAAAATTCCATCTTGCTTATCTAAAGTAGCATATATTCATTCGCAATTAGCGCATTTGAGAATCTTGCACACTATCATTATATATTGGATTCAATTCTTTAAATTCTTGAAACGTCCCAATATCCATGTAAGGAGGCCTTATCCTAGAATTCATCCATTTTCAGTTAAAAATTATTTTATTTTTAAATAATTTCTCAAAATGAAATTTTTGTATTTTTGATAATATTATATGATTTAATATTTTAGAAGATATGTGAGCTAGTGAATTCTTTTCCATACTATTTATTTTAAATCCCTTTCTCAAAGAAACCAAACCCTTAACTTTCCTTATAATGTAATTAACATATTGTCTTAACTCTCTCACATTTGTTAATTGGGCGGGCTTAGTATTTTTTTCTTGAGCAATTTCAGAGCTATTTTCATTGCTTTTTTCCTGTTTAAACTGCATACTTATGTCTGAAATTTTGCTATAGATGTCCTTTACATTAGTAGCAGAGGTTTCTTGACTAGGAAGAGAAGAATTTGACGATTTTACTTTTCTCTTTGTAGGAGATTCATCAGCATTTTTATCTTCATTTGCAGACCTTGACCTTTTTACTGGGACTGAAATTGAGCTAACTGCTTTTGATGGCTTTATGGGCTCACTTGCTTTTTGATCTTTGTCTTCAAATTCATATTTAATTTTTCCTTTTACTTTTAAAGGGAGACTTGCTTTAGTATCAGAAGTCTTACTTTGCTTAGCAGTAAAAAGAACTTTTAATTGATAATTTTTTTTATTATGTGAAAATACAAAAATTGTCTTTATATTTAATAAGCCAATTAATTAATTACTAAATAATTCTAAAATTAATAGCCCATATCCCCTTAATTTCGATGTTTATGCGAGGAAGTTAGAAAAAGCACTATTTTTAGATAAATTTTCATTTAAAATTCCAGATTGACTTTTAGCTAATTGCTTATTTTCAGAAATTCTTTGCTGATTTGTTGGGTTGATACCAGAGTCTTTCAATTGGTTTAATTTAATCAGTATTCATTAAAATGTCGAGACTAATCTTTTCGTCCTCTTAATTCCTTTAGCCAGGGTTTTACCCGGAACGAGAACATTACAAAGAAAGGAGGCATCCCATGTGTGTGGCCTGTTAAGCTCTATACGTAAGAGGAGGGTGCGCTACTGAGCTGATTAGCCAAAGTTAAATGCTTGGACAAGTTTTCCTAATGCGAATTTGGGCACGATGCTCGAAATCATTCTTCCTACATACCAAAGGTTTAATTTATTTGGCTTATCCAAAATAATAGGACACTCTGCACAAAGACACAATTTATGATTGTATAAGTTTTGGTAAACCAGAGTTTCTAGTGAGGCAAAGAGCAAGCTATAAGCTATATCACTCATTTTTTATTATTTTCAGCCCCTTTTAATCTATTATATTAATTCCTTGACAATAAAGATAATTTTTTTTTAATTATTCAACCTGTTTGTGTAATTCTATTTGCAACACTGAATAGTTATACTACATATAGAGAATATAAGCATTTCTAATTATTTCCGTTATATATATTCACATAGTAAAAAGGAAAATAGCTAACAAGTCAGAAAATGTTCAATGCAAATAGGTATATTTATTTTAATTAAAACTTTCTGATGTATTTTCATGCTTTACTTTAAATTTTTGAATATAAATCAACACAAATGCTATCTCTTCTTATCTAAGTGTTTGAATATAATGTATAAGCAAATATTAGCTTCCTCCCCCGCTCTGCAAGCGAGCAATTCCTCTTCTTTTTAGAAAAACTGCAAAATTTTTTTATAAGATATATAAGTGATAATTATTATAATAAATCACTTAGCTAATACTATTTTTATTTTAAACAGCTTGCAATAATTAAATTATTTTTTACTTCTGTATTTTTGTTAACTTGGACATTTTAATAAAAATGTTAATATATAAAAACCTAAATACTTTTTTTTTCTTGAGGTGTTAATTATTTCTCAAATTATAAGCATGTTCATGCTAAAAAATATATAAAATATAGTGACTATAAATATATAATATATTCGTAATTCTATATCAGCATTTATATTCAATCGATTTTCTCTAGTATACATTTTCTCTATCAATTCATGTTAAAAGATTATATCTATAA
Organism: Blepharisma stoltei; assembly: GCA_914767885.1. Lineage (NCBI taxonomy): Eukaryota > Ciliophora > Heterotrichea > Heterotrichida > Blepharismidae > Blepharisma > Blepharisma stoltei. Next base: position 210,032 of record CAJZBQ010000022.1, on the reverse strand, counting down.
AGAAAATTATGAAGTTTTTTATACTCACTTTAGCCTTATTTGCATCTGCAGTACAAGTTGACTTATCTCATTGTCCTTTATCATGTAGCCACAATGGAGAATGCCACGAAATATATGAACAAGAAGGAAATTTGAATTCTACTTTATCCATGTGATATGAATGCCAATGCTACGATTCTTTCCGCGGGCAAGGCTGCGAAGAATGTGCAGAAAACCGTTATGGCTCTAAATGTGTCAGCTGTCCTGAATCAGCTCATAAAGTATGTGGAGGCCACGGAGTTTGTGAAGCGGGTATAAAAGGATCAGGAAAATGTTTATGTGAAGATGGGTATACTAATGAAAGCAACTGCTCAGAAGAGTCCAACTTTATGTCCACATGGCCTCACAAAGCCCAGAGCATTACTTTACTGCTTAGCTCATCTGTCCTTTGCGTCTTAATGGTGTTTAGCCTTATAAAGCTGCCTTTTCACTGTCTTCCTGATAGTGTTGGCTCAATTTCTCTCGGCTTATTCATTGGACTTATATATTTGGTTTACTTTACCGACACAAACTTATCAAATGGCCTGTTTTTTGACCCTCAAACTTTTTTCTTACTGATTATCCCACCAATTATGTTTGATGCAGGTTATTCTTCTAACAAAGAAAAATTCTTCACAAATATCGGCACAATTTTGATGTTTGCAGTCGTAGGAACCATCATATCAGCCCTCATCTTTGGCTTTGCAATATACGCATGCTGCAATTTTTTTAATCTCTATGAGCTGTCACTCACTGAATCCTTGCTGTTTGGCTCTTTAATTTCTGCTGTAGATCCTGTCGCAACTATAGCAATTTTTGAAGCTGCAAAAGTAGATACAACTTTGCATATGATCGTATTTGGAGAAAGCGTGCTAAATGATGCGATTTCTATTGCGCTGTTTAAAACTTTTGCTCAGTTTGCTGAAAATGAAAAAGAGCTGGAACTGGGGAATATTGTGATACAATTTACTTATCTTTTTGTAGGGTCTATTTCAGTTGGAGTAATAATTGGGATTTTGTCAGCTTTGGTATTTAAGGTTTTTAAGCTTTCAGACCACCCAACTTTAGAAACTGCAATGTTTTTCTTGTGGTCTTATATCCCATTTGTGCTGTGTGAAGCATTAGAGATGTCTGGAATCTTAGGATTGTTGTTTTTAGGTATGATAATGGCTCACTATACCCATTTTTCGCTATCAGAAGAAAGCAAAATCACAACCCATCAAACTTTTAGGACGTTTGCCTTTATAGCTGAAAACTTTTGCTTTGTGTATTTAGGGCTTTCAATCCCTCTGAATACCAGAAGTATCCTATGGTCAGTCATCTCAGTAAGTATTTTGCTTTTGCTTTCAAGCCGTGGGGTTGTAGTTTTCTTGCTTTCTCCTATTTGCAACTATTTCAGAATTCATAAAATCAATATAAAGCACCAAATCTTGATATGACTTTCAGGAATGAGAGGGGCTGTAGCCTTTTCTCTTGCATTAAGTCTCCCTACAAAGAACCCAGACGTCATAATTTCAACCACCCAGTATTTGATTTTATTTACAATTGTGATTTTAGGCCTAATGACATATCCTGTATTAAGGTGCTTGAAGCTGAGAGTCGAAGACGTGGTTATTACAAGACATGGAGACTCTATTCATAAGGATTTGTATGACGCAAATAGTCCTAGAGATAGTGATAAAGCAGTCACTATACTGGAAAGAATTGAAGAAATTGATAAACAGTATATTCAGCCTGTACTGAGAAAAACAACAGTTATAGAAAAACTTGTGGAGAGTTAAATTAAAATATTTAATAAGCTAAATTGCAAAACCTTCATTGTTGCCGATTGAAAGCAAGTAGAATTTCTTGTTTTTAGCATTGAAGGACAGTAAGCGGCCGTTAATTGTAGATGTCACATAAAGGGCTCCAAATCGGCCTGCGTGGTGGCCATAGAAAGATCCTCTTACAGGTGGCTCTCCTATCTCACGGCTTTCTCCATTTTCTACTTCCCATGCCATAGTGTTTTCAGCTCCATCAGCTGTATAGCCTCCAAATACAATAATTCCACTATCAGCTTTTAATACTCCAAACTGGGAAAGCCTTTCAGGAAGCTTCCAGCCTATTTTTTCCCATCTGAAATTATATCTCAGCACTGAATTGCATGTTTTTTCATGTTTTATTCCTCCATATAAGTATAATCCATCTTCCATTGATAAAGCAACAGCTGATTCTCTTGGCTTATTTAAGTCTTCTAAAAACATCCAGTTAGTTTTGCTGATTAAATTAAATCCTTCTACTTTTGAAGTGTTTTTGCCACTAATAACGATAAGCATATTTTTGTATATAGCAGCTGCATGCTTTTTGTGGACGACCTGAAGCTCATTTAGAGGGGTAAGTTTGTTGGTTTCCCAAAGCCAAGCTTTGTCTTCTGAAATGATATAAAGTCCTTGTTCTGATGGCACAATAGTGAAATCGTTATAAAGGTCAGCTTTGAGGTCATGGTATGTGACTGAATATTCATTTGGATGATAAGTTATCATTTGACTTGTTAAGGGGTTGATATAAGCTGTAATTTCTTTATAAGGAATCTGTAAAGCTGGCTCTTCTTCCTCTTCCTCTTCTTCTACCTGAATCGCTGGATGCATTGGGATATTTACCTCAACTTCTAGATTTGAAGCTTGTTCTTCACTACCTTCTTTCATCTGTTTATTATATATTCCTTCTCTCTTCACTTCAAAAATGATTTCATCAGCCTCAATCTCTTCAATGCTATCTTTCTTCACATATATTTGCTCATTTGGAGTGATTGGAGGTGGGAATGTAAGCTCATAAATTTTCATGACTGATTTTCATAGCTTATATTCAACAGTTGATTCATCTTGGGAAATAGCCTGAAGAGCATCAATTATAGAAGTGATTGAAATGGCGAGGCATTTTCCTGACTCTGCTCCAGCGATAATTCCTTTTAGTTTTCCTGATGTCCCACAAACTCCTCCACCAAGTGAGCTAAATGGCAAAGTCTTAGAAATGGAGAAAACATTTTTATTGACTGCTAAAATTTCTATTCTTTCTTCGCTTAGTGTGGGCTTTTGTTGTGAAAAAAATAAAGCAATACATTTATCACCTGGATAGTTTTGATCACTTATGTCTAAAGCACAAAAACTCCTTTTCTTCAACTCACTTTTGATATCTCTTGTAATATTTAGCTCGAGGATGACAAATGGAATTTTTTTCAAATCAATGTATGTGCCTTCTTTTAAAGACAAAGTTTTCTTGTAATCATAGAGCTGAATCTTTACTTTCTCAAGATCATTATTATTTGAAATTGCGATTTTAGGAACTAAAACATACTTAGGAGTCAGAAGCAATGCTGTGAATTTATTGCTGTCTAATGAAAAGCTGCATGTAGTTTGAGAAAGAGGGTAAATTGACATTGTTGATGAAATCTTTACTTCTTCTTTGACTACCACTGCAAGTGTGAGCGTGCTTTTTTTGCGTAGAGCTTGTGCTAGTTGATTTTCTGAAGCCAATTTAACTCCATTTATTGTAAGATAAAAATTGGAATCATTGAGTTCAGGATAAAAGGATTTTACTTCTGAGAGGATAGTGCTCATATCAGTGGACTCTTTTAGTTGTCTAGTAGCACCTTTGTGATTAATGTAAATTTTCTTTCCGCTGCCGCAGCAAGCACCCATTTACTTTGAAAATATAATAAAGATTTTTTCAATAAATAGGCTGATTTACGAATCCCTAATTAATTGCTATAAATGAATATTAACTATCTATCACATATCTTGCAGTAAATCTCCATCAGGAGCCTCCAAATCAAATACGTCCATAGCTGACTTTCGAGCATTGAAAGCAGCAGCCATTGCTTCTTCCTGTCTCAAATGATCATTAAAGTTTTTCAGTTGCTTTCGAAGGCCTCTTATCATCTCTTCTTTCATAGCCAGCACTTTGTCTAGCTCACATACATATTGGTCTACATCACTTCCTGGCTTATCGACTTCGCTAAGGAGCGCCATTTGCACTTTAATTGCATCTACCATGTCATCAATGGTTTTCCTATGTGCATTAATAAGTTGTTCTTCTTCAGTCAAAATAATCCCGATAAGATTCTCATGGGTTGCAGTAAGCTCTTCAAGGTCCATATTTTGGGCTTCTTCAAATATATGGTTTGCAGTAGGAGCTGGAGGCTGAGGCTGGGGCTGAGGAGGGGCCAAGTTTCGCTGAGTTTTTGGAGATGTGAAGCCACCTCCAATTCTGCTTCTTGGCTTTTCATGAGGAGCTGCAGGCTTAGTGCCATTTCCTTTAGATGTAGGCCGATCAGAGTCTTCTTTGACTGTGATTTTTGGCGCATTATTTGCAACTCTCGGCGAGATATCTTCGTCCTCTTCCTCTTCTTCGCCACTTTTTACATATCTCACTACATTAGCATTTTGTCTTGGAAGCATAAGAATATTTGCAAGCTGATCAGCACCTCTTGTAGCTGCTGCACTTCCTCCGCCTCCTTTTTTCAGCTCTTTTACTCGATCTGCATATCTCAATGAATTCAATGTATGCTCACAGCTTGTAATCCCAGGTGAAACATTAGCAATCATAACAGTCCTGCAGTTTCCTACAAAAGAGTCTTTAAGCACCAAAGTAAGCTTACTTCCTCTGAATGGGGTATGTTTTTTATCTTGATCCAAAGCCCTTATACATTCTTTTAAGGCTAGCAGTGACTTATTGATCTCTGCTCCGTCCATTCTTGTTTTTCCATCAGAATTCTGGGTATCAGCTCCTCTCTCACTTCCAGCCAGATCAATAAATGTAACCTTTCCGACTGCTTTTCGCTTTTCTCTAAGCGAAATTTCCAAAACCCCATGTGATCTTGACGAATCTTCATTTGCTCCTGTCGTCCCTGTTGTCCTTGCAGCTAGGCCAAAGCTGAGAATTTGCATTAAAGTTTGTACATCTTCCACTGGTTTATATTGTAGTCCGACGATATTCACATTTTGCTTGGCATCTTCTCTGACATGCAGTATTTGTCTTTCATTTAAAAGATCATGAAGTTTCCCACAATAAATTTCATAAAAAGATACCCAGAGTTTTATATTTGGATAAAGCTGCTCTCGGTAATAAAAAAGGTCATTAGCCGCTAGCAGATATAAGCCTGGAGTTTGAGCTTCTCCCATCATTGTGTATGTTTTTCCGCTCCCTGTTTGTCCGTATGCGAAACATGTAACTTTTGCGCCTTGAAATGCAGCTTGGACTATTGGCTGGACTGTGGCTCGGTAAAGTTGTTCGTTTGTGATGTCTTCACTGAATACACCGTCAAATGTGAAATGATGCTCCTCTATATATTTGGTTAAATCTACTTTTACTTTTTCCTCAGTGACTACAATTGTTTGAGGTGACCGCTGAGAAAGAATATCTATTTCTCCACGTGCCTTTTCTTTAGAGTTTAGAGGCCGTTTGCGGACTATCACTTGGATTTTCTGGTCTCGATCTACCATTTTTGAAATAATTTAGATCGAGATGAAATTATTGATGAATTAATTTAAAAATGATAAGGCAAGTAATAGAAAATAAGCAGAAAAATGCAGAACCTAAGGAAGAGTAGATATAAGGCTAATATTAAGTGAATTATTTATCATTAACTCTCTTCAATTAAGTCTTCAAGATTTTCTCCGAGCTCGAAGTCTTGAGGTCTTGCTTTATCTAAATCTTGGATCCTAAGTGCATCTTTTCGCTTTTTCAAGTCTTCTTGTTCTTTCTTCTCCTTTAGTTTCCTTTGTGCTACTTTGGCCCTTTCATAATTTTCTCTTTCTTTTTCTTCCTTTTCGAATTTTTGTTTCATTTCTTTTTCTCTTTTATAAACATTAAGCTGATCCTTCATTTCTTCGTTAAGCCTATACCTGAATTTTTTATTTGGGTCTTCTCCAGGACTTCTCGTAGCTTTATCAATTGAGCCAAAAGGTTTTCCAATTGGCTTACAAGTAGCACTTACATATTTAGGGTCTCCACATCTTAAAAGTTCACAAAGCATGACTCTTTTCTCTTCTAGTCCTAAATTAGAGCAAGGAATCGGCAATAGCTTATCATATTCTGCGTTAAAAAGTGCCAAAGCAATCTCATCTAAAGCTTGCTTAAATCCTTGAAAATTCATATTTCTCTGCAAAACTGATGTCCTTTTGAAAATGTCCAACAACTCCTGTTTAGTCAAAAATCGTTTTCCTTCAACTTTTTTCTCATTATAAATTTGAAAGGATTTGCAAAAAAATAAAAAACTCCCTGAGTCTATTGTATCGATGGCTTCTCCAATATTCTCAAATGTAGGGTTTTTGCCTGTCATCATATGTTGTTTAGAATAGAAATTAAAAAGGTCCTGGATTCCTTTTTCTTCTTGTGCGTATACTTCTCGTCTGAAGCTAAAAGATACACTGTCTGCTTTATTAGCTTGAGACACAATTTTTCTTTTGCTGATAAGTAATTCTAGGAGTTGCCTAATTGAAGCAGTTTCTTCAGGATCTTTTGCTTGCTTTAGAAGAACTTTGTACTGTTTTATTGATTTGTCTAAGTGCTGGAGGAATAGTCTTTGAAGCTGAGCTGTTTTATTGGACTGAAGCTTATGGGAAACTGCTCATCCTGCAAGCAATTCAAAAAATTCGGGAAAAGTTTGAAATTGGGAGTCTCGATGCCTTGCTCTTACTAAATTTATAAATGAAGGGATTAAGCTTGGCAGCTCTTCAACTGCTAATTGTAAGGAATCGACGACTTCTTGCAGAATTGATTCTGCGTTTTCTACAAGATCAGTTTGATCGTTAGAAGCTTGATACCTTTTATGAATATTCAGAAGGTCAGATTTATGCTCTTCCATGTGCATTACAATAGAGTTTGGTTTCCTTTGTTGTTGATTCTGCATAAATATTTGTTTTAGGTGTAATGGATTTTATATATTTATATTGAATTCTCGATAACTAATATATCTATAATTTAGAGATAGAATCCTAATTGCAGGAAAATAAAAAATAATAAGGAATTTTGCATTTGTTTTGGCATTAAGGTTAATTGATTTTAAAATTAAATGTTCTTAATTATTATCTCTGCCCTTTTTTCGCTTCTTTGACAATGAGCTTTTGCTGGACCATGTTCATTCTTAAAAGCATTGATTCGTTATTTCTCAGAAACCGCTTTCCCATATTCAGGGCTTCTCTATAAGTGACTATTTTTTCGTTAGCAAATCTACTCTGAATGATTTTATTGTGACTATCTATTCTTATAATGAAATATGTCGTCTTCGTCTCGGTATGGCCTCTCGGCCATACAGCCTCGACACATATTTAATTATATCCAGCAAGGTTTTTCTAGCCTTGAAGTGGGCAGCAATGCTATGGTAACCAATTCTGCAGGAAGCAGAGCCTAGCCCAAGCCCAACTTCGAGACTAGTTTTTACCTCCAGGAAAAGGAGGGTCTTATTTGGAAAGGCAAGCCCAGCAAGGTCTGGTCTACAGGGAATACCTAGATAAATCGGGCAATTGCCTAGCGTGAAACTGGGCGTTACGTCCCAGGATCTGAACTTAACCCTTTTTGCCGACAGGCTACCAGAAATTCCATTTTTTGGGATTTCGGAATGCCAACCTCGTATTCCACAACCTCAGGAGGCCGCACAAACCCGTAGCCTGCCCCACTCAACACTGGAGCTTTTTACAAGAAGCAAGGAGGAGACCGGACGGAAGGAAGGTCGCAAAGCGGGTGAATCCCCCAGGGGATCCTCGGTGATTTCGTTAAAAATTAAAGGGCACGAGCCCGTCTATCTAATAAGAAGATAATAAGACTATCTATTCTTGCTTCCACAGTCCCGTCCATAATAAGTCTTGCAACTTGCTTCTCGATATCTTCTACACTGCTATTAAATGCATGAGCCAAAACATCTAGTTTCACCCTTTTGAAAGGCTTCAAAAAGTCAGCAATAGCTCTGTTCTTGATCTCTAACTCCCATATCTATTTAAAGCATTTTTTTAAAAAATATAAAAGGTTATATATCGCATTATTTTTTTGGATACTCTGGACCAACATCTAAAGAGGTAAAGTAGCGATCTGAAAAGCCAGGCTGATGATATTTTAATGGCAAGTTCATGCTTGGCTTGACAAATAGAACCTATAGATAAAATTTATCAAATTTTATCTGTACTTATCAGAAAAATGTTGTTGTCATTTCCATTTTTGCTACTTCACCTCTTAAGGTATTGTTTCTCAGCGATTTAAAATGGCTTCTCGAGCTATTTAATAAAAAAATAAATAAATTATCAAAAAAATCTAAAAAATAAATTTTTTTTTTAAGCTCAATATATCGAGTAAGTAAATATCTGACAATTTAGTGCCTATAAACAAGTCATATTTCAAGCTATCTCTAATCAAATTCAATTTCTGTATCAAATCGAAATATCTGCACGATAAGAAAGCATCTAGAATTTCAATGCATCTTGGTTCTTCTTCCAGAAATGTCCCAAAAGTCTTAGACTTCAATATTTCATTTTTCACTTCAGATCTGTCAAATGATATCAAAGCACACAAAGAAGTATATATCGCTATATCAGAGTCAGTAAGAAATTCATGGTAAAGCTGTCCTTGTCTTACCTCCAAAAGTGCACGAGCTGCTTGCTTATAGTTTTTGCTTTCCAGATGGCAAACTCCAACAATAGCTTGAACCACAGATTTCAGAGGCAATGAAGCGGTTCCTACTGATATCGCTTTTTGACAGATATTCTGGGCATAAGAAAAGTTCGATTTTTGCAGGGCTGCTCTGGCAATTTTGGTATATAACTCATATTGTTGATCTTTGGTGCTCTGAATGTCTTTAAGCCTCATATAGGTCTTTAAAGCAAGCCCAGGCTCTCCTGCATCTAGAAACATGTCGCCTTCTTCGATAATACTTATTTTCATTGAGTCTTTGAGCCCTGCATTTTTGGCCTGGTTAACTGCAAGCTCTTTTCTTTCGATTTGCTCTTTGAATTGGAGTTCCCAGTCTTTGAAAGAGTCGTTGGACATATAGTGGTCTGAATTTAGGAAGCTGAGATCTCCTATACTATTAGTAGTAATAGGAATTTTAATTACATCAGCTTTATTATTTTAATATAAAAAATATGATAATTTATGCAAGAAAAGAAGTTCCTGATTGATGCTAATAGTTATAAATGGTTTGTGACTATTTGGCGAATCCTATCATAGAGATGAACTTTCCCCTGAGTGTGAGCAAGCTCCAAAGCTAGTCTTAAAGCTTCTAATTGCCCCGGAGAGCCTGAAGAATTGCGATCAGCAACTGCAAGGCAGCGAAGAACAGAGCCATTTCCAGAGTATTGAATAACATACTCGCCCAGATTGACCATTTTATTATTTACAATTGTCTATGATTATTTATCTGTGCTATTCTGTTTAAATTTATATATGATGCTCTATTTTTGCATCTAGCCTCTAAAATCAATCCTATAATCGCTATATTTTAGAGTATCGGAGATGATTGAAAAAAGTATAATAATTTTCATAACAGCTTAAACTATAATTTTACTTCATTTATTCATATATTTCTCTTTAAAATAATTCCATTAAAATAATCTCCTCACTTGACTCAAAAATATCTTAATCTATAATCCATTTTATGAGTGAAGTTTACAGAGGGAGAGCTCCAAACATCGAAATCAACAAAATCACTCGCGAAAAAATAAAGTTCACTCTTTCAGGTGTCGACTCAAGTGTCGCTAACTCTTTGCGTCGCGTTATGATCGCAGAAGTCCCTACAATGGCCATTGATGTCGTTCATATCCACACTAACACAAGCTCCCTTCACGACGAATTCATCGCTCACAGACTTGGCTTGATCCCTCTCATCAGTGAAAACCAAGACAACTACGATTTTCCTCGTGACTGCAAGTGTACAGGCCACTGTGAACATTGTGCAGTCCAGTTCCGACTCAAAGTAAAAAATCAAGAAGGTGGTGTGTTGGATGTGACGTCCCGCGATCTTCGTCACCTATCACAACAAGGTAACGACGTCCGTCCTGCTGACTCAGACGGCCCAATCCTCATCCTAAAACTCAGAAAAAACCAAGAAATTGACATTACTTGTAATGCAAGAAAAGGGATCGGCAAAGAGCATGCCAAATGGTCACCAGTTGCTACAGCTGTTTTTAAATACACCCCAGATATATACTTAAATCAGCAGAGACTTGAAAGCCAGTTCACTGCAGAAGAAAGAAAAGAAATAGTTAACAGCTGTCCTGTAGGGGTTTATAAACTGAATGAGGAAAGCAATATTGAGGTTGTGAAGCTGAATAAGTGCATGTTTTGTGAGGAATGCATGAGAAAAGGAGAAATGATTATTACCAGAAGTGCTTCTGCGCTGCTGAATGTGCATGATAATGTTGTGAGGGTTTCACAGCTGAAGGATAGGTTTATATTCAAAGTGGAAAGCTCAGGAGCGTTGAAGCCGGAAAGCATTGTAAGTAAGGCATTTACAATATTGACAAAGAAATTAGATGATATCAAGCAGTTGATTCCACCTTTAATAAATACTAGATAATAAATTTCATTGGATTCTTGCCTTATTGGAGATTTGTTGGCAATTATACTTATTTAAAATTATTCTATAGAAATATTTACGATTCATATATCAAAACTTAAAAGTTTTCGGTATAAACTTTGCTAATTTTTTCATTTACTGTTGTGTATGGCAAGCCAAGATCAGTTGCAAATTGCTGGATTGCTATATCCCCAGGCTTAGAAAGATGCTGGCCTAATATAACTACTTTCAGAGCTTCGCAGACTCTTTCCAATAATTTATCAGCCGCTTCTAAATATTCTCCAGACCCAAAATAATAATTAATTGCAATCACCTCTTTTAATTCCACAGATGGCCCTGGGTAATTTTCTAAGTTTAGCCATTCATGCTTCAATAGCTCCTGTGCAGTTGGCCTTTTGCTGCTATTTTCATTTAAGCACAAGCACAGAAAATCTTTAATAATAGGTGTGAGTCTATTTATCATTGGATTTGGATCAATAGAATGAAAAGCGCAGCATTCGCTTGGAGTAGAAGGTATCAAGTCAGAGTCCCCAAATATCCATAAATAGATAATTTATGACCATTTCCTCATATAAAATGTGGTTTTGCATATAAAAATTAATAAAACCTAGTCTTTTTTATATCAAGAAAATTTTTACATGGAAAAAACAGAAACCCTCTATAACAGAATTCAAAACTAAAAGTCCAATAGAATAAATATCAGCTGCAACAGAAGGAACTTTGGTCCGTAGCCTCTGCGACAATCCTAATCCAAACTTAATAGATCCAGATTTCGTAAAGAGCACTTGAGAAGTAGAAATTCCTCCATATGTTTCTCCTTTTCCATGGAAATACTTAAGGCACTCCAGCACTTTTTTAGCAATAAATGAAACCTGCCGTTCTGGTAAGCTTCCACATGTGTCTATTAAATTTTTCAAGCTTCCCCCTGGCATATATTCCATAACAACACTAACAACTCCTTCAGGGGAGTTCCAAAAAGTTGCGCTTACTTTTAGCAGTTTTTTATGCCTTTGTTGGGCATTTTGCCATTTTCCGATTCAATCCCTGAGATGAGCTCTTTCATCACGGGTGCTGATTGGGATTTGCTTAATTGCAAAAAGTTCTAAGGTTTGGGCATGAAGCACCTTGCGGATGTTTCCATTGAGTGACTGAGAATTTAGGCTTGAAAGCGTTATCATTTCTTCAAGCTGCACTTGGCACTGTGGAAGGATTATTTGTCCCTGGTTTCTTGCCTTAGAAAACGGCTCATACAGATCGCTGTTTTCTTGCTTGCCAGGAAGTTTTTCAAGCTGCTTTAAAGCTTTTGTAAGTTTTGCGTGCTCGGTCGGCATCACCTTTATAGGTGACAGAAGGTTTTTCATTTTTTTGTATTCTTCAGCCTCAGAAATTTCTTCGAAGTCTTTTTTCTTCATTTTCTTGATAGGCTGTGAAAAAGCCTTGGGAAGTCTACTAGAGACGATAGGTTTGGGGAGATTTTTGGCTTTGGAATCATTAGCAATTTTCAACATCTAATTTAAATGAATATAATAATCTTGAAATAAAGTAAAAATGGATTTGAAAGAAATCTTCAAGTTAAGAAACCGCACTATTTATTCTTTTTTTAGAAATTAAGGGTTAATGGCACATTAATTTAAAACATTTAAAAAAATCACAATGACTGTGATGTCGTCAATTGACTCGTCTTCTTTTTGCCATCTGATGACTGCTTCTTTGACCAGTCTATCACAGCAGGCTTCTGTTTTGCCTGATTCTCAGGATTCTTTTACGATATCTACAGCTTCTTGACTACTTATGAATTCCCATACTCCATCAGAAGCCAGTATAATGAATTTATCTTGTGGTTCTAGCTTTCTTATGACGATTTCTGGCTCAGCTGAAACCCCAACTGATTTTGCGACTAGATCACCAATAGATCTAGACATAGCCAAGCCAGGAATTTGTTGGTCATGAAGTCATACTCTGTATGGGCCTAAAGGCTGTCCATTATCATCATAATAAGGCTCAATTCTTCCATTAGCCCTTATTATTCTCGCACTTTCATCAGGTAGATCAGGCTTATGATCTCTTGATAAATCTACAGTATTTCATGCATTTTCATACTTTTGTGCTAAAACTGCTCTGGAATCTCCTACATTTCCGCATATTATTGAAGATCCTCTGATAAAAAGTGATACAAGTGTGCTTCCAGAGAACTCTGCATTAATCATACTTTCCTGGACAAGTCTCTCTACAGTTAATATTCCATTTACTAAAGCCTGAGCATATAGATTTATTTGTGAGTCATTCTCAGGAAGTCCTTGTTCTACTGCAATTGGGAGTTTTTCTTTTAGAAATCCTGAGACTTCATGTCCAAAAACCCCATGTCCGTCACATACAGCAAAAAGATATTGCCCTTTGATACCTTGCAAAAGAGGTTGAATAACAAAGGCATCCTGGTTATATTTTTTTGGCCTCCCCATCATGCTTCCAGCCCTGGTTTTATAAGCACAGCGAGTGACTATATTTGTTACGCTTGCATATATAGGCGATATAGGAGGAGAAATCATACTTGCCGTCCTTTTTTTGGCACTGGATGGTTTTGACTTAGAATCTCCTATAAGGGTACCTGAAGGAGTGAATGGCAATTTTTTTTGCTCTTCTAATAATAGCTGATCAGGTATTAAAAGCCGTGGAAGTTTGCGACTTCTGACATTAGATTCTGGGCTTGGACGGTTACTGCGGGATTTTGTAATCCTTATTACTTTAGGTTTTTCTTCAACCCAAGCCACTTTTGGGTTTGTTAAAGTGCCTCTTGACGAGACTTTTCTCATTGTTTGAATGTCACGCATAATTCGACTTCTAGGCATTACATTTGTGGGGGAAAGTGATAAGCCCTTTGAAGATGAAGGGCTAATTGGGTGTGTTTCAGAGCGTTTATGTCTTGGAATCTCAAACATATTTAGTATTGGCCATGGTTTCTGTTTTACTAGTATAGTACAAGCCTCTTTTTGGCTCGAGCTATACCAAGTCTCCCGATGAGGTAAGGGAGTTGGTAAAACCAACTCCCAGATGAAAAGTTCACTCTATATTGGAGATTTGTCATCTGGGGAGGTTTTTAACAAAAAATGTTGGTAGAACCAACTCCTCTTCCAACGTCGGGAGACGTTGAGATAGCTCAAGCCAAAAGGAGGCTCGAATTATAAGATCTTTTAGTATTAAAATATTGTAAAGGATTATTTTAAGCATTGAAAAAAAGTTTAGAGGTTGAGACAGTAAATTGTAATTATTAATTGGGGAAGATAATTTGAGTAGATGGAGGAATTTATTGAAGAAATAAATGGAGTATTATAAAAAAGGATTCGAAATTTTATAAAATATTAAGTGGAGAGAAATGAATTATAAATTTAGGTCTTGACTTGGGATTTTTAGATGAAGAGGTTTCAATTTATTGGATGTTTAAAGGAGAATAGTTATGAATTCAAAAGACGTATTTGATAGCTCATGGCATGTAAAGTAAATTTATTACATTTTAATTTTAAATTATATGATTAAATTAGATTAAGATTGCCATAACGCTCTTTTCCTGTCGAGGTCACCAAAAAATAGTGATTTAACCAGCCTCCAAGGGAGACTCACTCAACCTTGCTTCGCACCCAAGGATTCTCTAAACCTCTGGCAGTGCTCAGTGTATGAGTTTATTGCCAAAAGCCTCATTCTGGGACTTGCACACCTCATGCAGGCAAATATTGCCTCCCCAGAAGCATTAGCTGATACGCGCCTTCGGTTTCTCGTCTGTGGGCTCGGTAAAAAGCTTGTCATAAAGTCTTGGCTAGACAAAAACCCATCCGGGTAAAATGATAGGATCCACTTGCCTGTGGCCGAGACAGTCCACTGATCACCCTGAGCCTATACTCAACTAGCCATCTTTTAAAATTTAAATCATATGAATAAGCTTCACATAAGAAAATCTTTGACTGTAGAGGCAACTTAAAATAGAGAATGCAAAAATGAGTGTAAATATATATAATAAATGCTAAATATTCCAATATTCATATATTTGTTATAAGCAGTTATGATTTTATTACATCTTTGACAATAAACTGATATTTATCTATTAAAGATAATCTAAGCTGTATAGCCAAATGAACACTCACTTATAAAGTCGCATTCAGATACACAGCTATTTTTTTGCTAAAATCAAATAAAAATAAGACTTAAATATAGCCAAAGAAATGCAAAATTTTTGATTTAAGCCTATATCTATTAATAATTCATAAAATTCACATTTAATTTCTTTCAAAAATTCACATTTTTTTAAAAAATTTTTCCAAATCCCAACTCCCCAAATCCTTCACACTTTTCTTATTCCTATCAATTTTTATTTAATCCCCATTTCACTACGACAATTTAAGAACCCATCTATTACTAGACTTAAATGGAGCCAACAGAAGAGACCAAGCAAGAGAGCCATGAACTGCTCTGCCGTTCAGGAACTTCTCTCCTTGCTGTTCGTGGTCTTCCTCGCCAAGAACAGATTGCTTATGCTTCACCCTGCACTATGGCCCTCTACTCGCCATCTGGATCCAAACTTGCATGTGCGACTGAGGATCAAGGTCTTTCAGTGCTCAATGCTCAGACTCATACAGTGATTATGACGACTCCCAACACAGGAATCCAGCTTCTGCACTTTTCCCAATGTGAAAGATACCTTGTCACTTGGGAAAAACAGGTTGAAAACAATCCCAACCTTTTTGTGTGGAATTTGGCTACCGGGCAAGCGATCTATTCTTTCTCGCAAAAGAAATCTCTTAAAGAGCTTTGGCCGACAGTGGTTTTTACTCCAAACTGTGACTATTTTTTGAGGAGAAACAACCAAGAGCTCCAGCTTTACCAGATCCCTGAGCCTCAGCCTATAGCTGTTTTATCAGAAACTCGAGCTGCTCATTTCTCAGTCAGTCCTGTGAATCCTACCAGAGTAGTTGTCTATACCAATGAGCAGCGAGGCGAAACAGCATCAGTCTCCTTATTTACCCTTTCTGGATCAGTATTTAGAAAGCTTAACCAGACACCTATCACAAAGGTACAAGACACCACTTTCCATTGGAACAAATTTGGGAATAAAGCTATAGCATGGTGCCAAACAGACGTAGATTCCACTGGACGAAGCTATTATGGCGAGCATTCTCTATTCATTATATACCCTGACAAAGAAGCCAGAAGTGTCAGCACTACTGAAGGTCCAATTCATGACGTAAAATGGTCACCAGCCACTGATGAATTTATAGTAATCAGTGGTTTTATGCCAGCGACCTCCACACTTTTCAAAGGCTCAGGAGGCAAAGTAAAAGAACTCGCCAAGCACCACAGGAACACCATCAGATGGAACTCGTTTGGAAGCTTGTTTTTAATCGCTGGGTTTGGGAATTTGCAAGGAGACATTGAAGTTTATGAGAGAAACACTTTGACAGTTGTAGGAACTTGCAGAGCAGCTACAACTGTGTATTGTGAATGGGCCCCATGCGGAAGAATGTTTGTGGCAGCGACTTTATGCCCAAGAATGAGGGTGGATAATGGATACTCGATCTATAAGTACACCGGAGAACAATTGATCACAGTCAATGCACAGAATGATTTGTATGATGTACAATGGAGAAATTGTCCTGGGGCTTTTCAAGATAGACCTTTGACACCGAGGAAAAGAGAAGCAGCACCTGAGAAAAAAGTATATAAGCCTCCTGGATCGTCGTCGAACTTTGCGGAGAGATTTAAAGCTGTGAAAGACTCACTTGGGCACACTGCACCTGTAAATATTGGGAAGTCTCAATCTCAGCCTGCTTTTGTTCATCAAAAGCCGCAGCCGGTGGTAGAAGAGCTGGTTCCTGGGCAAGCACCTGAGGCTGCGAAGAAGAAAAAGAAGAAAAAGAAAAAGAAAGGCCCAGAAGCAGCTCAAAACTTACCCAAATAATTCGATTATTAATATAAAAATATAACACAAAATCTTTTGAGTTTTTATCACATGGGATTTAGTAAATTGTGAAATATAGATTATGTTGGCAGGAAGCTTCTATATTTTTTATTATGGTTATTTCAAGCTATGAATAAATATGGCGTCTCAGCCTGGGTTGAGATGACATATTTAATTATAATCGGCAAGGTTTTGCTACTCAGAAATGGACTGTAATGTAGATATGAAATTCCAGCAGTGAGTGGATCATAGCCTCAGTCCTCATCCATGGCTGTATTTTACCTCGAAGAAAAGAGAGGGGCTGAATTTGGAAATTTGAAGCCCAGCAAAGTCTAAAAGTAATGACTAGATTAATTTGGAAAATCTCTACCGTGAAAGAGAGTTTACGCCTTGGGCTTCGAACTTTTCTAAATTGCTGAAATCGACCAGAAATTCCATTTTTTGGTTTCTGAGTAGACAACCTTTATTCAATCCAAAGAGCAGTCGCAGAAGTCTATAGTCTATTTAATCAGCACTGGAGCCTCAGGGAAAGGAGGAGACGCAAGAGGAAGAGTGTCCCATGGCGTCAGGCACCGAAGGAGGAACAAGATAGTGAGGAGCCTTTTCTCCTTGCGGGAGTTCTTCAACCAGGCTCAGCCCTACAAAGCTGATTAACCTCAAAGGGATCCTTGGTGGCTGCATTACCAATAGGCCGAAGACAATATGCAATTAGTTTAAGATTATTTCAAATTATTTATTAATCGAAAAATCAGAAGATATTTGAATAAAGCTCAAAAATACTTATGTGATATGGCATTGAGATTTTTTGACAAGTAATTATTAATTAAACCAATAAAATTTTTAATTATGATCTACACATTTATAAATTTAATATAGTAACTGATGTCATATAACTCCTCCAACAGCCTAAAAAAGACTTATCAGCCTACTCAACCTACTCAGCCTACTCCCCCTACTTGGCCTACTCAGCCTACTCCCCCTAATTGGCCTACTCACCCTACTCAGCCTACTCAGAATTTATTCCAAAATCAAGATAGTGATCGCATGATTCTTGATGACACTAATTCACCTTCAATTCCGATTTCACAGAGCTCAAATAATTACTCACAATCTTTTAATCCTGTGGTATCCAACCAAGGCCAAGTGCAAACTCCTCAGTTTCAACAAAATCATATACAAAATTACCAGCCCCAGAATGCTCCTATACAAATGCAATATTTTCAGCAAGCTCAACCGCATCAAATGCATCAAATCCAACAAATCCAACAAATGAAAGCCCAACAAGTGCAGTTCCAAACACCAGGACAGCCTCAAAATAGTAAATTATCTCCTATTTCTCAAGTTCAGCAACCGCAACTTCAAAGTTTTCCAATTCCAAACTATCAATCTCAATATCAGATGTCACCAGGACAGCCTCAATATAGTAGCTACCCTATTAGCAATGCTCAGCCAAGACCTGTGCCATATCAGCAGCCTCAGCCTCAATATCAGATGCCACCAGTACAGCCTCAATATAGTAGCTTACCTATTAGCAATTCTCAGCTAAGACCTGTGCCATATCAGCAGCCTCAACCTCAATATCAGATTCCACCAGGACAACCTCAATATGGCATCTTCCCTCAGCAAGGACCTGTGCCATATCAGCAGCCTCAATATAGTAGCATCCCAATTAGCAATGTTCAGCCAACTATGGAATATAAGCCGCAACAATATAGTCACAACCCAATTAGCAATTCTCAAACAATGCCTATGTTATATCAGCAGCCTCAACCTCCAATGCAATACCAGCCCCAAAGTCTTATGCCACTCAGTCAATCAGTTCAGATCCCTTCTTATCCAATGAATAGTGTGTTTAGTTCAAGCAGATATATCCCTGAAGACTTACCATTGATACTTGATGATGACGACATCCAAATAAAGCCAATAACAGAAGAAACAAAAACTTCAGAAGGCTCAGTCACCGCTTCTATGAATTTTCTATTCAATTATCTAGAATTAAAAGACACAGAACAAGAAATCCCTTGCACACTTTCACTGACAGGCTCAAACATGGAAATGACAGAACTCCAAAGAAACAGGGCAGGGCTTGACTTAATCTGTGTAGTAGACGTGAGTGGAAGTATGGGAGGTGATAAGCTTGATTTGGTAAAGAAAACTTTGGAGTTTATGCTTACGCTATTAAATGGCAATGACAGAGTTAGCATTGTTATTTTTTCTGATAGTTCAAGTAAAATCATTAAACTGACAGCTATAAATGAAACAGGGAAAATAGAGGTAGAAAAAGCTATTAGGTCGATGCAAGTCATTGGAGGCACAAATATTGTCTCAGGGCTTCAAAAAGGCTTTGATGTTGCAATCAATCGAAGAATTGTAAACCAAGTCACATCAGTATTGTTATTAACAGATGGATGTGATAATGACTATAATGCAGTTGTAGAAAAAGAAATATTGTATAATGAAAATAATGCAGTTGTAGAAAGAGAAATATTGTATAATGAAAATAATGCAGTTGTAGAAAGAGAAATATTGTATAATGAAAATAATACAGTTGAAGAAAGAGCAATATTATGCTCTAATCAGTCAACAGCCTCAATTAAAGGTGCATTTACAGTTCATACTTTTGGATATGGCAGGGATCATAATGCAAGAGCTATGCAAGAAATTGCAAAAGCAAATATAGCATAAGGCTCTTTTTGGATTTCCAGAGGTTAAAGATGGTCCACCCAACTGGCCGAGTTGATTGGGCAATAATAGTTGGCAAGTTAACTTTGCCAGTTAGCAATTGGTATATAAATTTCACTTGACAAATGATGGTCTGGCCTAGTAACTGATGTTTCTTAAGCCAACTCAAAGGATTGGGTAAGCATCTTGTGGCCCAGGGCGATCTAAAATAAATCATAGGCTATAATGGGAATTTTTATTATGTGGAAAACCCAAAAGATATAGCTGAAGCTTTTGCAAACTGTCTTGGAGAGCTTGTTTCTTTAGTTGCAGATAAAGTCGAAGTAGCATTAAGCACTCAAGAGTGCAATATTCCTTTTCACTTGCATAAAGTGTATTCAGAAAATGGCGACACTCATTTCACAATGCCTCAAGTCTTTGCAGGTAACAAAAAAGACTCACTTCTCCATTAATTTCAAAATTCTAAAACAATTATTTTTTTTACAATATTATAAATTAACAATCTCATTAATATTATATTGATTTTATATAAGGCAAGTTAGTTTTTCTATTGAAATTTCCACCAACAACTGATCGAGTCCCTGAAAACGAAATTATTAAACCTGTCAAAGCAAGAATTTCCTATGTATCAAAATCAGGAGAAAATAAAATAATTGAGGCTGAATTGAGTATTTTGGTTGTCAATGAAGGAAGAGATGATATTGAAGTTAATGAAGACGTAATGGTTAACTTTTATAGATGTAAAGGAGCAGAAATATTAAAAGAAGTAGCAAGTCTTGCCGAAGCGAGGAAATTTAATGAAGCTAAAGTAGCTGCGCTTAATGGCGCAAATGAGCTGAAAAATTGTATTGTGAATGAGCATACAATAGTAAAGGCATTGATACATGATCTTGAAGATGCTGCTAATAGAGCTTCTTCAAATGCGTCATGGGAGCAAGGAGGAAGAGCTCAAGTTTCTTCATTACAAGCAAATCATTTTTGCCAAAAAGCTTCAAATAACTCCCTTGCTTATCAAAATGTATGCCAAACTGCTTATTCATCTTTGGCTACTAATTATTTTAATACACCTAAAACGCATTAATCTCATTATTTTAAATCGAAATAATTCTACATAATCTGAATTTAATCAAATTTTCTATTTTATTAGGTCTTATTATTTTATAGATTTATAAAATTAAAATGCCAAGTCAAGAACAGCTTTATATGCATAATGAGAGGGAAATATTGCGCAATGAAATGCTGTCAGCTGACATAAAGATGTTAAGGTCCCTATCATTGTGCTTTGCACTTGTAGTGAACTTCATGGTCATTTTATCAATTTGTTTAGACTTTGAGATTTTTCCCAATATAAGCTTTTTGTCCACTTCTATTTATCAAAATTGAGATTTTCAAAAGGAGCAAATCGCTTATTTCATTTATTGGATTGGGAAAATAAATATTTGGTGCTGCATTTCAATTCTTTTAATGTTTTTGATTCTAAGGTGTCCTTCCATGATCATTACATTTTGGCAAAGAGCTCAATCTTCCCAAAGAGGCACTTCAGGCTCAGTGATATGTATAAGTTTTTTACATCAATTATGTATCACTATAATGTATATTGTCAGGATAACCGAATTTTGGCATTGCATTGGCTATTTAACAATATGATGGCTTGGGTTTACTTTCAATCATTTTTTCTATCCCATTTTAGTTTTAGATATATGCTTTGTGCATCAAAAAACAATAAAAATTATTATCGCTCTCAGAAAGTTCTTGACTTTCTTATTTACATTCTCGTTTATTTTTATACAACTATTTGAGATATTTGTGATTTCAAGCAATAAGTTCGATTTTCAGGGATTTTGTATTTATTTTAGTATTTTGACTAGAGGATCTCTCATTATCCTTTTCGAGCTATGTACTGTTATAGTGGTATTTATCTCTATCAAACATGGCTGTGCAACTATTCTTAGAAAATGGTGCGAACGGAACCCGGAGCATTCAATTTTTCAAAGAATATGAAGATGCATTGTTAAGAGCACATCAATTTTCAGAATTTTTGATATGTGGCAATCTGCAGGCTGCCTAACAGTTATAATGCTTGGTATAAACGCGCATCCAGTATATTTCAATTTATTTGTCTTACTTGCTCTTTACACTTACTTTTTTCAAAATGTTGAAACCATAATCATTAGATTAGTAAATGTCTGGCTTGCTAAGGCTATAGTTTGTTTAGTCATAATTTATTCAGTTACAAACATCAGCTCTTGGATTTACAGTGATGAATTTTCAAATGAATGTAAAAGCCTATATCTATGCACTTTTGGAATTTTTAATGCAATTTTCAAAAGAAATGATTTCATTATAAATCATTATTTTCAAGCATCCCAATGGGTAAGCAGCAAAATATTTTTTATTCCATCTGCATCATGCTTTAAAAACAAAATAACTGAGAACTTCACAGTAAATAAGACTGAGGGTCAAAATTTAACTTCAGTCGAAATATCAACTAATTTTTTATATGACTATTTGGAATTAAAGGATATAGAACAAGAAATTCCATGCATGATTTCATTAAAAGGCATGAATCAAAAAGTTGTAGATGTCAAAATTGATAGACAAAAACTTGACATCATTTGTATTGTTGATAATAGTGGAAGTATGCATAGTCGGGGGAAATTTGATTTAACAAAAAAAACATTAAATTTTTTGCTTACTCTTTTGAATGACTCTGATAGGCTTAGCATCGTTGCTTTTAATTCAACAGCACGTATAGTGATTGGGTTAACTGAAGCTAATGAGGAAGGAAAGATTAAAATCGCAAATAAGATAAAGCAAATGACTGCTCACGGCGATACAATTATGCATTCTGGGCTTGAAAAAGGTTTATCAATCGCAAGTGAACAAGAAATAGTTAGCAGGACTACAGCCATTTTAATACTGAGTGATGGAAAAGATCCGTCTCTAACATTAGAGAATGTAAAGCAATTTTCTTATAAATTTAAATCAATGATAAAAGGGCCATACTTCATTCATACATTTGGCTATGGGACAGATCATGACTCAAAAATGATGCAAGAAATTTCTAGCCTCAATAATGGCAATTTCTATTATATAGAAAAGCCTGAAGATATAGCAGAAGCATTTGCAACTTGCTTAGGTGATTTGGCTACATCAACTTTTGAAGCACTTGAAGTTGAATTAATTCCTCAACCATGCAGCGTACCTTTTAGCATTTCAAAGGTATACTCAGAAAATGGAAAAAACCAGTATAAAGTGCCTCTTCTTTTAACTGATGACAGCAAAGACTTGGTTTTTGTGCTAAATTTCCCACCATATACTGGGGAAAGGAAAAGTAATGAAATTATAAGACCCATCAAGGTAAGTATAAATAAATCAGGTGAAAATAAAACTACTGAAATTGATTTAAACATTTTAGTAACAAGCGAAGGCAATGGAAATAAAAAGAATGAAGCTAATGGAGATGTTTTGGCGAATTATTATAGATGCAAAGGTGCAGAAATCCTTCGCAATGTTATAAACCTTGCTGATAATCGTTATTATAAAGAAGCTAGCAGAGTTGCGCGCAAAGCTGCAGAAGAGTTTAGGGCTTTGTGAATAAAAGATCATGTAATTGTTCAAGCTTTGATACACGATCTTGAAGATGCTTCAAAAAGAGCTTCTTCGAAGAATAATTGGGATAAAGGTGGAAGAGCTCAAGTTGTTTCAGTTCAGGCTAGCCATTTTTATCAGAAAGCTTCAAATAATGTGCAGATTTATAAAAATAGCTATCAAGATGCTTATTCTGATAAAGCTGCTGACTATTTCGGATCTTAATTAAGACAAATTTATATATACAGCTTTAGACAGTCGAAAAGCAGGGCCTTGGCTCTCTGGTTTACTATATAATCAAATTGCATATAGTGGATTTTTTGATAAATGAAGAAATTATTTTTAAAAAATGTAATCGCACAGCAAATTAAATAATAATTACACATATAGAAGATGCAGTATTCCTTTTCACTTGCATAAAGTGTATTCAGAAAATG
This sequence comes from Blepharisma stoltei, assembly GCA_914767885.1. Lineage (NCBI taxonomy): Eukaryota > Ciliophora > Heterotrichea > Heterotrichida > Blepharismidae > Blepharisma > Blepharisma stoltei. The sequence goes on along the minus strand of CAJZBQ010000022.1, from coordinate 186,817 downwards.
GCGATTCATTCTCAATGCCTCAAGTCTTTGCAGGTAACATAAAAGACTCATCCTCCATTTAATTCAACATTCTTAAAAAGTTATTTTCTTTACAATATTAATAAATGACAATCCAATTAATATAATATAATATTTTTTTGTATAAAGCAAGCTAGCTTTTCTCTTGAAATTTCCGCCAACAACTGATCGAGTCCCTAAAAACGAAATTATTAAACCTGTCAAAGCAAGAATTTCCTATGTATCAAAATCTGGAGAAAATAAAATAATTGAGGCTGAATTGGGTATTTTGGTTGTCAATGAAGGAAGAGATAATATTGAAGTTAATGAAGAGGTAATGGTTAGCTTTTATCGGTGTAAAGGAGCAGAAATATTAAAAGAAGTAGCAAGCCTTGCCGATGCGAGGAAATTTAATGAAGCTAAAGTAGCTGCGCTTAATGGCGCAAATGAGCTGAAAAATTGTATTGTGAATTAGCATACAATAATAAAAGCATTGATACATGATCTTGAAGATGCCGCTAATAGAGCTTCTTCAAATGCGTCATGGGAACAATGAGGAAGAGCTCAAGTTTCTTCATTACAAACAAATCATTTTTACCAAAAAGCTTCAAATAGCTCCCTTGCTTATCAAAATGTATGCCAAACTGCTTATTTCTTCATTACAAACAAATCATTTTTACCAAAAAGCTTCAAATAACTCCCTTGCTTATCAAATGTATGCCAAACTGCTTATTCATCTTTGGCTACTAATTATTTTAATACACCTAAAAAGCCTTAATCTCAATATTTTAAATCGAAATAATTCTACATAATCTGAATTTAATCAAATTTTCTATTTTATTAGGCCAATTTATTTTATAGATTTATAAAATTAAAATGTCAAGTCAAGAGCAACTTGATATGCCCAATGAGAGGGAACCATTACGCAATGAAATACTTCCAGCTGACATAAAAATGTGAAGATCCCTATCATTGTGCTTTGCACTTGTAGTGAATTTCATGGTCATTTTATCAGTTTGTTTAGACTTTGAGATTTTTCCCAATATAAGCTTTTTGTCCACTTCTATTTATCAAAATTGAGATTTTCAAAAGGAGCAAATCGCTTATTTCATTTATTGAATTGGAAAAATTAACATTTGGTGCTGCATTTCAATTCTTTTAATGTTTTTGATTCTAAGGTGTCCTTCCGTAATCATTACATTTTGGCAAAGAGCTCAATCTTCCCAACAAGACACTTCAGGCTCAGTGATACGCATAAGTTTTTTACAGCAATTATGTATCACCATCAAGCATATTGTCAGGATAACCGAATTTTGGCATTGCATTGTCTATTTAACAATATTATGGCTCGGGTTTTCTGTCAATAAATTTTTCTATTGCATTTTGATTTTAGATATATGCTTTGTGCATCAAAATGCAATAAAAATTATTTTTGCTTTCAGAAAGTTCTTGACTTTCTTATTTACATTTTCTTTTGTTTTTATACAACTATTTGAGATTTTTGTGATTTCAAGCTATAAGTTCGATTTTCAGGGTTTTTGTATTTTTATTAGTATTTTAGCTAGAGGATCTCTCATTATCCTTTTCGAGCTATGTACTGTTATAGTGGTATTTATCTCTATCAAACATGGCTGTGCAATTATTCTTAGAAAATGGCGCGAACGGAACCCGGAGCATTCAATTTTTCAAAGAATATGAAGATGCATTGTTAAGAGTACATCAATTTTCAGAATTTTTGATATGTGGCAATCTGCAGGCTGCCTAACAATTATAATGCTTGGTATAAACGTGCACCCAGTATGTTTCAATCTATTTGTCTTAGTCGGTCTTTATACCTGCTCTTTTCAAAGTGCGGCAACCATAATCATTAGATTAGTAAATGTTTGGCTTGTTAAGGCTATTGCTTGTGTGGTCATAATTCATTCAGTTACAAACATCAGCTCTTGGATTTACAGTGATGAATTTTCAAATGAATGTAAAAGTCTATATCTATGCACTTTTGGAATTTTTAATGCAATTTTCAAAAGAAACGATTTCATTATGAGTCATTATTTTCAAGCATCCCAATGGGTAAGCTGCAAAATATTTCTTATTCCATCTACATCATGCTTTAAAAACAAAATAACTGAAGTGAGAGCTTCACAGTAACTGAGACTGAGGGTCAAAATTTAACTTCAGTTGAAATATCAACTGACTTTTTATATAACTATTTGGAATTAAAGGATGTAGAGCAAGAAATCCCATGCATGATTTTATTAAAAGGCATGAACCCAAAAGTTGTAGATGTCAAAAATGATAGGAAAAAACTTGACATTATTTGTATTGTAGATAAAAGTCCAAGTATGAATGAGCAGGGGAAATTTGTTTCAGTCAAAAAAACATTAGATTTTTTGCTTACTCTTTTGAATGACTCTGATAGGCTTAGCATTGTTGCTTTTGAATCCAAAGCGGACATAGTGATTGATTTAACTGAAACCAATGAAAAAGGAAAAATTAGTATAGCAAATAAGATAAAACAAATGGCTACTAGTGGCAGTGGGACAAATATTTCTTCTGGGCTTGAAAAAAGTTTATCAATTGTAAGCGCACGTGAAATGTTTAACAGAGCTACAACCATTTTATTGCTGAGTGATGGTCAAGATAATTCTCTAAACCCAGAGAAAGTAATACAATTTTCTTATAATGTTAAATCAATGATAAAAGGGCCATACTTCATTCATACATTTGGCTATGGTGCAGATCATGACTCAAAAATGATGAAAGAAATTTCTCGTCTCAACAATGGCAATTTCTATTATATAGAAAATCCTAAAGATATAGCAGAAGCATTTGCAACTTGCTTAGGTGATTTGGCTACATCAACTTCTGACAATCTTGAAGTTGAATTAATTCCTCAACCCTGCAGCATACCTTTTAGCATTTCTAAGGTATATTCAGAAAATGGAGAAAGTCACTATACAGTACCCCTTCTTTTAGGTGATGACAACAAAGACTTGGTTTTTGTGCTAAATTTCCCACCATATACTGGGGAAAGGAAAAGTAATGAAATTATAACCCCCGTCAAGGTAAGTATAAATAAATCAGGTGAAAATAAAACTACTGAAATAGATTTAAACATTTTAGTAGCAAGCGAAGGCAATGGAAATAAAAAGAATGAAGCTAATGGAGATGTTTTGGCGAATTATTATAGATGCAAAGGTGCAGAAATCCTTCGCGATGTTATAAGCCTTGCTGATAAGGGTTATTATAAACAAGCCAGCAGCGTTGCACTCGAAGCGGCAGAAGAGTTTAGGGCTTTGTGAATAAAAGATCATGTAATTGTTCAAGCTTTGATACACGATCTTGAAGATGCTTCAAAAAGAGCTTCTTCGAAGAATAATTGGGATAAAGGTGGAAGAGCTCAAGTTGTTTCAGTTCAGGCTAGCCATTTTTATCAGAAAGCTTCAAATAATGTGCAGATTTATAAAAATAGCTATCAAGATGCTTATTCTGATAAAGCTGCTGACTATTTCGGATCTTAAATTTAAGTCAAATTTATATACACCAAACTTCAAAAAGTAAAATATGAATTTTTATAATAAATTTGACTTTCTAAAAACTATCAATCAAAATTTTCAAAATAGATGCTCCATATTTTGAAGTTATTATTTTGACAAAAAATATAAATCATCAAAAAGAGTGAAATTGTCTGGATTAGAGACTAAATGTGTGTGAAAAAGAAAGTTACGCTTGAGCTGGAAAGCATTATCAATGCTTAGATTTTGAAAACGAGATAAACGAAGAAATGATATCGAAAGTCAATAGGGGTTAATCAATGGGTCTATTTAAATTATCAGTTAATTAGACTTTTCCATGTTGGCATCTTTTCTCCACATATAATTCATCATAAAAATCATCGGATGTTAGCACTTAGCAATAATTAAAAAAATTTAATCAAAATCTCTTTCATTTACTTTCATATTGGCTCCTAAAGTTTTGCTTCTAATTCAACTTTCATTATTTCAACAAATTTTGGTATTAAATCTATGATCACTGATTAAATGAACCACTATGGTTGAATTAAAAGAGACTCTTAAAAAAGGCTAAAACTAATTTAACCCAATTATCTATACCAAAAAAATTTCCCCATTTCCTTTATTCTCCTTATAAATAATCATCTATTCAATATTTTAATTTCAACTTTAAAATTTCTCTGGATAACAATTGTTAGTGAAATCATACTTTCTTTAATAAATAAATGTCCAAAGATCACACTCATCCTACACAAATTTTAACCGCAGACCCTTTATCCTCATCTCTAAACATAGAGAGCGGCTTAAAAGACTTCTACAGAATTACGTTAAAATTTAAGAACAAAAGTGTTGAAAGAGACTACAAAGAATCAATTTTATTTCACTATAAGAAATTTCACAGCAATAGCTACTCACGAAGCAAAAACTTCTTTTTAAGCTATTTTGGGACAATGCTGGCTTATATTTTGATGTACATCCTCGTGTACACCAACAAAAGCTTATTCCTCCCTTGATAAGCTGACAAGAATTTTTGCTCTCGAATAGTTGGGATTAATTTTTATTTTAAATTAAATTTATGTATTTAATAATTGTTTTTTGGCTTAAAAAAATATGTGGACATTTGTTGGGAAAAATTTTATTTAATTTATAAAAAATTGTCTAAAATTTAAAAAAATGGTTAATTTTTATAGACTTTTCTAATGGTTTTGCTCGCTAACAAAGAGATGGTTAGATAAAAAAATTTTTGAGTTCCAGGTGATCTCTATGGGTTTGATCCTGATTTTGAGTGTCAATATTTTTTGTTTGTCCTTTTACACTAACATTTTCCGGAAATTTCGTGTTGATATTTTACAATTTAACTACTTCTCCTTTGGAGTATTCCTAATAATTAATAACCCTCCTGTGCAGGAAGCAATTTTTGGAAGTGGCGGAGACGTATATATTTCAAGCTTACCCGGACTATTAGTGATATTAGCGATATCAAAATTTGTATTATATACGAATTATTTTGAATTTGGTATTACAAACATTTGTTTAGCTATAATCTATTTAATTTCGCATTTGCTTTCCAAGCAGTCACTTATTACGACACTATTAGAGCTTGCGATTTATTTATTTCAGATAATTTATGAAACGTCAAAATTTTACCACACAGAGATAACCTGAAGGTATCAGTTCCAAATGATTCAAAGCGATACCATAATTGAAAAAAATAACAACGAAAATGAAGCTCCAAAGACAGAAATCGAAGAAGTCACAAGCTGACTGATTGAGTCAATGAAATTAGTAGAGAATTTGATAAATAAAGCATCTGCAAATAACAAAATCAGGTTGAAGAGAGTTCTAGAACTATTAAATAAAATTTCGAGAATGATTAGGTCAAAAAGAAACATATATTCCACCGATATAGAAATGATTACTAAAAATATGGACGAAGACGACAGAGAATACATTAAACAATCTTGAAGCGACCAAAACCACATTATTTCAAAAACTTCCAGCAAAATTCGAGTCCGCAAGACATCTGAACTCCTTAAAATTAAGCCTTATGATGTTGACGAGCTAACCGGAGTGTTACGCCAAATTGGGAAAAACTGAAATTTTGATACATTTTTCTTGAAAGAATGTACTGAAAAATATCCTCTACTAATAACGGGAAAATATTGTATTAAAAAATATAGACTAGATGAAGTATTTAATATCCAAGAAAAAATTTATTTCGATTTTTTTGAAAAATTAGAATCACTATACAAAGATAACCCATATCATAACTCGACCCACGCTGCTGACGTGTTAGCGTCCTTTTTGTATTTAACTAACAAATCATGCTTAGCAGATGCATTATTAGATATTGAAGTCCTTGCTTCAATAATTGCCAATTTAGGTCATGATGTAGCTCATCCAGGCTTTAATAATAGATTTTTGATAAATACAAAAGATGAGCTGGCGATCAGATATAATGACGTTTCAGTACTGGAAAGCATGCATTGTTCAACGACTTTTCAAATTATGCAAAACCTTGAGTATAATATATTAGGAACTTTGGATAAGGACCAGTGGGCAACTGCAAGGAAATTTATTGTAGAAATGATATTAGCGACTGATATGGGGCGGCATTTTGATTTACTTGGACAGTTCAGAGCGAAACTTATGAATAATAGCTCAAGACCTCTAGAAACTGCAGAAAACAGACTTGAAGTGCTCAGAATGGCAATAAAAGCAGCTGATATTGGCCACGCTGCTAAAGTGAGAGAGCTGCATGAAAGGTGGACTGTTCTCGTTGTCAATGAGTTTTTTAACCAAGGCGACATAGAAAAAGCACTAAAACAGCCAATTTCAATGTTTTGTGATCGAGATACCACTGATATTGCAAAATCCCAAGCTGGCTTTATCAAAAATATCGCTTTACCTCTATACGAAGCTCTAAACAGCTATCTCATCTCTTCTTCAATTGACGAAAACTGCATAGAGCAGCTAAAATCAAACCAAATTACTTGGGAATTCATGGCCAACAAACACAGAATTCTATCCCATTGTGCAGTGGAGCCTGATTCTGACTACCAGTCATTAGTCAACAAATACAACCCAATCCGACGAGGGAGCACTTATGGCATCCCAAAAACAAACTCACAGGACGACGCCTGGATGGTATAAATATAGCTTATTAAGTTAATAAAATGGAAGAAGAATTCTATTGACTCAAAGAAATCGAATTTTTAGGAAAACACTTACAAATCCTCATGCAAAGCAATAACGGGCCTTGCCCTCTCCTCGCAATCGCAAATGTCTTGATCTTGCGCGGCCAATTAAAAATTCATCAGGATTTTTCAAATTTATCCCATGAGCACCTCGTTACATTGGTAGCCGACAAATTGCTGGAGTTAAACAGAATTGTAAAAATTATGACAGGACGAAAACGACCCCAACTATTCGAATTTGCAAGCGAATCTGTCTGATGCGATTGCAATTATTCCGAAGCTTCAAGAGGGGATCGATGTCAATGTAAAGTTTGACGAGTAAGAAATATTTAGCATAAATAGCTTTGAGTTTACGACAGAAATCGAGGTGTTTGATTTAATGAAAATCCAACTTGTGCATGCCTGGGTTGTTGAAAAGGATAGCGAAATTGAGAAAGCAATTGGGAAAATGTCGTATAATCAAATACAAGAGGTTCTGGTAAGATGTGAAGAGCTGAAAAATAAGGAAAATCTGGATGCTGAAGAAACGGAGTTTGTCAGGAAAGGAAGAGTTATAGCGGAATTTTTAGAAAATTCTGCAAGCCAGATGACAGAAGAAGGGCTAAGGAGGCTAAACACTGAGATTCCTGATGGCAGAATCTGCGTTTTGTTTAGAAACAACCATTTTTCGACTCTAGTCAAGCATAACAAAAAAGTGTATATACTTGCTACTGATTTAGGGTTTAGAGATGCTGATCAGATCACTTGGGAAAGATTAAATCCCCCCATTAATGAGGAGCAAAACTACTGGAAATATGAAATGAGCAAAAATATTTTCCAATATAATATTTTTTTTTTATAAAATATTTATGAGATCTCCAGCTAATTTATTAAATTTAACACAGCTTGACTTATTTATACACAAATGCTATAAATTTCTTCAAATATTTGTAAATTAGGACAGAAAACATTGTGTATAATTAAAATATAAAAATATATTTTTTAAAAAAAAATTAACATCTTTAAAGGATTAAGCAAAATCGCAGGAGACAACAAATACTGCAATTCCTATTTCCAAAAAATCATAAACTCGGCCTCAAATTCTCCTGATAAGGTTATCAATGTCGATGAAAAACAAGCAATCACAGATTTCATCGATCATCAAAATAAAATTGATGAAGATGAAGAAAGCAAAAAGAAAGCAAAAATTGAAGAGGAGGATGCAAGCTTAGCTCTTGCCCTGTCTTTACAAGAAAAAGAACTTTATATGAAGGAAAAAGAAGAAAGGAAGCACAAAGCAAATGAGCGATCAAATAGAAGAGAAGGACTGCAGAGCAAGAATAGGGTAGGACTTCAACAAAAGAAAGAGAAAAAAGAGAAAAAGGAGAAAAAGAAGTGTGTAATATGGTAAATAAAAAATTTTATGGAAATATTAAATAAATAATAATATAAAGGCGTTTTGAATTTTAAGAAATAGTAAAATTATGATAGAAGGAGATCTTGAGGTGACAATTTTATTAAGAATTATCTTGAAATATCTCCTCATTTGCTGAGGTAAAAGGAGTTGTTTTGGCTGAATAAATAGGCTTCTGTAGTTCGTTTTCTTTCACGACTGCTTTATCTATTTTCATTTGATTCTCCTCACTCCCCTCCTTCGTAAGCGAACAAAATCATTAGAAAAATCTCTATTTTGCCCAAAAAACTGACCCTCCGTGTGCGAACAAAAATGTTTTATGAAAAAAAAATTTGATATATAAGTGATAACTAATATAAGAAATCTCTAGCTAATTCTGTATATTTTAAACAAATTGCGTTTTAAAAACATAAATATCTTACAAATAAATTAATATTTGTTTCCAATTTTTTGGAATTTGGATTTTTTAAATTTTTAAAAATTATATATAAATTTTTATAAAAAATAATTAGCCCCCTCCGTGAGCGACCAAAATTTTTTTGTCAGCTCTCGGGGGGAGTCAGGTATTTTGAACCCTTTCTCTCTTCTGCAGCAGCAAGTGCCCATATTTATAATTAAGGATAACTGACTATCTTAATATAAGGATCACAATATACCAATATGATTTTATAATGAGAGAAGTAATATCTATTCACGTCGGACAAGCCGGTATCCAGCTTGGTACCACCTGCTGAGAATTATTCTGCCTTGAGCACGAAATTCAACCTGATGGACAAATTTCGCCCGATAAATCAATTTCTAACGATGAATGCCTCAATGCCTTTTATTCAGAAACTAAAGAAGGCAATTGACTTGCAAGAGCAGCTTTTGTGGATTTAGAACCTTTAATCATTTATGAGACTATGTATGGGCCAAATCGCAAGCTATTTCAGCCTAACCGGTTCATTTATGGCAAAGAGGATGCTTCGAATAATTTTGGCAGAGGACATTCTAGCATTGGCAGAAATATAATTGACCCAAGTCTTGAAGTTATAAGAAAAATTGCTGAAGATTGTGAAGAGCTACAAGGATTTTTAATTTACCATTCTCTAGGAGGTGGGACTGGGTCAGGGCTTGGATCTCTGATACTTGAAAGGCTTTCACAAGAATATAGCCAAAAAACAAAAATTAATTTTTCTATTTGGCCATCAGGAAAAAACTCTGTTGCTGTTGTTGAGCCTTATAATGCTACCCTCTCTATGCATGCATTAAAAAATGACTCAGATGCTGCCATTATTCTTGATAATGAAGCTATTTATGAAATTTGCAAAAAACAATTAAACGTTGTAAGGCCAAATTATACAGTTCTAAATAGGCTGATAGCTCTTGGAATTTCATCAATGACTACATCAATGAGATATAATGGAACTGTTAATGCAAATTTGAGTGAATTTACGTCAAGTTTAGTCCCATCCCCAAATTTTCATTTTCTTTTTCCTTCTTATGCACCAGTTATCTCAACCGATCACCAATGTGGTCCAAATATTTCTGTTATGGAAATGACTAGAGAAGTTTTTCAAGTAGAAAATGCATGGGCAAAATGTGACCCAAAAAACGGGAAATATTTGGCATATAGTTTAAACTACCGAGGGGATGCTTCATATGAAGACGCTAGCTTTGCTATTGCAAATCTAGAACCAATAAAAACTGTAGAATTCGCTGATTGATACCCAGATGGGGATACATTAATATGGGTTGATGAATCGGCTTGAATTCTGTATTCTTGTAGCTTGGGCTTTATTAGGACTGAGGACCTCTATGAAACGTGTGTATCATGCTAGATCCACTGATGGAGCGGAGATGCTAAGCTGATTAGGTAAAGTTCAGTCATAGGGTTGCTTTTCCCGTGGGAAATGAGAAAGTATGAAAGGATTGTCTCAGCAGTGTCATAAATGTTTCTTACCATTCAGAGCACTTACCCAGATCAATACCATATGCTGTGCCCTGAGCTTTCATTCTTCCTGACAGATGAACAGAAACTTTAATCCTTATTGGAAGAGTAAACACAGCATAAAGTCGTGTATCGACTAGCTAGCAAGCTTGGAGCTTTATGGAAAGGGATAAGGTGATTCAGCTACCTGATAATCTTAAATAACCAACAATGCCCAGCAGGAGCTAAATTTGCCATTAATGATAAGAAAATAGCAGCAATTACTGATAAACATCTTGGACAATCTCCAAGAACAATAAGCATGATCAATAATAATACATCTATAACTGAAGTTTTCGACAGAATTGGCCATAAGTTTGAGCTGCTTTATTGTAAAAGGGCATATGTTTACTGATATATTTCTGAAGGGATGGAAGAACATGAGTTTAATGAGGCATTCGAGGATATGAAAACTATCGAAACCGAATATAATAGCTTATGCAATATGCCTGAAAGCAGCATAAATGATCTTGATGCTGGAGAGATATAAAGAATTATTAAAATATTATTTTATTATTAAATAAAAAATAGCTGGCATCTAAATAATATTAAACACTCTGAATATTTCTTAGGTGCAAATGCTTATTATTTTAATTTTCTTATCCAACATTAATATAAATTATTATTAATAAATTCATAATATTCATATGATTTAGCTTTATGCAGTATTCATTTTTGCTATTTTGCCTGATAAACTTTCTCATCATTATCCAAATCTACGGCAACTCTCTTTTCTCTATAATCAGTTTCTAAAAGTAAAAAATCATTAATAAAATATATTCACTTCTATTAACTCTAATCTTTATCTCTATCTATGTCGCTTTGCAGATCTCAGCTCTTCTTCAAACGTATTAGCTACAGCCTTATTTAAGCTATCTTTTTCCGCATTCAAAACTGCCAATTCAGCAGTCAACGATCTTAATATTTCAGCATTTCTCTTCGCCTCTTGTTCAGCAGCAATTCTTTCTGCAGAAGCTTGGTCTAGTTTACTATTCAAGCTCTTCGCGACCCCTTCAAGCTGCTCTCTTTGTCTAACTAATTGATTAAGTTCATTAGTAAGCCTTTCTATAGGCATATCCTGTAAATAGCCTGATATGGGCTAGGGATAGAGGCCATATAGGACTATTTACGGGATATACCTATACATCTTTAAGGACTTTTTCTTTTTCCCTTTGTTTTAATCTTTTGATTTTCCTCAGCTTAAGCAGCTCTTCATGCTCGTAACTGTTTTTTTCGAATTCTTCTTCATTCTGGACTTTGGTAGAAATATAGTGAACTTTTAGGTTTTCTTCTATTTGTAGTAGCTCGGATTTGTTTTTTTCTAAGGATTCTAGCTCTTGCTCAAGCCTTTTGGCTTCTTTTTTTAAAAAATCGCATTGCTTTTTGGTGTCGGAAACTGCAGTTCTTGTACGAGTTAGGCGGACTAGAAATTCTTGAAGAAGCTTGTCTGACATTTTTAAAGCAGAGGCTGAGTTTATGAAATCTATTGATAGTTAAGTGAAAAAATATATAAAAATAATTGCCTAGTGCGATTTTTATTATTAATTTAATATTTTTATTGCTATTCAATACTAGTGACTTCTATTGACATTTACAATTTTTAAGTTAGATTTATAATTGCATCGGATTTGTGTATTTCAGCATATATTTCACATTTTATTAACTCCATTCATTTATATCCTTCAAATGAATTCAAAATTGCTGAGATGAATTATTACCAAAACTTTAACTATATCATTCCCTGGCACTTACCTCCCAGCTCTGCTATAATTATCAATTCTAATTGAAGTCCCCAGCTATTTATTTTATAAAATCAAAATCATGATGGACGACTTTAACACAACACTAGAAAAAGCCAGACAAGACTTCCTCCAAGTTGACCCCAGAGATTCCATAGCTCGTTTAGAATCAGAACAAACCCGGCCATCCTTATACTCCCCATCCCTCAACCACCTCCTTTCATTTGGCCCTCAAACCCGCATGATTTTAGACCCTCCCACAAGTGATGAAGGTTCAGATGACGAGCAGTCCTATCCTTCCGTACAAAAAGTGGCTGACTGCATTGTTGATTCTGAGTGTGTAGGCTTCGCTGTACTTTTTATTTAGGAAGACTTCGTGTCGAATTCCCCAGTTTTTGCACTGATTCTCACCCCCCTTGATGAGAAGATGAAGTCATATGAATTGAAAAGAGCCGTCGAGTCCTTAAATTTAAAAGTAAAAAAGGTGCAGTTTGTGGACTTTTATAAGGCGCCCAAATTCACTCACACAGGGATTGTTTGGTTCAACAGTTTGAATGACGGTAAATTATATGCAGCACAAACAGCTTATCAATTTTTGCGCCAAGAAGAAAATCGAGGGCAGCTGGCAGCTTTTATTCATAGGATACAAGGGATTCAGAAGCCTATGAGGGTGAGATGGTTTATTTATAAAGCACTTGACCCTGAATCAGGGTGGGTTGGAGTTATATTACGTGGACTCAAGAAAAATGCTACAGTAGAAGATGTCAAAAATATGCTGAAATACCAAGCTATTAGAATTGAGCAGCCAAGGGCGATAAATGGTGTTTTTTGTACACTGATTGTGATGAAAAATATTGAGAAAGCAGAAAGTGTATGCAAGCATTTGAATAATAAAAGAATTTTGACTGAAATCATCAAGGCACATCTACATCCTGACTCAAAAATGTGGAATAGGTCGGAAAAATCTATGAACTGGATTTTTTGCAATAATGCGGCGACTCCGAAACAGCAAGTAAATAAGCCGAAAAAAACGAACCCGGTAGATGTGACGCAGATTTTGAAAGGATTGTTGGCAGGGACAGGGAAGGAGCTGAATGTTAATCCGTTAGCAAATTTAATTAAAGAAAGAGTGGCACCAACACCAAGACCTGAAGCTAAAGAGCCGCCTATACTGCAACAGCAGCAAAGTGTTGATATGGAGGAAGGAGAAATTCATGAGCAAATGCAAATGTCAGATTCATATAATGAGTTTTATACGATTTATGAATTTCCAGGACTGCCTTCCAGACCTTGTAAAGGAAATCTCAAAAAATAATTATCAAAATTAAAAAAATAATTCTTAAAAATGTCATAGAAATATAAAATTATGCAGTCTTTCTAAATAGTCTTTAAATTTTCCTATAATAAATTATTTAAATTTATATTAAAAATCAAGAGGATTAAGCATATCAGATCAAGGATCCTCACAACATTCAGGATTATATATTAAGACATCACATCTTAACAAAGTTCCTTCTCCTGAATTAAATTAAAGTAAAATGGTAAAATTAATTCAATATCAAATAGACTTAGCGCTACTACACCTCGCTGCACTAATTATTTGCTTAAAAGGCTCATATAGCTATCATAGAATCCAAGAAATTAATTTTAATTTAATATAAATTAAGCTTTGTTTTCTTTAAAATGCTATATATTGTGGCAATATTCAATTATTGCACAAAAATCTATTTGGTTCGCTTATTTATTTTTCATATTAATTTTTCTGATATGGACGGAGTGACTTGTACAGCCTGCCGAACTACTTTAAACACCCAAGAAGACTGCCGTGAGCATTATCGCTCAGATTTTCATACCTACAACCTCAAGCGTAAATTAGTCTCATTAGACCCAGTCTCTAAAGAAGTTTTTGAAGAGAAAAAGAGAGAATCTGATGAAATTGCGGCAGAACTCAATTTCAACGTCCACTGCAACTGTTGTGATAAAACTTTTACCTCAAAAAAGTCTTACAATAAACACCTAGAAATTAAAAAAAAATCCCACGATTCACGTGTATTTCAGCCTCAATCCACTATCAATGATCAGCAAACCTACACTTAGTTAGATTATAGAAAAGCTGAGTGTTATGATCCTAAGATCCTTATTCCCTTCAATAACGCTCACTCGTCTGCTTTGCCGACAATAGTCGCACGACCTTAAATTTTTTGCTTCGACCAGACATGGGCCTGCATATGCTATTGGTAGTCTGAAAGTTTCGGTCACCGTGCCGTAGCCAAGAAAATTGGTTCGCCACACCATTTTTAATGCATATAATCAACAAACCTGCATTTTTTGTAATTTTAGCAGTGAATCTATAGATGGCAACTTAAAACACATGATGACCTCCCACGGGTTTTTCATCCCTGATATTGAATTTGTGAAAGATCTAGAAGGGCTACTAAAATATTTACAAGATACTGTGAGGATTGGATTTATGTGTCTTTATTGCAGCTATGATGGTCCAAGCGGGTTTAAAACAGCTCAAGCTGCACAGCAGCATATGATAGATAAGCAGCATTGTTTTTTAAATACAGAAACAAAAGAAAGAGAGCTTAGAAAATATTATGATTGGGGTGAAGAAAACTCGTATGAGGTCATTAGTTCAGAGGATGAACTAAGACCTGAACATTATGTCGATTTAGGGTCTGTGACATCTGATACATCTTATCAGAGCTCTATTATATCAAATGGTATGAGGCTACCAGGAGAAATAACAAGCAATGGAGAACTAAGGCTTGAAAATGGGAAAATACTTGGGAATAAGATGTGGTCGAGGTACTATAGGCAACATTATAGACCTGAACAAAGCAAAATGCTATGGATCCAAGCTGTTATGGCTGAAATGTATAAGACTTTGGCAGTTTATAACCCATGGAGAGGGACTGATGAAAGAATTCAAAGGATGCAAGAAGTGCAAAGGAATTTATTGCAGCAGGGAATGAGGAATAATAACCACTTGCATTTCAGAGACCAAAACTTATAGCTAATTATTATCTAATTAAAATAGCAGCTACTCCTTAATACTATAATAAAAATAATATCCATGATAATCATTCCAAATTTTTAATGATTTTCTTATTAAATGCATAAAATTTTCTATGGAAAATCCATATTCCACAAAAAGCCTTAAGCGAAATCGGAAAAAATCCCCGAGCACAATCCTTTCAATTTCCAGCAATTCTGACTCCTCCGACCTCCAGCCCAGCTCAAATCACATTTTGCCTCTCCCTTCTTCTAACGCCACAACTCTCTCTGAACGAAGTGAGCTTGCAAAAATTGCCAAAGAGCTTAAAGAAGATTCAAAAACGCACTCCCCAATTTCCTTATCAGACAGTGACAGTGATATCTCAATCAGTTTTTTAAGCACCCACTTACAGAACATTAAAGAAACCCACTCAAGTCCTCTGAAAATCCAAACAGAGGACTTAAGCAGAAAAATTAAAACGAGCCTCCAAGATTTAAGAAAAGAGGCAAACCTTTATATGGACAGCAGCCATCGAGTGCTGAAAGAGCTTTCTTCTGCTAATAAAAGAATGAAAGAAAGCGTCTTGTCATGCCAATCTGATGGAAAATCGAATTCTCCAGCGTCTAACCAATATTTAAGAAGCTCTTTTGCTTTTAATTGTTCACCGGAGTCATTTATACAGGAACAAGTAAGAAATTTGCAGAAGGATATACAGCTGATGCAAATTAGACTAACGGAAAGCGAAATAGCATTGCATAATAAAGGACAGGAAAATAGCCAACTGAAAGAGGTGCTGAAAATGATTGAACTTAAATTGAATGGAAATAAAGAGCTAATAGTCGAAACGGAGGAAAAACGTATTGGGTGCTCGAAAAAATGCGAAATAATGTAGCGTGTATAAAGTATAATTATTAATTTTGGAGTTCTATTAGAAAACAGTATTAAATGTGCTATTTTACTTGCTTTATTTACCATTTTATACATTAAATTACCGAAAGAAACTAAATCTATCACTTATTTCCACTACTTTTGTATTTAAATTTTCCCAAATCCCCCTAAATTTGATAGCACTTTTAATTTGGTAGTTAGCCATATCAGAAAAATGCTCACAAGTGCCATTTCTACAAGCCAAAATCACTCTTTCTGTCTCAGTCAAGCACTGATAATTATAAAACCCATACCACTCCTTTGCTTTTCTCCTTTTTTCGCTTTCTTTTCCTTCAGCCCTCTTAAAGTTCCCATAATGATTTTCTCTTTCTTTTATCAGCTCTTTTAACGCTCCTAATTCCATATACCCAAATTTAAAAAACATGTTAAAATAATCAGAAATAAAATTTGAATTTTCTATTTCTCAATCAGATCAATCTAATAGAGCATCATTGAGACTTTTATATAGCTCTTTATGTCCATCATTAAAGTCAGGCAAGTCTTGCAAATCTGCAGCTTGCCTTATAGTTTCTGCATAGCTCGCTATTGTTTTGGATAATTTTAATAAATCTTCCATTATTTCTTCTGATTGCCGCTTGAGTTTTTTTTTTATGGTTTCTCCATTATTTAAATATTGGCTGATAGCGTTGAATTTTGTAGCATGGTCTCGTGAATCGCAATATAAATCCCCAGTTAGGCTTATAAACTGGTTAAGGGCAGCACGTTTTGTTTTTTTATTGCAATCTTTACTGGATTTAAATTCTTTGTCAGAGTTTTCTTTTAGAAATAACTCAAAAGAGGGGGAAGATCGGAAAATTGGGTTGGATATAAGAGAGTTCATGTAACGCTGAAGGAAACGTTGACGCTTTAGGATGGTCATGTCTTCTGTGTTACCGTGAGCTTTTTTGTCAGGGAGTGGAGGTATGTAATAGCCAGGGAATTCGTGGGAAAGGACTTCTCGAAGCCATTTAAACTGCTTATATCGTCGCCTTACATCCCAGCCGAGTGGCGAAGTAACAATATTGTAAATTACATAATTAGACCCAAAAAGTCCTCCTTGGACAACTTTAGGTTCAGAGACTGTCAATTTTAAATTCTTGCAATTCAACAAGTCAGTTGGAGTCGCCATTTCAGCTTGAACTGAAAATATTTCACCTTGCGATTCTAAGCTAGCCAACGATACTGTTCTAGTTTCTATATAATTTTTCGATTCTTCTTGTTTCTTATATTCTTCTACTGCTTTAGGAATTTCCATCTTGCAAGATGGAAATCCATTTTGGCTCGGCGACAGCAAAAAAAAATCCCAGAATTCGGCCGTGTAAAAAAAAATAAAACGGCCGAAAGGCCAAGGGGTCGCAGATGGCAATTCTCCGGGGTGGGGTGCAGACTTGGGCTGACTGGGCTTCCCTCGACCCACAGACAAGATACCGACGGCGCAACATCAATCAAGCACTTCTGGAGGAGCATTATGGTGCCTGCGAATGGCACAGGTGGTTCCAGAAGAAGACAATGGACGATCCTCTCATACCCTGAGCACCACCAGGGGTTTAAGAGAGTCCTTGCCGAAATTTTTGATCCAGCAGGGTCGGGTGAGTCTCCCCGACAGACTGAGGACGTCACCATTTTTGATGGCTCCGAAGAAAAAGGGCGTTAGGTGGCTTTAGTGCTTACTCCCCCCCCCCCCCTCCGTGAGCGAACAAAAAAATTTTGTTTCACTCACGGAGGGGGGTTAATTTTTTTTTTTAAAAAAATTTATATATAAATTTTATAAAAAATATTTTTTTTTTCGAAATTTAAAAAAAATCCTAATTTGCAAAAATTGGGAAGCAAATATTAATTTAATTTGCAAAATTTTATGTTTTAAAAAACGCAATTTGTTTAAAATTAAACAGAATTAGCTCTAGATTTCATTATACTAATTATCACTTATATATCAAAATTTTTTTTCATTAAAAATTTTTTCTATTAAAAAAATTTTTGTTCACTCACGGAGGGTGGGTTTTTGGTCAAAAAATGGCGATTTTTCTAATGGTTTTGTTCGCTCACGGAGGGGGGGGGGAGTTAGTGCCACATGAAGCACGAAGCTGAAGTCCGACTGGCTAGGAGCTGAAAGAATCCCCGCTTAACCTCTCTAACTAATCTCTCTCTCTCTACTGCTTTATTTACTTTTCTTATAGGGATTTCGTATAATCGTTTTTCAAGCTCCTTATCTTTTCTCACTTTTTCTTGATATTGTTCATATGTATCGTTTGACCTGAACCTTATTTTAAACTCTTTGACACATTCTTCTAATTCTTCAGTTGTGTATAAGTCAATATCAGCGCCTTTTTTGCTTTCACAAAAGTGTGTAAACAATTTCGGGTCATAGTTAAGTTCTATGATTTCTTCTCTTACTCCCCCCCCCCGTGAGTGAACGAAACCATTAGAAAAATCGCTATTTTTTGCCCAAAAACCCACCCTCCATGAGTGAACAAAATTTTTATTAATAGAAAAAATATTTATGGAAAAAAATTTGATATATAAATGATAATTAGTATAATGAAATCTAGAGCTCATTCTGTTTAATTTTAAAAACGAATTGCTTTTTAAAAACATAAATTTATAAATTAAATTAATATTTGTTTTCCAATTTTTTCGAATTAGGATTTTTTTAAATTTTAAAAAAAATTAATTTTTATACAAATTTTTTGTTCACTCACGGAGGGGGGGGAGTTAGGAATTTTTGTTTTGCTTTTCGCCCAGCTTCTGCCAAATATTCTTCGCTATCGGAGTCCATTTTATTGACGGAGATTAAATAATATATTTATCTTTATGAATAAAAAATAATTAATTATCCAGTGTTCTTGCTATTCCTTTATATGATCTTTGGTTTGTTAATTTTGGTAGTTCCTTAGGTTTTCCATATAAAACTCGATTAACTACACTAACAGGGATATCCGAAATATCTGGAATTCCTTGAAATTCTTTATTCTCATTAACAATTCTTCGAGTGCAAGAGTCTTCTAATGTATTAAATGAGTCATGAGGTTCTGCACAGATCATGTTTACTCCTTGATAAATGATCTGGACAAAGATAACTAGCATAATTATATATGAAGGCACAGCTAATGCCCAATATTTGCTGGGATAATAATTAATTCCAATAGACTTCAAAGTAGAGTCTGGCAAAAAGCTCCAGATTAAAAAGAGAACTGAATATTGGTTACTAAATGCAATAAAGGTCGCGATCCAGCCTATAAAGCCGTAAATTTCTGTTTTGTTTGGCTCTTTCATTTATAATTATTATTGCAAATATCGTCATTAAATTATAATTTATTGAAGTAAATTTTATACTCGTAAATTCCGATGATTTGTTTGATTTTTCTTCGTAATTTCTATCTTTATTTACTATATATTCTTCTTTGCTTTATTTTCCATTTATAATGTTTAGATCTTTTCCAACTGCCCCTTTCCAAATAGCTCAGCAACAGCCAAAAATCGAAATTTCAGCTCCAAACGAGTCCCGAAATGACATGAAAAACAAGCGCAGAAGCAAAAGTGACCAAGAAGGACGAACCTACAAGTGTGGCTGTGGAAAAATGTATTTGAGCTATCCCGCTCTCTACACACACATTAAGACAAAGCATGATGGAATTACCCCAGAAGGCACCAACGCTCCTCAGTTCAAAAACGGACGAGGGAGAGGCCGTCCTCGTAAGATTAAGGACACTACAGAGCCTGTGAGGGTCCAAATAACTCATCCATCAGACAACATTAGAAAAAATCCTAATTTCGCTGACGAAATTTCCTATCTCAGAGAAATCGGGCATTACTCACAAGAAGGCACTGACCCAACAGAAAACTTCCCAAGGGTTTTTAAGAATAATCAAGAAACTGAGCATCCTATTTTGGCGACTCTAAAAGAAGAAAGCATTCTTCATGAGAAAGCCAAAAACGGGGAATTTGTGCAGGAAAAAGAAAATAAAGGCGATCGGATTATGGCGAAGTTTCTGTGGGAGCATGCTAAAATCTGCCAAAAAGAATTTTATAAAGCGATTGTTCTTTTTATCGTACTTTTATACAAATTTCTAGATGAAGAAATTGAGGAAAATTTTTTGCTTAAATATAACTGTGAAGAAGTCCCGTGCTATTTGGCGCAGTTTATGAAATATTTAGAAGTTATTAAATGTGAGTTTAATGAGGAGGATTTAGAAAAGCTAGTAAAACATTATGCTGAGTGGCTTTATTCACATGGATACACTCATATAAGAATATTAGATAACTAAATGTGTTTATCCTTGCTAATTTATAATTAATTGCATAAAGATTTAATATAAAATATCTTAAAAAGCCTAAATCTAATTAGAAGAAGCTTCAAAAAGTCATGTGACCATTTTTATAATAGAAAATGGGCGAAAAATTGTGCGCTGTTTTGATTTATATATCACTAGTTCTCGCAGTTTCCGGAGCATTGCCTAGCAATCCTAATTGCCCTGTCTATACCTGCAAAAGTGTAAACCAAACCTTTACAAATATCACTTGTGTTTACTATACAAAATCAGCAACTACTTCTACTTATTATGTCAACCCATGCACATCACTAAAAGCTCCTTACTGCACACCGTCAGTCATGGCAAACTCCACCTGTGAGCCAACCCCATCAACTCCTCCTCTAAATGCATGGCCAGGCGAAAAATGCACCAAAAACTCAGACTGCAACTCATTACATGCAAGAGGAGGCTGCGTAGGAGGCACATGTGTAGGATCTGCACTAAACGAAATTTGTTATACAAATGATGACTGTAACCCTGGTCTCCGCTGTTTTAACGAAATTTGCCAGCCACAAATCCCAATCGGCCAATCCCAATGTACAAGTGATTATGATTGTGTAAATGGAGCTGGCTGCAATGTAGCAAATACTCCTATAAACAGTGTATGCTACCCTTATTTCTCTATTGCTTCTCATCTGCCTGTAGGTGACTGCACATCTGACAATATTTCTTATTTATGCAATTCAGGGTACTGTATGAATAATAATGGAGTTTATGAATGTATGAATACTTTGTCTTCTAAGACCTTCCCAAATATTTGTCAAGTAGATGGAGATTGCTACTCAACCAGAGACGATTTTTTCCCCAGTGGAGTTTTGTGGGGAACCTGCTATTGTGGATATAACCCTACAGCTACAAGTTATTGCTCTCTTTATTTTGGAGATAAGCCTTATGTGCAAGCAATTACTTATTTAAAGAAATGGATACAGTCGACCAATATAAATAGCTGCAATACAATGAGGAGGTTTAATACAGAATGCATAAGTGACTGGTGGGATGCAAAAGATTATAGCGCTTATAATTATTATACATTAAACGCATATTTTTGGCCACTTATTGAAGGGTCTGATAATTGTACTCAGCAAGTATATTTACCTAATTGGTACGCAGCGAAGAAAAATATGAGCTAAATTAAAATTATTTTAAAGAAATTCTTTTGTACTTGTCTTCAAGCCTAGGACACAAATAAAATGGCGACGACACCGACCCACCCTCTCCCGGAACTGAGGCGAGATTGGGGACCTTGCTGCGGCCTGAAGCCAATCCGCCCAGGGAAAGGTCTGGAATGGGTACTGGTAGTTTGTGTCCGGCTAGGTTTCCCTCCCAGTCCAACAACGACGATCCTGGGTTCGTCCCGATAGGACACGGGGCAAAAAGGGTTTTTCCTCTAGGGACCGCTAGTGCCAATTTGGAGGGCATGGCAGGAGCCGACAAGAGCTAAGGAGTTAATCCTTTAGCTCTAACCCTTGTCTGGCGACGTGAAGCACGGTGACCCAGTCCGCCTACTTCCGGGATAGCATGAACAAGCCCCATGACCGGAAGGAGCTGAGTGGTAGCCTGTGGCACTTAGGTGCACACTGGGAGCAGGGCAAGGAAAGCAAGCGAGGCGTCCAAAAGGCGGAAGAAAAGGACCTTCGGTCCTGGCCGGGAGCTACTCTATAAATTTAATTAAGACTAAGACTAAGTCTTCAAGCCTAGGATAAAAAGACAGACCTTCCCCGTATCTTCTATTTCTGTTTTCTATATTCTTTTCATTGAAAATTTCTTTATTTTCTAATTTTTGCTCTTCTGTAGGTTCTTCATAAACTTTTTGATTGATATTTTCCATAATAATTGGTGCATTTGTATTAATCACGTGCTCAGAATTTATTGTTGGTGGAGTAAACACTGATTTATTTGCGAATGGCAAGGTGGATTGTATAACTTCTTGTTCTTCAAGATCTTCGATTTGGAATTCTGGCTCTATTTTAGTAGGAGCTTTGATATCGCTAGATCGATCTACAGTCTCATCATTTTTTTTATCAATACTTCTTTCATCGAAAACAGCATGCTTTGATAATGCTAAAATACTGAAATATCGTATTAGACATAAAACTATGCCAATATAGACTACTGATATGCAGCCTCAGGCCATATAGTTCATTGAGCTGCTTGTTCAGCCGTTTAAATTAAATAATCCAGTTTGGATTATTAATAATAATGTACATATTTCGGGGGTGAGGTTTAATTAAAGTACACTGTACTTTTTTCAACCCCCTCCGAAAACCTACAAAAATGACTGTGTACTTTAAAAATGGTCATTTAGTGTGAAAAAAAGTACAAACGGTACTTTTCGATTTTTTAAAAACAGAGGGGTGAAAAAAAAGTAAACGGTGAAAAAAAAAACCAGCCAAAGCAGAGTAAAAAAGTACATATAAAAATCAATATTCTATCAAGACTAAGCAAATTTAAGCAAAGAAAGGCCAAGGTTGAATTGCATAATAAACAGCTTGTATTGCATTATAATAAATACTAAACAATATTGCTGTAAAGAATGCAAGAGCTGCATGATAAACAATAAAAAATATTTGGCTCTCAAAATAAGAGGAAAAAAGTACGCTGCAAAATATAAAATGATTAAAGTGACGTAGAATAATCTAATATAAAAGACTAATAATAAACACAGGAAATTCCCTTAGAAAGTTCAACTTAATTTGTTAAATAAAAGACCAAAAGTTACAAAGAAATATAAGAAAAGTGATTATGGAGAAAATTATTAAAAATGGATGAAAAAAGTTAAAGGGAAAAAAAAACAGAGGGAAAAAGTACATTGACTTTTTATATGAAAATACTAATTTTTTAAATATGTTTACCTTAAAATGAGAAGAACGCATCAATTTAATTTTGCTACATATATTAATTCTCACTCCAACCCCTTTAAATTGGAACCAAAAATTTTGTTCCAATTTAAAGGGGGGTTATTTTTTTTAGAAAAAAATATCACTTAACTTAACTTAAATAGACGGGCTCGTGCCCCTAATTTTAACGCAATCAGCGAGGATCCCTTATGGGATTCATCCGCTTTGCGACATCACTCCCACATAAAGCGGGGGTACTGATGCCTCCTCCTTGTCTATTGTAAAAGACTCCAGTGTTGAGTGGGCAGACTACGGGTTTGGAGGCTGAGGGAATACGAAGTTGGCATTCCGAAATTCCAAAAAATGGAATTTCTGGTAGCCTGTCGGCAAAAGGATAAAGACCAAATCCTGGGACGTAACGCCCAGTTTAACTCTAGGCAGTTGCCCGATTGGTCTAGGTATTACCTGTAGACTCTGCTGGGCTTACCATTTCCAAATCTGAACCCTCCTTACCTTCGAGGTAAAAACCAGTCTCGAATTTGGACTTGGGCTAGGTTCTGCGCTCCTGCAGAATTAGTTGCCTAGTATTGCTGTCCATTTCAAGGCTAGAAAAACCTTGCCGGATATAATTAAAATATGAGTCGGAGGCTGTATGGCCGTGAGGCCATACCTAGACAAAGACGCCATATTTTAATTATCTAGAAAAAAAATCAATATAAAATTTTCAAAATTTATTAAAAAAAAAACAAATTTCAAAAATTTATCGAATAGATTAATAAATTTGTTTAATAAAATGCTATTTACTCTTTATCCTTTAAAACAAAGCAATATATAACTAAATTTACATTATTAGTTAATACGCCACTATTAATTGGTATCAAAATTATTTACATAAAAATTAGTATTTTTATTAATAAAAGAAAATTAAAAAAAACAAATTTTAGAAAATTTATCGATCAAAATGCTAATTTTTTTTTAAATAAGATGCTATTTATACTCTATTCTTTTAAAATAAAGCAAGAAATAAGTAAATTTTTAAATTTTATAAAGAATTCCTATTGATTTTATATCAAAACTATTTAAATAAAAAATATCATTTTCATCAAAAAACATAATTTTTTTTTTTTTAAAATTTAGCAATTAAGGATAATAAATTTATTTAAATAAGATGCTCTTTATACTCACTTCTTTAAACAAGAGCAAGATATTACTAAATTTTGAATTTTAGTTGAGAAGAAGCATTTAACTTATATCAAAACTTTTTAGATAAAAATTATATATAATTTTTTATTATAAAATTCCAATTGAAGGAGTTAATTTACCAAAAAAGTGGAAATTTTACCTATATTTGTTCCAATTTAAAGGGGGTGGAGTGAGAATTAATATATGTAGCAAAATTAAATTGATGCGTTCTTCTCATTTTAAGGTAAACATATTTAAAAAATTAGTATTTTCATATAAAAAAGTCAATGTACTTTTTCCCTCTGTTTTTTTTTTCCCTTTGTACTTTTTTCATTCAAAATTTGCACTGTTAAAAATTTTATGAGTACTTTTTTCACTCTTTTTTCACATATGAAAAAAAATGTACTTTTTTCATCCATTTTTAATAATTTTCTCCATAATCACTTTTCTTATATTTCTTTGTAACTTTTGGTCTTTTATTTAACAAATTAAGTTGAACTTTCTAAGGGAATTTCCTGTGTTTATTATTAGTCTTTTATATTAGATTATTCTACGTCACTTTAATCATTTTATATTTTGCAGCGTACTTTTTTCCTCTTATTTTGAGAGCCAAATATTTTTTATTGTTTATCATGCAGTTCTTGCATTCTTTACAGCAATATTGTTTAGTATTTATTATAATGCAATACAAGCTGTTTATTATGCAATTCAACCTTGGCCTTTCTTTGCTTAAATTTGCTTAGTCTTGATAGAATATTGATTTTTATATGTACTTTTTTACTCTGCTTTGGCTGGTTTTTTTTTCACCGTTTACTTTTTTCACCCCTCTGTTTTTAAAAAATCGAAAAGTACCGTTTGTACTTTTTTCACACTAAATGACCATTTTTAAAGTACACAGTCATTTTTGTAGGTTTTCGGAGGGGGTTGAAAAAAGTACAGTGTACTTTAATTAACCTCACCCATATTTCGGCAAGCCCTGATATTATATTTTCTACAGTTGTTTTAAATGGAAATCAGAAAAATATAAACAAAACTAACTTCTGCAATAAGATTATTTTGATCACTCTGAAAGGTTTAATTTTTTTTTTTTTAAAAATTTGTAAATAAAGGACTAAAATATGTATTTACGGATGCAAGTTAATAGAATTATCTGGGATCTCATTTAAAATCATTAATTATATAAAAAATATTTATTTTTGGTTGTTCTGAAAGAGGGGCAATTTCCTAAAAAGCATTTTTCAATGTTTTTGTTAACATACAATGATAGAATAAGTAAAAATTACTGTTTACAAACACACAGATTCCAATAACCAATGCTTGAATGCTTGATCAAGAAGACAATATAATAAACATTGAAGCTGTAACAATCCTAACAATAAAAAACAAAGCCCAATAGTTATATTTAGCATAAACCCTCTCTGCTGAAAATTCTGTTATAAGTGTGTCAATTTCTTTAATAGAATTTTCATTTTCAATCGAATTTTCAGTTTTTATCTTGATAATCACAGGCAAAATAAAAAAGATTAAAACTGATACAAAAACCACCACTATCGCGATAACAGAATTCAAACTTTCATATCATCCTGAGGTATCAAAATACTCCAACTGCAAAATTGCAAATAGCAAAAAATCAAAATATAAAACCAATGTCGCTCGAATTATACAATTGTACTTCATTTTGCGTTTTAATATTCCTCATGGGGTTTTGCTCTGGGATACTCCTATAACTCCTATGATAATGACAGCTAAAGCACATACCAATCAATACACAATTTGTTCTTCAGCGTTATTTATAAAGAGTGTGCTTTTTATTTCTAAATATATCTTACTTACAATCTCTAACCTTTTATTGTCGACACTTTTGCTAGTTCCGTATGTTATAAATTGATGATCATTAGCTGCCTCTGCAAGTCGTTGAAAAAATTTGTCATAGACTTCTGGAACATCTGAGTTAATAAGAGGAATTCAGCGGATAAATTGGTATCAAGTCATGAAGTATCATACGCTGTAGAGTGTACCTCCTCTATTAAAAGTAAAAATTGATAAAATAATTAATACTAAAAATAGGCTGGGAATAGCGAATTTTACGACGTCTCCCATGGATTCTGCGGTTTCAGTATCTTCTACATTAAGAGCATATGCATAGATCATTTATATTTAATAATTATACTGTGCTTGATTAAGCTTAGATTAGCATTATTTATATGATTAGTAGTTTATAAATGTTTGAAATTAATATCTCATAGCAGCCTGATTGAGATGCCAATTCAATCTTGATTGCTATAAATTAATTCAAATTAATTCCTAATCATTTTTGTAAAAGTATGCTGTCCCTTTATAAGCAAGCAATGAATGTTGATTTAAAAAGAAAAACACTTTATTGCACCTCAACAAAATTGAGAATTTTCTATTTTTTTAAACTTAAGGACAGCACAGGGCTCTTGAAAAACCAAAATATTCAATAATAAAAAATATGTATATTTCCCATTCATAACAGAAATTGATGTTTAATAAAAAAAAATTTTAGATTGAAGACATATAGAAATATTAATTATACACATTGCAAATAGGGAAAATAGATTTTACTTTCATTTTTTATTATGCTAAATGGTTTTGGCTGCTCATCATGCCTCTTAACAAGATCAGTGCGTAATCAATGCAAAAGAAAAGCCGCAGGTAAAACAATAAAAATAAACTATAATTGCAGAAGCGCTGGAAATTTAAAATAATATAGCGCTTTATAAGTGATTTTTTAAATACAATAACGCCATAAACCCAAAGTGAATGTTTATAAATTAGAACGCTAATCATAATATAAATATTTATTCAATCGCTATTTTTGATCTAATTCTAACTTTGCTTAAATTCGCATTTATTTTTCATATTTATATTTCTATATCTGATTGCAAACAAAAATATGAGAAAGCACGCATACACTCTCGTGCAAACTTTACCGAAAATGCTCGATACCTCTCTAGAATTTAATGATGACTCAAATAAACCTTCCAAAAACGAAAAATGCTACATTTGCACAAAAAAACCCCAAAATTCTCGGAAAACTCTTAAGTGTCGTCAATGCAACCAATGATTCTGCAAAGACCATGCACGAAAAAACGCCGATGAAAGATTCCTAATCTGCCTTAATTGCTTCAAAGCCAACATTCATCAAGAACTAACTCACCAAGCAACTCTCCAAATCAACGATCTTAAAAACTGCATCCAAGAAAGCAATTCCCGCAAAAATCAGCTCCGAAAAGACATAAATCATAAAAAAACCCAGATAGAAAAACTGGAAATTCAAATTAATAACAAAAATTCCATAAATAACCTTGAAATCACTCAAAGAAAAATTGAGCAGGAAAGCTTAATGACAAACGCACTAACAAAAGAAATAGAAACACTAGAAAGGGTGCTAGAGTCTTCAAAATCAAGCGAAAAAGAAAATAAAATGAGGCTGGAGTCGATTGAAGGAGAAATTGAAGAAGTTGAAAAATACACAAATTTTATGAGGGAAGAGAAAAATAAATTGCTTACGAGATATGATGAACTTAATAAAGATATGAGGGATACTGTGCCTTATGGGAGGCTAAAGCAAGCTGTTTGTCCAAAATGCTGTGTGAAAATTAAAAGAAGGTTTAGAGATCAGCTGCTGTATGGGTTAAGGACAGAAGGAACTGACAGTATGATAGAGTCAGTTTTAGCGGCAAAAGCAAGCTTTAAAGCTATGTCAGAGACAGATAAAATGTCTACAAGTGGTGATGCGTGCCATTGTATAATATTTTAATGACTTAATTCAGTATTAAAAACATGATAAAAATGCCTATTTTATATAAGGAATTTTATAGAATAAAATTCAAGAAAATCAGTTTTTTAAATAAATTTCTTATTTTTATTTTTATCATGAAATTTTCAAATGCTTGATGCCATGCTAATTTTAATTAATGTAAGAAATATATGAAAAGTGAAGAAAGTGGCTGCTGTCATTGCTTGAAAGTGTTTTTTGGCAATCTTTGTAAAGGATCCAAGTAAGAATCAATCAGAAAAACTGCAGTGGCTCAAGAGGTGAATATGTCAAGTATCAATCCTAAACTTGAAAAAAGCACATTTGAGTTATCAATGGGCCAATTAAGCGTAAAAGACATAAATGAAAGCTTAGATAAAAATCTCCCTGTGATTGATAGCTCTCCTGAGCAGAGTATCGTTGTAAGAAATAGTGTTTCTTACAAGTCTAACATAATAACTGGAAATTCACGAAATCCTTTATATTCAGCTGCACCACCTTTATCATATGCCCAGGAGGCTTATTTACAGTAATTTTCGCATCAGAATTATTTTTGATAATATAAAATCAAATTTTTAAGCCTGAAAATTGTAAATATATTTTTATATACAAAATTATGCAGATAAAATCTAAGTTGACTATATCAATCTCCATCTCCAAAACCACCAGAAAGCAAAGAGCCTAACTCTGAGCCTTCTCGTTCTGTAGAAAATCCAAATTCAAACGTGTTTCAATCCCACGATTCTGAGGTATCAAATGAAGTACTTTTTTATGATAAAAATACAACTGGCGACACTCCAATGAATAAAGAACAAGTGAAACAAAACTTAGAAGAGGCTTATAATATGATAAAACAATTCACTGAAGAAGATGAAATCAGCCCAATTGCACAAAATTTCCTCTCAAGTGAAGAAGCAGAGCCTGATGAGATTTCTATACCAAAACGAAGTGATTTTACAAAAGTAGTCAAAGGAATTAATTTTAAAGCAATTTTAGCTGATGGCGATATCCCAAATTTTTTAGAGAGCAAAAAGAGAATTTATTAGTATTTCAAATTTTAAAATGTTTTAAATTCATTTCTGCTAGTTTTGTATAAATAAATTGTATTAAGAAATCATTTTCGCTCAAATAAAATTAAATTTCTATAGAAATTGATGGATTCTTTATACAGTATTTAATAATATTTACAAATAACCTTAATAATCTGGACTTTAATTAAATTTGGTGAAATTATAAATTAATAATTTGGACAAAAATAGCCACTTGTTTTTAATTTAATTTTAATTTTAGCATTATCTCTTGTTTAATGGAAGCTTCTAAAGTCCGTGGAAGAGATAACTTCACAGCCCTAAAAGTTGATACTAACTCCCCAATTTAAATTTTAATAAAATATTGGTAAGATATATAAAAATAAATTTATATTGTTTATTTATTTTAAAAAAGGAGTAAAAAATATTTAGAAACCACTGATGATCTATGAGAAGAAATCCGTCCATCTGGCAAGCATCCATCCAGAAGAAGCTACCATTCAGCCTCTGTGTGGCAAAACCGAATGTACATCTATGGTGGGCAAGATTTAAGAGAAGGCCCTCAAAGAGGCTTATGGGAACTCCAATTAGCCCCAACTCGATGGGAAGAAGACAAATGAGTCGAAATACCCACCGAAAACCACGGACCCTTATGCAGGCACACTTCTATAGTAAAAGATAACGATATGTACATTTTTGGTGGGACTGATGGGATCAATGAATATAACACCACATTAATTTTCAATTTTGTGGACCAAACCTGGTCAACAATCGCCCCAGAACACCAAAGCTGCCCTCCACCGTTAGATTCACACTCAGCCGCACTCTACGAAGACGGTGAAAACTCTTATATGGTCATTTTTGGTGGCTATCTATCTGGAGACAGGTCGAATGAAACTTATACACTAAACTTAAAAACCGATAAATGAAGCCATATCCCGTTATCTAGCCCAGCTCCTGAGCCAAGGGCAAATCACGCTTGTGCTATATATGGAGATTATTTTTATATTTTTGGAGGGTCTAATGAGGAAGGAGAAAAACTTAACGATTTTTGAAAATTAGACTTAAAAAGCAATATTTGGCAGCAGGTAAATGCTCAAGGAGAAGCCCCAACAGGAAGATCTGGACATTCGGCAGTGGTTTTTAAAGAGTTCATGATCATTTTTGGAGGCGTGAAAGATATAACTCGAGAAACCAACGATATGTATTCATACAATTTTGAAGGAAATAATTGGATTTGTTTCCAAGGAGAACAACAAGTCAAAGATCCAGTCACATCAGAGCAGCTTGAAGAATACAAAAAATCAAAAGCAAGCCCTACTTATCCGAAATCTAAAAATGACTGCAATAGCCCTACAAGAAGTCCGACACTTCCAAAATATAAAAAAGACTGCAGCAGTCCTACTAGAAGTCCAGCCCGACGACAAACTATAAATATTTCCCCACAAGGAGACCATTCTCCTATAAGACGAAAAACCCTTTATGATGGCCCGGCTACTCCTATTGCAGGTCGTATAAAAGGGAACGCTCCACACGCCCGCGATGGCCATTCAGCGGTAATGGTAAACAATATAATGATTATTTTTGGTGGAGACCGCCATCAAATGCCATTTAATGATGTGTATGCTTATACACTCCTAGACCATGTCGTAACAACCCCGTTAATTAGTAATTAAAGTTATTATAATCATGATTGAAAATTTAAAGAAAGGCGAGATCTATGCCTGATCAGAGGTGGAGGGTTGACTTGTAAGACTTTTGGGTTATAAACTCATGAAACTTGCTTAGTTGGAAGTGAGGATAATGAAGCGGTTTGCCTGTGTAATGATTTTGTAGGCTTCGTTGTAGACGTCAACGAAGAGTTTTTTTTCTTTGTCTGGATGCGGCTATCACTGTAGAGGTATTTTTTGGTGATTGATCTTGAAGCTCTAGGGTCTAATAGCTGGGTTTGGTAGAAAAAACTTCATGGAGTTTTTTCCTTTCAGTTAAAAGTGACTGTAAAAATAATTTTTCATGTTTTTTATATCAGTGAAAAGCAAAAATGGAATTGGAAAAAATTTTTGCAGATTTTTAGAAATTATTTTTACAGTCACTTTGATTAAAAAAAAATTGAAGGAAAAAATTACGTTAAATTTTTTCACTCAAACCCTTATAGCTGCTGCAATGAATATGGCGTCATAGGTCTTAACTTCGCAAAAGCGTCATTTGATACTTTATCTTGTGGCTCAGGCTCAAAAAGCTTGTCAATTCCCATTTCTTTTTTGATTTCTTCATAATGGCATGTCATTACTTTTGACATGCGCGTCTGGTGTATCAGCTTTGGAGGCTCGTTTTGGAATTTTTGTAGTTCTTCATTTAATTTTTCTTTGCTCTGCACATTAGTCAAGCCAACCCTTTTAAAAAGAAGCTCTTTGTCTCTGTTATTCATAGCGATATCTCTTACTGATATTTTAGTTGCATATGTAAACCATACTTTTCCATTATCATCTTTCATAAATTCCGCTTTAATTCTAAGGACTTCTTTTTGTGAATAAGTTGCAAGAAAATACGCAATTCTTCGGCATATAAATAAACAATAATCATTTATGTTGTTATCAGAAAGTTTTTCTTCAGCAATTTCATCATCATCTTGGCCTGCTTTTTGTAAAGCAAGAATGGCTTCTCTGTCATTAGCCTCATGTGAATAATATGTTACTATAAAAGGTTCTGATATCCCTGCTTTGCATTTTATTACTGTCTGTATATAAGAAATTGTTTTTCATATTGGGCTTCCTGGCCTTTCATACATTAAATCAACAAATTCATTTTCAAACATAACCCGTAATGGTCCATCTTCATCTGAAGCTGCAATATGAGAAATATCGTTTTCTTTATCTTTTAGCATATATCTGACTAGCACTATTTCATGGCCATACCTGTGATCTATTATAAAAGGTGATGAAGGGCCTTTGTAAAATTTCACAGGAGAAGTTGGCGAATCATCTCGTTTTCTCTGCCTTACAAGGAAGGTAAAATTTTTCCTTATTTCTGGATTTTTTAGCTTGGCAGCTGATGTGATAAATTTTAAAGCTCGGTCTCTGCCTTGCTGGATCATAAATTTTGGCTTAGCTTTTCTATATACAATGGTTTCAGGTATATTAATTTTTATAAGGGCTTGTGAGCTTGCTTCTCCTAATTGTTCAAGTAGCCAGCTGAAGCTTTTTTCTTTGCCTTCATATGTGGCGATATCATCTTTTTCTTGGTCGTGGGTTAATTTAAAATTAGCTTTGCCTTTGCTTTGTAAATTACATAGAGAACATGTACAGAAAAAATCAGCCAGTGCTGGCTCTGATGATTTGTGGGCATTTCGTGAGGAAGCTGTAGGTGATTGGGTTTTTCTAGGTGAAATTTCAAATGGAAAGTCTTTGATAAGAAGGTCATCTATAGGGATGTCAATATGAAATAGATCTCGTTGAGAGCCAGAGTCAGTTTCTTCATCTATCATCTTGGAATTGAAATAAAATTTAATAAAAAATTAAGTATAACGATAAGATTAAGATGGAAAATGCCAGAATTTGCCGCTTTTAAAATGTGATATTATAAAGAAACAATTGGCCTTGAGTTTAATTTTATCTTAAGAGATTAACAATTTTTATAGTTTTTGCATGAATCGTTTTATTGGGTCGAGTTAACTTGCAATTTTGGAATCAGAATTTCAGAAAAGTTTTAAATGAGAAACTCTTTAAAATTTGACAAAAAATAGGTCAGCTCGAAAATGGCACGATAAGTTAAAAATCACGCGATAACCTCAGTGGTTACTTATTAGCATCCTAGCAAGCTAAGGTCAATTTAATCTGTCAAGCTCTCATATTTTAAAATATCTAATATCTTTTAGGCTTAAAGCGCTTTTTAAGGCCTAGCTCATAAGAAGTACAAAATAAATAAAAGAAAAGAGAAAATACGATTTCTATAGTTAATAGATGATACTTTTTCAACAATCTTAACATAAATCCAATAATAGTTCCTTTTCTTCATAAAAAGTGCAAACCAAAAAAAAATAATTCATATAATAAAAATAAGCGACTAATAATTATTTTCGAAGCTAAAATCCTCAATATCATTTCAATGACCTATGCAATTTTGCTTTTTTTATAGAAAATTGGTCAATTCTTACAATTAAGAATCTTCATTTTTTAACATTCTGACATAACCTACATCGAAAATAATATTAATTTAATTTTCAGCAGGGATGAGCTTACAAGCAGGAACAAATGAACTCATACTTAATTTCGATAGGCCAGAGCATCCATTAGTCCAAAGAATTAAATTCGATTTGAGAGATTTAAGCCCTCCAATGGCTGTTGGAGACAAGTTTCAGCCTTCTCATGGAAAAATAAACAAAATTCAAACCGAAAAGAATTTAAGTTTCAAAGAATTTGCAGAATTCAGAATGACTCAGAAAGAGATTCAGGTATCTAAAGCTTAATTGTAACAAATCTTTTTAAATTCAACTTCTATTAAATTTTCTGTTAATTAAGTTTTCCTAACTCCCCCCCCCCCCCTCCGTGAGCGAACAAAAAAATTTTGTTCGCTCACGGAGGGGGGTTAATTTTTTTTTTTTTAAAAAAAATTTATATATAAATTTTATAAAAAAATATTTTTTTCGAAATTTAAAAAAATCCTAATTTGCAAAAATTGGGAAGCAAATATTAATTTAATTTGCAAAAAATTATGTTTTAAAACGCAATTTGTTTAAAATTAAACAGAATTAGCTCTAGATTTCATTATACTAATTATCACTTATATATCAAAATTTTTTTCCATTAAAATTTTTTCTATTAAAAAAATTTTTGTTCACTCACGGAGGGTGGGTTTTTGGTCAAAAAATGGCGATTTTTCTAATGGTTTTGTTCGCTCACGGAGGGGGGGGGGGAGTAACTGATTTGCAGAATTAATCATGATTTTTAGCCATAAATTAAGTTTAAATTTTTATTTCTTAAGGATTCCTAAAAAGAAGGCTAAAATAGCCAAATGAGTTAAAATATAGGAATAATTGATTTTAAGCCAAATTCAAACAAAAAATGGATAATAAATGCTCCTATCGGTAAAAATTTAATCTCAAAAATTTATCATAATAAAGCACATTTTTAATGTTTTTAAATACAATTATCTTATACTTTTATCATCATCTTCTGATGAGCAGTAAATAGGTTGAACTGAATAGCTCGAAATCCTAAAAACATCTTGCTTTAGCGGCAATTCAACTGGTTTTAATCTCTTTGGAACTTCTTCAGGCATGAGATTTTTGAATTCCTTCTGATAAAATTGTTTGATTTCTTCAGGTGCTTGATAAGTGGAGAACGAACTTGTTGAGGAAGCTGGAGATTTAGGCTGAACTTCAGGCTTCAGAGGGGCAGGATTTTGGACTTCATTACTTGTA
Organism: Blepharisma stoltei; assembly: GCA_914767885.1. Taxonomy (NCBI): domain Eukaryota; phylum Ciliophora; class Heterotrichea; order Heterotrichida; family Blepharismidae; genus Blepharisma; species Blepharisma stoltei. The sequence goes on along the minus strand of CAJZBQ010000022.1, from coordinate 152,525 downwards.
CCATAAGTTCCTATATCTCTCGAAAAATCAGCTGTCTGATATTGTGATCCCCAATCCTCCCACTGCAGCTTATCATCTGACAATTTTCTATTTTTCACTGTATGTGGAATAACTTTTTCAAAATCATTTTCAATTTCATGGGTTTTTATTAGCAGCTCTTTTCCTCTTTCATTCTCCCTTTTATGTCTATTTTTCTCATAATCCTCCTCATCTTTTATAAAAGATCTATCAGTTGATGGTTTTTCTGCATGTCTTCGCTCAATGTTTTCTGTTTGTTTTTCTAAGTCTTTGAGATAGCTTCAACATTTGTATTTATTCGAATTTTCTTTTAAATCTGGTTCCTCAACTAGATATCTTTCTGTATATTTTGCGACTTGTTTATATTTTTGGATATCATCTTTGATTTTGGAGTCGACGTTTTGCAAATGCTTGGGGATTGTTCGTTTAGTTTCTGTTTTATCTCTACCTGTTAATTTAAATGGTGGCTGGATTAGTTCTTTTCTTTCTTTTGTTGTGGATTTTTCTGCAGGTTTTTGGCTTTTTGGCTTATGCCGACTTGATTTGCGGCATCTGTGGTGATGATCTCGAGGACCTAAATCTTCAGGGGAATGGTCCAATTTGAGGTTAGAAAATTTCTTAGTGCTCGGCTGAGAATTCGAGCGATTTTGATTTGAATTAGAAGTATGAGTGGTGCTTTCGCAGTGGTTCGATGACGAAATGTTACCTAACTGAATTTTCAATCCTGTTAAATTCCCCATTCTAGGAGATGTCAAGCCTACAGACTGAAGTGCTGTTAGTGAGTGTATCCCATATAGCAAAGTCTTTTTAATGACTTCTGGCCAGTCTGTTTTTGGGAAATCTCTGACTCGCCCTATAGAAATTGCCCCACACGGGAATTGAACCCACGTGTGGAGCCATTTTTGGTACGTGGAAGTCAAGATTCTCCACATACCAAAAATGGCTCCACATGTGGGTTCAATTCCCGTGTGGGGCAATTTCTATATTTTAAATTGGAACAAAAATCCTCTAATTTTAAGGGAGTTTAAAAAATTTATGTTTATAAAAATTTTAAATATAATGATTTGTTTTTATAACTCACTGCATTAAATTAGGTCAAAGTTAATTTATAAAAATTAGAATTATCATCTTTTAATTTTTTTTCTTTAAAAAAATATAAATTGATCACAATATATGAATTTTTGTTAAAATTTTTCTAAAAATTTGTTCCAATTTAAAGGAGGGCTATGTTTTTATTTCAATTTAAGGTGGAGAGAGTGAGATATTTTCTTATAGAGTTTTCTTGTAAAAGTTCATCTAACAAATTCATTTTTATGCTTTATTAATTTTTTACTCCTCCCTACTCCGTGAGCAACAAAAAATTTATTTAATATAATATTCTATAAGTTATATAAGTGATAATTGTAAAATGAAGTCTCTAGTTAATTCTGTCAATTTTAATTATCTTCTGTTTGGAAAAATAAAAATACAAATTAAATAAATATTTACCTTAAAATTATTTCAAATTAGGTTTTTAAATTTTCAAAAAAATTAAACCCCTCCTGAGCAAACAAAATTTTTTGTTCGTTCGCGAGGGGGAGCTAGTATAATTACCACTCTCAAATATAAACAAAAATATGGATTTGTACGATAAATAAAGCAAAACTTAAATGCTTTATCATAAAAATAATTTCTCATAAAATTATTTTCAACTCAAAATATTTCCCTATTTTATGTGGAATAAATCCAGTATTTCCTTTTCCCTCCAACGGATAATAGAATTGTTCATTCTGCTGATATTATTCGCATTAAATTATAAGCTAATTATAAAATGGATACTCAGTTACCACTTAAAGTGATACTAGAATCACGGACATATCTAATCTACAACTTCAGGTCCTTCACTTACTCTGAATTATACTCGTAAACCCTAATCAGATCAATAGCTGATCTTCTTTGTGACTCTGAGCCTACATTTGATATTATGATCCCTAACCCTACCAAATGAATTCTGATTTCAGATAATGATGGCTTTGCGTCTTATATCCAATACTCTGTATCCCCAATCATCTATATCGTTTATCCTCGTAATTTTTATACAGACACTCCATGTTTAATTCGAGTACAGACATATAATCTGTCAACAAATACCAAACAGTCAAAATGGAGAATGAGGGTCCATATGATAGCTCAGCAAATAAAAGAAATTTCAGCTGACATTATTGCTTTACAAGACGTAAGTTCTAAAAGCCATTCTCGGTCTGCAAAAAATATAGAGAAAACAGGAAAAAATAAGAAAAAAACGGTGAAAACTTGTGATACCCTGAAAGACTTGATGGAGCTGCTGCCTGAGTATTCTTATTCATATTGGCATATTTCACATAGAAGGCATAATGGGGACACTGAAGGAATTGCAATTATTTCAAGATTCCCGATCATAGAAACAAAATCAATAAAGCTTGCGAAATATCCTAAAAGCGTCCATAACGATTCTTGCTTAAAAGTAATTATTGACCATCCTAAAAGAAAGCTTTCTATTTATAACGCCCAGCTTGCAAGTGATAGCAAATATCAAGCCCATCAAGCTTATGAAATTTATAGCTTTATGAACTCTGAAGAGAGCCCTTTCCTTATGCAAGTTCTTTTAGCTGACACCAATATAAAAGATAATTTTTCACTCCCAGCTGATTTTTTGGAAGGAAAATTCCCAGTGAATTCTGCTATTGGCAACTTAAAAGATGCATGGAAATTTTCCCACGTTAAAAGTGAAGGCTACACATTTCCATCATGGCACCCACTTCATCGTTATGACAGAATTTATTATCGAAATATCGAAGATCCTCCTATTTGTGAAGTAGCAGGGTATGCTGAAAATTCCCATATGTACGCAAGTGAACATTGTTCTGTCTATGCAGATTTTATAGTTGCAATAGAGTAATATGCCTTTTCCTGCGATTTTTACTATTTTAAATATATTTATTTAATTTTTTTATTTAATTAAAAAAATATAGATAAACTGTAATATAAGTAATCCGAGTAGAAAATAAAATGGAGGATCAGACTATCACCTTAAATATAAAATCAAGCTCAAGCTCACAAGAAAATAAGGTGCACGCACAGCTTTTATGAACAGTTGGGCAGCTGAAATCTGAATGCTCTAATACAATGGATATTCCTATAGAAGAAATAAGACTTGTCTATAGAGGTAAAAGTTATATAGGAAAAATTTTGAAAGATGATACAGTATTGCAGACTCTTGGAATTGCTGATGGCCACTCTGTACATTTAGTTAAAAGTCCTTCAAAAAGTTCTCAAAATCAGCCGCAGCCTTCTCAGCCTTCACAGCCTGTGCAATCTGCTCCAGTATCTCAAGGTCTTCCACATCCAAACGTGAATCCTCAACCAAGCCAACCTCCTCAGATGCCAAACAATTTTAATATGGGAGGCCTAGGAGGTATGGGAGGTCTAGGAGGCATGGGAGGCATGGGAGGTATGGGAGGCATGGATCCTCAGATGATGCAACAAATGATGAATGACCCACAAAGCCAACAAATGATGATGACAATGCTGTCAAACCCTCAGTTTTTGGAGTCAGTTATCAGCCAAAATCCAATGTTGAAACAGATGGTAGATTCAAATCCACAGATAAGAGAAATGTTGAGAAACCCAGCAATGATGCAAAGCATTTTTTCAATGATGAGAGGAGGAATGATGCCTGGAATGGGAGGCATGGGAATGCCTGGGATGGGAGGAATGGGAGTATCACAGCCACAGGCTAGTCAGGCTTCACAAAATCAGCCAGCATATCAGCCGAATCAATCAAACTTTTCTCAGCCAGGACAAAGCTTGCCTGGAATGATGCCTGGATATGGATATCCTTATGGAGGAATGGGAGGATATGGAGGAGGATACGGAATGCCTGGGTATGGAGGTTATAATCAACCTGCCCCACAGCAAAATCTAATTCCCTCTTTTAATAAATTAACTATTTTGGCCATTATGAGCAACCTTTGATAAACGTTTTATATCAAAATCTTTTTTATTTATAGAAATGCTTTGGATTTAAAAGGATTTTAAGAAGAAGACAAATAACAATATCAAATATTTTAATCATAAAGCCATATATATTTTAAAACATTGCAATTTAAAATATTTAAAAAATATTATAGATTATTAAAAAGCCTGTTGATTTTCTGGTTATTAAATTGATGGATTAAGTGAAGTATATGCTTCACAAATTACGCAAATAAAAGAAATGGGCTTTAATGACGAAAATTTAATAATTCAAGCACTACAAGTAACCGGAGGAAATGTCGAAGGGGCTATAGAATGATTAATAAATAGCCGTTAATACACTTAATGCTCAATTCAGAGTTTTGATTTAGGAGTTTCTGATATTTAGTATAATGCGTAGGAAGAATTTCTTAGCAGGCTTGATTTGACCAGACATAAGTGAATTTATCCATCAATCTGAATACACTTAGTTAATAAAATTTAGATAGTTAATAATTGAAGAATTAAATAATTAAATTATCATGACTCATAAGAGTGTAAAAGACATAAAAATACTCTTTATAGAAATTTAAGTGAACCTTATATTTTAATTAATGAAAATATTTGAATTTGGCAACGTCGCCCATTTTTATATAAATGTGGATAAAAAAAATTTTCCAACAGATTATATAATTATTTTTAAGTAATAAAGGAAAAAAAGAAAAGAGTTTTTAAATAAAAATCTGCTTGAAAAATTATTTAAATTGATTTAGTTTAATTTAAATCGTTAAAGAAATTTAAATAAAAGAAATGACTGCTGTGGGATTTGAACCCACGCCCTTTCGGAATAGCGCCTTAAGCTACCGCCTTAGACCACTCGGCCAAACAGTCATATTAGTTCTACCTTAGCAAACCAGCCTATAAATCTTCCTGCCTGGATGATAAAGGATTGAAACGGAATATCTGATATATTATATAGTAATTGCCCGAGGATGGCGCTATCTTGCGCCATCCTCGGGCAATTACTATATCTTTTAAAGCGATAAATCCGCGTTTAGTTGCTTTTAATTCTAAATTCCAGACACAACAACAAATTTTCAAGCAAATATCCATCACTAATTTTATCAACAATATCAGCAATAAATCCAGCAGCAACTCCATCAATAATTTGCTTACTAGCTTTAGTAATTCAGAAATCCTAGCAATCATGTAAGCTTTAAAAAACTTTGTGTTTTTTTATGCTTTGCCAAATGTTTTGCTATAGGAAAGGATCTACTTAAAGTTCGCCTATTAACCTCTTGTGCTCTAAAATTATTTTACATGTATTTTATAATACGTTGGAAAATTTTCCTAGCAGGCTTGAGCAGAAAAATGCTTATGAAAGCATTATCAACTTACCAAATCTTCAGGAACCTATCAATTATGATTTCTACTTATAATGAAAATGAGTATAAACAGATATGGTAATTAAATCTATATTTATTAAAGATACACAGCGCGCTGCTGAAGTATTTACTTAGGAATTTAATCAGAACAAAAATTATTTCACCTATAAGAAAACTTAATTATCCTGCAATTTTGGCTTTTTGCTTGGAGGGTCAAGTTTGATTTTCATCTCTAATCCTTCTTCTCCAATGTAACTATAATCATCGCCACTAATATTTTTGATCAGATCATCAATTCTTTCTGCACCAAAAGATCTTCTTTCTTCAATTTTTTCATTTTGAGACCCACTTTCTCCACATAATTTGGCTGATACAGCCAAAATTCCCCCCTCATCTGAAGTAAAAACACTATTTATCCTTAAAGCAATATTGAAGTCGAAAGAGTGCTCTTTAATAACCATATTTCATTTATAACCAAAATGAGATTTGTAGAAAATAATACCACGGATTATCATTTTATCAAAATAATTATAATGCGGATCACTATCACGCAAATCTAGCGCAATTTTCATATACTGCTTTGCATAGATCTGCCAAAGGGCATCCTCTTCTTTATCTCTAATATTCTTAATATTAGCAGTATCAATTTTCTTGTATTCATGAATTATAACACTAGTTTTTTTATCTTTAGTAGGGATGAAAATCCCATCAGCCTTCTTTCTAAATATATTTGGTGCTTCGGAATGCAATGTATAATTTGCATCTTCTCTCATAATTGAGGCAAGCATTGCTATTCCTCCTAGTAAGATTTGAAAGTCTGCCTCTGTTTTACTAGTGCAATCGATCATCTTATCAAGAATCATTGATTGGATAAGATTTTTGAATTCAGTTTTATTATCTAACTCCCCCGTCAGTGAGTGAGCAAAATCATTAGAAAATTCCTATTTTTTGCCCAAAAACACACCTCCGTCAGTGAACAAAAATTTTTTTAATATTATGATTTTTATGGGAAAAAATTTTGAAATATAAGTGATAAATATTATCATGAAATTTCAATCTAATTCTGTTTAATTTTAAACAAAATGAATTTTTAAAACATAAATTTTACAAATTAATTCATATTTGCCTTCCAAATTTTAAAGAAGTGGGATTTTTTTAAAATTTCGAGAAAAAATTTTTATATATAAATGTTTGTAAACAAAAACTTAACCCCTTAAAATTTTTTTGTACACTCATGGAGGTGGGGGAGTAAGGTGGTGTTAAAATTCTCTACTATCTTGCCAATATCAACTTTTCCTGAGCCTATTTTTCTGTTAATTCACTCTAAAAGCAGTGAGTTGTAAAAACTCTTTTTTATTTCTCTATTAGGAACTACATATATTCAAGTGCTCACAAGGTTTTTCTTTTCATTTTTAGTTGTTCCATATGGTGTTAAATAGCCAGCATGAAGCAATAGTGCGAAAAAAAATTTTGTGTTGCTGAAATCTAATGGCAAATTTATATAGCTATCAATTTCTTCTGATAATTCAAGATAGCCAGTTCTCATTAATTCAAACAATTTATCATAAGATTGTAGGGCATTAAATGCTGGGATCAATGAATCAAGGTCATTATCGGCTCAATAAGGCTGGAGAGGATTACTATCTCGGGATTTTACTTCATCTAAAAAATGCATTATTGAGTGTGGATTGTAAATTTTTTGCCCACTAATATTGTATCCGTTGTATCACAGCTTTATTAATTCTTTTTGCTCTAACATTTCCTCCTCTGTGTTACTCTCCAAGTTTTTCTCAATAAGAGTATTTATCTCTGATTCTGTAAAGCCAAAAAACTGGGAGTATTTTGCCTTTTTAACTGTATATAATTCAAAGCTTCTTATTCATGAAAGTCTTATCCCTTTAATAGGTAAAATGCCTGTCAAAATCACTTTCAAAACATAAGGAGGTCTATCTGTGCATATTGATGTCATAATATTATCTATTATTCTTAATGCATCATTTTGGTAAGGAGCATTTAATATAAGACTAAAAGGGGTATCATAATCGTCCACAATAATAATTACCTTCTGCTTGTAAAATATATGAGCAAATCTAGCCAGATTCGGCACAGCATCTGATAGTATAACTGATGGCTTATCTTCTTTGTAATCTCTAAACAATTGAACATGCAACGGCAAAGGTATTTTATATGCGTCAATAATATTTTCAAGCTCTAATATGGATGTATTATTATAATTTATCACAATATCTGGCTGCTTTGAAACATATAGCGCTTTCCCGAGGATGGCGCCATTCCGCGCCATCCTCGGGAAAGCGCTATAATTTTTGATAGCTTCGTCCAAGGATGTGCAATACTCTGGGTAATATTCTAAGTATGCGTCTTTGATTATATATGAAATTGCTCTGCGGTAATATTCCTCTACGGGCTCATTGTCCAATTTTTCTTTTATTTTGGAGAATTTTAGAAAAATCGTTGGAATTTTCCCAGCAAACTTTTTGTAATAATAACCATCATTTTCAGTTATTATTTTTAAGCATTTTGTTTTGTCCAAGTTGTTTACATCAATGTTATCTTTTCCACCAGTGAACAAGTACAAATTTTTAAAATTCCCAAAAGTATTTCTTGGGTGGAAAAAAGCTTTTAGCATGCTCATATTTAGTGTTTTCCCCCATTTTTGCGGACGTAAGATGAGTATATTTGGGGCGCTACTAGTTAAAATTTCTTTGATGAGTAATGATTTATCAATATAGCAATCTTTATTCATAACTGCCTCTTTAAAGTGATCAGTATTAATTATGCAATTACCACCAGAATTACCCTTCATGATTGATTGATGCGTTGGAGGTGTTAAACTTTTAATTTGTGGTAGGCGATGTGGTGTGATAAATATATCATCAAATTTAAATCTAAGACATCATGAAGAGTCTATATTTTCCAGAAGAGCTTTTATTCTTCTAACAAAATTTTTGGCCTCTCCTCATAAGTTTGATTGCTTATAATCTCAAACAGTGCAAAGTTGTTGGATATTTAAATGATTTTGGATGAATTCCATTTCTTTTTCAAGCACTTCCCAGTCTGACAGTTCATGAATCAATGAACTACTGATTCCCTTATTCACAAATTCAATCTCATTTGACTTATAATTCAGATGAGGAAGAGGGCCATTTGGACTCTTGTCTAATTTGATATTATGTACGTCTAGAATAGCTCCCAGCTTTAAACTAAAGCATGGGTTAAACTTACTAAAGGGCACTAAAAACTCATTGTTTCCGCTTGAAATCAACATAATTGTATTGAAAACAGTCCACAGCCCACTTTCATAAGGATACTCATGAAGCTTAAGACTTCTTTCATCAATATTTACATTAGGAAAGAAGCCTCCAAATTTCAAACGAGCGCTATTCTCTCCAGAAATCCTAATCTCGATTTCTCTTTGTATCAAATATTTCATAAGTTTCGGTATTTGCAAATCTAACCCAAAAGAGTCTATTAAAAATACAGTTTCTGCTGCTCTTTCGAGAGCTTTTCCATCAATAAGTGTGTGATTTTTTGGAAGAATCACCATCATCTGCCATAATGAATTTGATTCTGAAGCTTGGCTGAGGATTTTTGATTCCCAAAACGCAACAAGTGGCTTTTTAAGAGTATACTCGCGTCAGAAAATGTCTCTGTTTTTCAATATGATTTTTATTAAGCCTTTAAAAGCATTGCTTCTTTATGTTTTGCTGAATGCTTTGCTATAGGAAAGGATCTCCTTAAAGCTCGCTTATTAACCTCTTGTGTTAGAAAATTATTTTTTTGATCGCTTACATGTATTTTATAATACATTGGAAAATTTTCCTAGCGGGCTTGATAGAGCAATAGAGCAGGAAAATGCTTATGAAAGTATTATCAACTTGCACAAATCTTCGGGAGCACCTATCAATTATGATTTCTGCTTATAATGAAAATGAGTATGAAAAGATATGGTAATTAAAATCTGTATTTATTAAAGATACATAGCGCGCTGCTGAAGTATTTACTTAAGGAGATTTAATCAAAACAAAAATATTTCACATGTAATTAAAAATTACTTATCCTATAGTTTTGGCCTTTTGCCTAATTCAATTTCATCATAGTCAAGTTTGCGTTTCATCTCTAAGCCTTCATCTCCTTCAATGTAACCATAATGATCGCCACCAATATTTTTGATCAGATCACCAATTTTTTCTGCACCGAGAGATCTTCTTTCTTCAATTTTTTCATTTTGAGACCCACTTTCTCCACACAATTTGGCTGATACAGCTAATATTCCCCCGGTAGCTGAACTAAATTTTGTATTTACAATGGAAGCAAAATTGAAGTCGAAAGAGTGCTCTTTAATCACCATATTTCATTGATAACCAAATTTAGCTTTGTAGAAAACAATACCACGGATTATCATTTTGTCAAAATAATTATAATGCTGATCACTATCACACAAATCTAACGCAATTTTCATATACTGCTTTGCATAGATCTGCCAAAGGGCATCTTCCGCTTTTTCTCTAACATCAATTGCATCAGCAGTATCAAGTTTCTTGTATTCATGAATAATAACACTAGCCTTTTTATATTTAGTAGGGATGAAAATCCCATCAGCCTTCTTTCTAAATCTATTTGGTGCTTCGGAATGTAATGCATAATTTGCATCTTCTGTCATAATTGAAGCCAACATCGCCATTCCTCCTAATAAGATTTGAAAGTCGGCCTCTGTTTTACTAGTGCAATCAGTCATCTTATCAAGAATCATTGTTTGGATAAAATTTTTGAATTCAGTTTTATCATCTAAGGTGGTGTTAAACTTTTCAATTATCTCAACTATATCAACTTTTCCTGAGCCTATTTTTCTGTCAATTCACTCTAAAAGCAGTGAGTTGTAAAAACTCTTTTTTATTTCTCTATTAGGAACGACATATATTCATTTTTTCACAAGGTTTTTTTTTTCCTTTTCAGTTGTGCTATATGGTGTTAAATAGCCAGCATGCAGCAATAGTGCGAAAAAAATTTTTGGACTTTTTAAATCTAATGACAAATTTATATAGTTATCAATTTCTTCTAATAATTCAAGATAGCCAGTTTTCATTATTTCAAACAATTTATCATAAGATCGCAGGGCATTAAATGCTGAGACCAGTTGACTAAGGTTATTATTAAAGATTCAATAAGGCTGGAGAGGATTGCTTTCATGAGACATTGCTTGTGCTATACAGCTTATTATTGAGAATGGATTGTAAATTTTTTGTCCATTAATATTGTATCCATTATATCACAGCTTAATTAATTCTTTTTGCTCTAACATTTCCTCAGCTGTGTTACTCTCCAAATTTTGCTCAATAAGAGTACTTACCTCTGATTCTGTGAAGCCAAAAAATTGGGAGTATTCCACATTTTTAACTGTATGTGTATTAAAGGTGTTTATTTCTGAAAATTTTATCCCTTTAATAGGTAAAACACCTACCATAATTACTTTCAAAACACAACTAGGAATATTTTTTCATATTGAGTTCAGAATTTTTTCTATAATTGCTAATGCTTCATTTTGGTAAGGAGCATTTAGTGCACGACTAAAAGGGGTATCGTAATCATCCACAATAACAATTACATTCTGCTCGTAAAATTTATGAGCAAATCTAGCAAGATTAGGAACAGCTTTTGAAAGCATTTCTAATGAATTATCATCTTTGAAATCTCTAAACAATTGAACGTGCGGTAATAAAGTTATTTTATATGTGTCAATAATATTTTCAAGCTCTGGTATGCATTTATTATTATAATCTATTACAATATCTGGATGCTTTGAAACATAATTTTTGATAGCTTGGTCCAAGGATGTGCAATACTCTGGGTAATATTTCGAGTATGCTAATTTGATTATTTTTGAAAATTCACTGCGGTAAAATTCCTTCACAGGCTCATTGCCCAATGTTTCTATTAGGGAAAATTTTACTCCCCCACCGTGAGTGAACAAAAAATTTTGTTCGCTCACGGGAAGGAGTTAATTATTTTTTTTTAAACTATTTACTCGAAATTTAACAAAAAATCCCAATCACAAAAAATTGAAAAGAAAATATTAAAATTAAACAGAATTAACTAGAGATTTCGCTATATATTAATTATAGGAATTGCCCGAGGATGGCGCAAAGATAGCGCCATCCTCGGGCAATTATTATATTAATTATATATCAAAATATTTTTTTAAAAAAATTTTGGTTTGCTCAGCAAGGGTGGGCTTTTGGCAAAAATTTTTTCCGATTTTTTGTTCACTCATAGGGGAGTTAGAAAAATCGTTGGAATTTTCCCAGCAAAGTTTTTGTAATAATAACCATTATTTTCAGTTATTATTTTTAAGCATTTTGTTTTGTCCAAGTTGTTAACATCAATGTTATCTTTTCCACCAGTGAACAAGTACAAATTTTTAAAATTCCCAAAAGCATCCTTTTTTGGGTGGAAAAAGGTTTTTAACATGCTCATATTTAGAGTTTTACCCCATTGTTGCGGACGTAAGATGAGTATTTTAATGGCACCTTTATTTAAAATTGCTTTGATGAGTAATGATTTATCAATATAACCATCTTTATTCCTAACTGCCATTTTAAAATTTTCGGCATCAGTAAACCAAATGCAATCAGATTTACCCCTCATGATTGTTTGATGTGTTGGAGGTGTTAAACTTTTAATTTGTGGTAGGCGATCTGGTGTGGTAAATATATCATCAGATTGAAATGTTTTATGTAATTCTTCCAGAGGAGCTTTTATTCTTCTCATGAAATTTTGCGCCTCTCCTCAGGCTCCATACCAAATGATTGTGGAAGTTTGATAGTGCTACATCTCCTAGGGGAAATTTTGTTAAAATCATTTTTGATAGTGAGACATTTGACCGAAAAAACCATTAAATTTTGGCCAAATAGATCCGCTAATTAAAAATTCTCGACCAAAAACTTTGGTGAATTCACACTATCAAAAAGGCACTGTCATTTTCCTGCCCTCTACTCATGAGCCTGATTGCTTATACTCTCAAAGAGTGCAAAGTTTATTGATACTTAAATATCTTTGGATGTATACCATTTCTTTTTCAAGCACTCCCCAGTGTGAGATTTCATCAATCAATGCATTCCTAATTCCCTCATTCACAAACTCAAGATCACTTGAGCTATAATACAGCTGAGGAAGATCATTTGGACTCTTGCCTAATTCGATATTATGCTCATCTAGAATAGCACTCAGCTTTAAACTAAAGCATGAGTCAAATTTACTAAAGGGCTCTAAAAACTCAGTGCTTCCGCTTGAAATCAGCATAATTGCATTGAAAACAGACCACACTCCACTTTCATGAGGATGCTCATGAAGCTTAAGACTTTTTTCTTCAATATTTACATTAGGAAAGAAACCTCCACATTTCAAGGTAGGGCCTTTCTCTCTAATCACGATTTGTGTTTGTATCAAATATTTCATAAGTTTCGGTAGTTGCAAACCTAGCCCGAACGAGTCTATTAAAAAGACAGTTTCTGAAGCTCTTTGGAGAGCTTTCCCATCAATAAGTGTGTGATTTTTGGGAAGAATCACCATCATCTGCCATAATGAATTTGATTCTGAAGCTTGGCTGAGGATTTTTGATTCCCAAAATGCAACAAGTGGCTTTAAAAGAGCAAATCTATCACTCATAAGTGACCGATTTATAGCTAAGATGTAAAATAAGACACCTGATGTTTCATCTTCAAAGGCGGGAGATTTTCCATTTGAAATATCAGGGCCTATTATATGAATTCGATCGCCATAAATCAGTTTCAAAGCTTCTTTTATGCCATAAGCAGTTGAGCTAGGAACTGTAGAGCGAGATTCTGGCCACGCTCGGAAGTCCAAGAAGTATTGGTGCAAACTGGCTTCCATACCAGTCAGTATTTTATTAAAAGGGGCTATTGGGATTTTATATTTTCCTTATTAAGATTTAAGATATTATCAGGGCTGCTTTTTACAAATTTTGCAAGGCCAAAAGAGATTATTAGAGCAGAATCAATAAATTTCATGTAATAAAAAGAATTATGAAATATATCGGTCTAATCTAGTGTGATACTTATATACACTCTAATATTTATAATTCCCATAAGAAAGCTTCGTCATGTGTTGTGCTTGATATTGGCTTGAGGAATATCCTGACGCAAGCTAAATTTCTATTTTAGAGTTATCTAGAGTCATAGCAAGAGCTTCTAAAAAAGAAGCTTAAGCTGATAAAATATCAAAAGAATTTTCGTTCCAATCTACTAAAAATCATCACTAATAATGTTCGGAATCATAAGCCCATTTAGCAAGCTCCTGTCTATAAGTCTCCATCTAAATAATTTTATTTTTAATTTTAACTCTAAATAAAATTTTGTCTAAACCCATAAGCTTTGGCTTCTAGTAGCTATCTATTTCCACAACTCCACTTTCATCTTTTCCATTTAAATAGCTTAATGATTAATTTCTCCTTCTTATAAGTCAACAAACATGAAGATAGAACTCTTGATTTGCATTATCAGCTTATCAGCTGCATGGTGATGCAATGGTCATATGGTTACTGCCATGATCGCACAACTTGACCTCCAAGCTAACAATCCTGATGTCTACGCTATCGCAGAACAAATTCTTGCACCTTTAAATGGACTTTTAACTCATGGTTTGAGCAATTCGTTTGTCGAAACTGCCTGCTGGGCCGATGACTTGAAAACATATAGTTTCGAAATAAGTAATGACTGGCACTATACAAATAAGCCATATGATCTGGATGGACTTCTTAATGCAACAGCAGGCTCTACTAACAATATTATTTGGGCTATAAGCCAAGCTATGAGTACTCTTAGAAACGTAAATCCAAATAATGCTCCACTAGAAGCCTCATTGCAGCTTAGATATTTAATACATTGGCTAGGAGACCTCCATGAGCCATTACACGCTATTTCAAGATTCACAGTAGCTCAGCCAAATGGTGATGCTGGAGGAAACCTTTTCAAGATTTATTATGATGGGAATAGCCAAGTTAATAATTTGCATAAGCTTTGGGATTGGGCTTTAGGAACTATTGGAGATGATTGTCCAAGACCTCTAAGCAATGAATGCTGGAACAATATTACAAGCTATGCAAGCGGCATTATGAAAGAAAATTCAAGAGGGAAGCTGGCGAGCTATTTGATGTCTACAAGTTATGATGATTGGGCTTTACTAACTCCTTCGATGGGCATGAAAAAGCAAGGGATGCAATTTTTTTTTAAAAATATATTTATATTTATTTAGAAAATTGTGTTTTAGTATGCAATTTGTGTAAAATTTAATAGAATTTTTGTTAAAAAATAATTATTATTTAAATTTTATATCCTTTAGCTCACAAAAATGGGTTCTCTCTAACGGAGAGGGAGTAAGCTATCACTCAGCTGTGGATTATGCATACAATGATATGGTAGAAGGTAAGTCTCCAACTGTTTCTTACATGTTGAGAGGAAAGCCTATTGCTCAAAGGCAGCTCGCACTTGGCGGGTATCGATTAGCAGATCTTCTGAAAAGTCTTTATGCTAATCCTAATAATTCTTAAAGAATATGTAATAGATGCAGCAGCAAAAATCAAAGGGATGGTTTTATCTATTTCCTGTATGTTAAAATGGCATGAGAACCAACCCATCCTCTTAATTCCTGTAGCTGACCTCCCACAAGGTGGGAAGGGACCTCGAGAAAAGGAGTTGGCGTTTAGGAATATTCATCAAGCCAGATTTTATCTGGCTTGGTGAAGCGCAAAATCGAACTAGCTAACAGTAAGCTTCTTCCAGATCCAGGTTTTTGTTCAGAGAGAGATGGGCCGAGAGTTGGAAAGGAATCTCTTCTCAGAGCCAATAGCTATTTTCCTTGACAATTGGAACTATTTCGTAGCGTGATACCAGGATTTACGCCCTGGGCTTCAGATTTCCATTTTGGCCTAGATTCAACCATTTTTAATTTTCCATGGTTGGTAAACATTGATGACGCGCAAGACGGTGGTATAACTTATCCAACTATGTTTTAGCAAGCGCATGCCCTTGTCCAGCATATTATCCTTTTTAAGTTCTTTTAAGAGTTGGTAAGTAGGCTAACGGGGCGTTATGGGTGTAGATAGTCCTTCAGGAATTACAGTAAACTTTTCTATAAGTAATATAATTATCCCGGTTTTAGCTATTTTTAATAAAGAAATTACAAATTTAGAATGGTCTTATTAAATTTCCATCTTTATAAAGAATAACTCCATGTCTTGTATTATTTTGGTCCTTGTGAATAAAAATCTGCATGGCTTCTGGGTTTTCTAAAGAAATTATTTCGGTTGGGAGAGGTTTTTGAAGTAGATTATTATTTCTTCGAAAGTTTGGAAACTCGTTCCAAATTATTCCCAACACATATTTGTTAACTGGGTGAGGTACGCTAAATCTTCAATATTTTTCTATTTTTTTTATTTTTTTAATAAAAATTGTATCTAAAAATATTCCAACTTTGCTGTATCTTTTTTAACACTCAATCGATGCTATCATTATTGCACTCTGAATATGCATCAAGGCATCCTAAAGGATCAGTAGAAGCTACTACAGTTTCCTGGCTAAGTTCCTGAAGATTGTCTTCGAATTTTTTTTGCTTTTCCATAACACTTTTAATATACTTTTCTCTTACTACCCCTTTAAAATAGAATAAATACCAGTAAAGTTTCTAAATTTCTCCTTTAAATTAAATTTTTTATAGGTAAAACTAATAATTTCTATGTGGATACACAATGTAATGGTGCAAAAATTAAATTTCTCTATTTTAAAGGGAAATCAAGCAAAATGATATTTAAAAACTGGCTCCATTTAAAATTGATAAATTTTTAATACTTAATTTTTCATGAAATATATGATTTTTTTGATAAAAATTTAAAATAATTTTTCTTTCGTAAAAAAGCCTTTAAATTGGAATTCAAATTTAGGTGAGTTAGTTCCATCTTCACAGTCTTCTGCCTTCTGCAAGGGAAAGATTTAATATAGTCTTTGTGTTTTTTAAGCTCTTGGGTGTCTATATCTTCTTCTGAAAACTCTATACTCACTATTATAAATAAAAACCTTATATAATTATCATATTTTTTATCTTAAATAAAAGCTAATCACTATATGAATTCTTATTCATTCCAAAGATCATAAAATTTCTCTTTCCAACGGATTTTCTCTATCTAAAGCTTGCATTAATTATTTATCACCCCCAATTTATTAAACTAATTATTATTTATCTCATCACTTCCAGTTGAATCTTCCTCTTCTTTCTGCTCAGTCGGGGCAGGCTCTGGCTCAGCTGCGTTACCTGCATCAGCATCCGTGCTCAATAAATCTTCAGGCGCAAATTCTATCTCATATGAACTTTCCGAGTCTGAGCTTATAGGAATTTTTACCTATAAATTTACATAAAATTTTATAAAAAATTTAAATAATTTATACAAGAAACATAGGAATATCGAATCTTTGGATCATTTTTTTAAGATCTTCAGTCGTGCTTCTTGTCTTATCTTTATAATCAACAACGTAGCTGTTTGGCATATAGCGGAACGTTAAAGTGTTAATAAAAGGTACAATCCATCTAAATTTAGCAGCATGGTCCTGAGCAATTTCAATTATATGAGGAATTGTTAGCATATCTCCCCACCATAAGCAGATAATTATAATGAGAATGACATAGGATTCTTTAACCCGGGATAGCCATTCGAAAAAGTTAGTTGGGTTATACCCAATCAACCCTAGAGATACTCTGGCATTTAGAAATCTTGAGACTCTTTCTTTTTTGAAGGAGTCTTGAAGCGTGAACAAGCTTGTCAGCATTTTTAAGTATGGATTGACCTCTTGGCTAGTAGTCTTTAACTCGACGATTTTATTCACAATTTCTTCAATATAAGTTGTACTCATGCTGATGTTTTCCCAGGAAAAATGTGTGAGGATTGCTTTTGCAGCCTCATTTCTAATGCTATTTATACTATTTTATAATAATTATATATTTATCTCACTTCTATAAACATAGTCAATTTATCATATTATATATTTTTATAATAAATTTACATAAATTATTATTTATTTTAATAGAAATTTTGACATCATAAAACGGGATATAAGATTTTTGAAAATCCGATGGTCTTGGAAATAGCCTTCAGTTTTGGAGTCAAGAATGACTTCAGAATGTGAAGGAGTAAAAATAAAAGAAGGTGGATATGTCCCTGAGTTAGCCATGGTTTGAGTTTTGGACCCACATATGAGAACTTTAATGATTTCTAATGCTTCATCAAGGTTAGGCTCTGTTGCCTGATCACCCATAGTGATACTATCAGGGAACGGCATATTGCCATTCATATAAAAGCTTAGCAGCTTAATAACCCCGTCTTTCTCTACAACTAGCCTCACCTGCTCTGGGCCTTCACTCGCAAACTTTTTCATAATATTGAAAAATTCATTGAATCTTCTCCAATTTTTTCTTGCTTCTTGCAAAAAATAATTCAAATATAGCTCAACAAATCTACCAGTAATTGATTTTGAGTTTTTTATACTCAATTTTTCATTAGGATTCCACTTATAAGCTTCATTTTGTGCAGGATTTTCTATAACTCTCCCCCCCCCCCCCCTCCGTGAGCGAACAAAACCATTAGAAAAATCGCCATTTTTTGACCAAAAACCCACCCTCCGTGAGTGAACAAAAATTTTTTTAATAGAAAAAATTTTAATGGAAAAAAATTTTGATATATAAGTGATAATTAGTATAATGAAATCTAGAGCTAATTCTGTTTAATTTTAAACAAATTGCGTTTTAAAAACATAAATTTTGCAAATTAAATTAATATTTGCTTCCAATTTTTGCAAATTAGGATTTTTTTAAATTTCGAAAAAAATATTTTTTATAAAATTTATATATAAATTTTTTTTAAAAAAAAAAATTAACCCCCCTCCGTGAGCGAACAAAATTTTTTTTGTTCGCTCACAGAGGGGGGGGGGGGAGTAAGGATATTTTCTGTCTCTAATAAAATATTTTTTTCTAATTTTGAAGCTATAATCAAGACTACTGATAAAAGCTCAGAAAATTCATGGCGGACTTGGCTTTCACGGCACTCAAAGAGAATTTCATTCAAAACTTGAGTGTTTTGAGACAAATATTTCAATAGTCATAAGCAAGCTATATTATGCTGACGATATAACCCTGACAAAATTTCAATCCATGAACAAAATGCTTGGAAATTCCTTGATCTTATAAGAATTTCATATGCAAATAGCGTTATAAGTTTTATCAGCTGCAGCCCTGGATCCTGAGTTTCTAGCACATCTATATAGCCTGGATCAGTCTCCAGCATTTTATAGATCTCTGAATAATCATACATCCCAAACCTATACATTTCTACAAACTTTTTCACAAAATCGAAATAAGTCTCATCAAAATATAGCAGGTCTCTTTGGAACTCCATATTTTCAAGCCAAATTTTATTTAAAATTTCAGGGGTTTTGCATTGATAATTTTCATCATTATTTTCCATATCTTCTTCAGTATCCCCAACTAATGGATTTACTCTTTCATAAATCAGCATATAAGCACTTTTTGTGGCGTGGTACATTTGGTTATTTGATGCCCAGACATAATTGGACTCCCCTCCAAAGCATTCGTCTTTAAGATTATTTATGCTGAAATTTTCAACGTTTCTGTCATCAAATTTAAACCAATTTCCGGAGTTTCTGTCTTTGATAAATGAATAATAATGCCCAGAGTCTGCACTTCCTGAGTGTACTAAAACTCCTTTAAGCTCATATTGGTAATAGGAGTCTGGCTTAGCGTTGGAGTTTTCTATTCCATCTTTAGTTCATGGTTTTAGGTTTAATTCTATTGGAAACTCACAGGAATCATTGATCTTGCAGCGCACCATTCTTGTAAAGTCAAATTCGAATCTTTTCAAGTGGATTATTACAGTGTTTGACATGCTGTTTATTAAGCAGCGCTTTTTAGCTGTAATTTTTTGATTATATTGGTCACAAAAGTACTTATTGTCGCCTTCCAATAAATCTTCTTTGATAAACAAATCTAGAGCTTCAGCAATATTTTTTTTATTTTTGATTTCTAAAGAAATTCTTAAAAACTGTTCTTCGCGCTCGCCTTTATAAGGAAAACTCTCTTCACAAGACACAATTTCATGCACCAAAGTGCCGCCAATTGTAGATCTAAATAATTTTGCTTGTCTGGTTGGCTTCATTAGGTCTTCAAGCTTGTCAAGCAATAGATTGAAAAATTCATCGACGTCTTGTTGGACACTGACATTCATAGATTGGCCATCATAGATTTATAAATAAAATGGTAATCGGTGAGGAAGAAATTCGTTCTGTTAAATTTCTTTTCCTCATGGGGTTCAGTATTACTGTAAATCTTTTATCTGCAATATCATGGTGAGTCATAGGATAAGGTGAGAGCTCTGTCCAGGATAATTAGGAGGCATAGGTTTTTGCTGCTTGACACTCTGAAGGAAAGAGACCTTAGGTGGAACACATACTGCAGTCAAAGGTGGGGAAAAAGACGAGGACAACGTTGCTCGTGAGGCCAGGAGGCTAGCTTGCAACCACTTGCTTAGGATAGTCCTTCGACCCGATAAAAGTTTGATAGAAATGCCCAGAGATGTCATTAGTTTTGCTACTATTTGAGTTGAGTCCATGTAGCTTTTTTAACCATCCTACAAATGCAAACGATGTCTTAAACGCTCTAATTTAAGTTTAAGGCCATCATAGCCTTTAAAAGCTCTACAAAAGCTTCTGGGCTCATAATATTGTTTTTCGCTTTCGCTTAAATTTGCAATTAATAATTGAAATTGGTATAATAAATTGTCTTCTAGAGGCTCCTGCATAGATATTTTTGACTCTAAAATGCCTTGCTTCAGCTGAGGGATCATGAAAAATTGCTGCATTAAAGAATTCATATAGCAGGTGCTACCGTAATTTTTAAGGCCTACATATCCAGTTTGAGACCTGACAGAAATTTCCGAGTCAAAAGATCCACAATTTCTATTGTCAGGGTGATTTTGGCATAGCCGCATCAAAATAATATTAGTATTTTCTGGACAATTAGAGCATAAAGAGAGGATTAGAGAAAACGCTGCTTTACGGGTAGTTTGGTGCTTGAATTTTGGAGGGCCGTTCTGAATTTTTACAGCGTCATGCTTGGGGATTTCAAAAAGCCATAAATATAAGTAGTCTAAACACCATGATAAGCTTATTTTAATCTCGGGATTAAAATCTACTAATAATGCAGCTGTTTTTAAATGCCCAGTAAGGACTTTATCTTGAATCCCAAGAGTTCGATCTTCAATTATTTCTCGATTATATATCAATTGTAAGCTGAAATTAAGCAAATTTATATCATAATTAATCTATAAGTTTAACGTCCACTATGGCCACAGCTACCTCCAACACCGCTCTGGGCCATTTTCCTCTGACCCACCTATGGTGTGGCCATCTCTAACCACCAAAAGAGGACGCCAGTCTTGAAGTTTTGACGCCAAGCAAATTTATATCAGAATAATGGCAAATATAGATGAGTCTGTTCAATAATTCAAAATATTCATCACAAGTGAAATTATAATTGCTTGGCAAATTGCTGATGAGAATACCCAATAGATAATTTCTGGGTAATTCAATGTTTTCTATAGGCTGAGTGACAGCTTCTACAATCGCTGAAAACATGTTTTTAATGGCTTCTCTTATACTCTCATTTTGACATTCTAATAATCCAGAAATAACTATAACATTTTTAATTAAATAACCTATTAAATCATATAAAGCTTAAAATTTTTTGTAAATTAATCACCCACAATATATATTTTTTGAGATTTTCGCAGGAATATAAATTTGAAAGCAAAACAGGCTTATAAACTATAAGAGACAGCAATAGCTCAAGAGCTTTCCCAATTACAATGACAGCTTCACTTTCTTGAGATCTTTGCATATTCACCTCAATAATAGAGAGAAGCTTTACAATTAGGGATGGAAAGTCAATTAAATTTATAATTGTGGTCGATATATTTTTATTAGCTCTTTCTAAGCTACTATTTTCATCAAGATCCATCATATTTTTTTCCTCATTTTTTATTTCTGCAAAACTCTCTGAATTTATAGTCGCCAAAGCTGATTCGACAAAGGATTTTACAATAATTAAAAGAAATTCAATACATTTTGCATTAGTTTGGTATTGTTCTGGCATTGAGCTCATATGGTCTGAGTTTATTAAAATCTTATAAATGTGTCAGAACCCGCCCAGTTCTACAAATTTAGCTCTCCATTGAATACATTCTATTAGTTCATTATGAGAAGCTTGGCTTAAAGGCATTATAATAGTATTTACTATTTGTAGCGAATATAGCAGTTTATTCATATATTTATTATCAAATAAATCATTTCAGCTGGTTTCTGACTTAATATCTAAATTCTTTATCCCTTCATACATCTCTAAATTTATCGGGATTCTCGTTAAAAGTGCCCAGCTTTGTGCATTAATATAAGGGTTTCCTAGCTCAAAAAGCTCAAAAAGCAAATTAAAATATTCATGAGTATTGCTTATAGTGTTGCTTATATTATAATTCAGCTGAGGCTTAGGCTTTATTTGTGGACTAGACGCCATCTCAGTTAATTTCTGCTTTTCATCTTCATCAAATAAAAGACCTACAGCTTCGTCTACATTTCCTCGTGATTTTTGTAAAGCCAGTTTTAATATTTTTACGTTTTCTTCAGGGAACATATCTTTTAAGCTGTCTAAAGATTCAGGGTCTATTTGAATATTTTCTATATCTTGATGGGAGGAAACATATTCTTTTCTATCCAAAATTATTATTTTTGATTTTTCTTCAATTCCCATTACAGATAATGTCAAATTTTCGACTCTTGAATCAAATTCTCGTCCTTGTGATACAATTTGGAGGTTGTCTGGGTGCATAGGAGGGTTTAATATGTTTGCGATGGCCTTTTTGGCTTCTTGGATGGTCATTTCTTTATATAAAGTCATGTGGAACAGCTTAGGATGTTTAGCGGTGCTTGTTTGGTTGTCAATTTGGACTTCAATTGACAAACTATGGCTTATTTTGGCTTCCCTTCCTTCGAAATCTTCAAGGCATTCATATAGCAATGATAAAGACCGAGAAACCCTATTAGTCGCATCAGCATCATAATGATTTTTTAAAATTTCTGCCCCAGTCTTTATATGCTCCATACAATTTTTCAAAAAATCCTCTTGTGTCTCAAATCCACATCTTCTTAGCCCTTTATATAGCTTTTTAAGCAAACTTTGGGCTTCTTTGTATACGCTCTCATTTTTTACTTGTAAAATAAGCTCCCATAATGCTTGAATTCCTAACAATTTTATATCTTTTACGTCATAGTCGCTTCATTCTGACTTATCGAGAAGTCCATGCTGCTTATTAACATTGGTAAAATATCTTTCAAAGCAATTAAACGCAGCTGGAGAAAAATACTTTGGATCCAGCTTTAAAATCATATCAGTGTATATCAAATGTATGATCTCATCATCAATTATACTATTTTCTCCATGCCAATGTGGCAATATTCCAGCAATTCAAGCAAAACATTCTTCATGCTCAGATTCCGTTGCAGCGTTTAAAATCAAACCACTTCACAATAACTCTATATGTCTAGGCTGCATTTTTTCAGGAGAATTTAAATACAAGTATCTTAAAAATTCTAGCCTTTTTTTGATTTCTTCTATATAGTTTAAATCAATATCTTTACCCCTTTTAAGACCAGGAAAAATTCAGAAAATCATTTTTTTGAAAAATAATTCCCATTTTAAAAAAAATCTTAAAGGGAGCTAGAAATTTTTATTTGTTTGAAAATAATTTCGTATCGTTTTTTACGTGTATCAGGCTCTTCATCGCCACTTGAGCATGTAGAATTTGTGTCTTGCTCTTCAGGCTTTTCATCCGCATTAAGCAATATTTGTCCCTTATCAAGGATTTCTTTCTTAATCATAATTAAATTTATATAAATTCTTTCAATCAAATTATGCTCTTTAGCAAGTCATTGAATTTTGCTATCACGGGATTCTGCACTTCTATAACCCATTCTGCTTGGAGAATATGAATTTAGCAAGTGTTCTAGTAGCTGAATAGAAGATAAAACCACGGAATTTTTACGGATATTTTCTACACATCTGATCATGAATTTTTGCCTCTCAGAAAGGTAGTAATATGATAAGAGCTCTTGAAGGATTTGAAGGGCTTGGGCTGGGATACCTTTAGGTATATCATTATCTAATGCGTTTTCTTGACATATGCTTCATAAGAAATCCAATGCATCGTCAGCCCCTACATTATCTACAGGATCTTCTATATTTTCTGCTTCTTTTGGCTGCATATTTGTATCTTCTTTATCTGGCTCTAATTGAATCCCTACTAAATTTGGGTCATTATCAGCTATTTCTTTCCAAGGATCAGTAACGCTATTATTTGATTTATTTTTTGGCTCGTCAATATCAATATCAGTGAATTCTCCAGGGTGTTCATGAGCTTTTGTTTCATTATTATCAGCCCATACATCAAATTCTTCAGTTTGTGAATTTGGGCCATGATAGCTATTAGATTTCCCATGTTTTGGTAAGCTTGATTTTAGGTTTGACATATGTTTTGTAATAGACCGAATCAATGATAATATTTTTCCATCTATTTGTGGATATGGTAATGTCCCTACTTTATGGAAGAAATATTGGAGATCTTGGACTGAAAAACAAGGGGTTACGTCTTGGATAAGGCTCATTATAGCGTCTTTGTCAGCTTCGTGCTTGTTTGAAGCGGAGCTTCAAACCAAATCAATCTGTTCTCGTGTAAATCTGTTATTTGTATATAAAAGTCTGATTAAATCAACACTTCTTTTGACGATTTCTGGATGGCTGCTTGGTCCGAAAATTAATTCTAAAATATTTTGAGAGTCAAGCCACTCAAGCAGTTTTTCAGTTGTAAGCCATCTTGCGGTATCTCGATAGTCAGATCTATATGGAAACCCGCCTCGTTTTAGCCTGGCGTCTTCTTCATCTCTATGTCTGGCTTGGGTGATTTTATTATCAATTTCATTAATCCCATGTAATTTTTTTTCTAAATATGGGCTCCTTAAGCACCTTATTCCTAGTTCCAATTCAAAATTTTCCAACATTTTTCCTATTTTCTGCTGATCACGGACATGATGACTATAGATTTTTTCTAACAAAGTTTCTAACCCATTTATTAAATGCTGCAAATCTTGCTTCTGAGCTAGTCTAAGCTCATCTCCACTTAAATTTAGCATAGTCTCTATAATCCCATCCCTAAACTCCTTGGCAATTTTTCTTCACATATCAAATTCCATAAAATACTGCAAAGAATTCAAAATTGTAATAAATTGATGAATTTGGTCAACTGTGGGGTGAGGCTTGTCCTTGATAAATTCCACAACTTTTTTAAACCCTTCATATCTTATAAATACACTTAAATTGTATTTAAAAAGAATATTGTGTGTTGTATGGGTTTGCCTGTTAGCAAAAAGTAAAAAGTTTTTAAAAGCTTCTTCGTTTCCTTCATTTTCTTTTTCTCAGAGTTCTTTTACAGTTTTATCTAAATCATATGTATTATAAGTGTATCGATTATCATAGAATGGCTTGTCCTCGTCAAGGATTTTTTTAATCATCTCGATAGTGCCGAATTGCTCAGCTTTTAATGTTTGGATAGAAAGGATTAGGATTTTTTTGAGAAGTTCATTAACTTGGAATGTAGTAGACAATGAAAGGTGAGAACATTTTTTATCGAGAAGAGCACGAACTACCTGAGGCAGATGAGAATTGATAAATGTATGAGATTGGTCTGAAGACATGAGATTTTGATCAAATTCAGAAATTTGTGACTCAACTTCGATTAATGATAATTGCAAATCAAGATCGTCACGATTCAGATTAGCACGGAGGTCTGCGTAGGAGATTCTATAATCTTGTTTGGCTTCTGACATTTTATATAAAGGAATGAATATTCTGTCTTTATTAGATGGTATTTAAGTGGTAAAATGTTTTATATAAATATGATAGAATTTTTAAAATAGTTATTCTTGTGTATTTAAGGCAGAATATTATTATATTTTCAGTATTTCAATAAAATATAGATAAATGCATAATCATATTTAGAAAATTTATAAAAATATGCAGCATTCTTCCAAACTCAGCTCACCGGGCACTCAAAATTCTAAAAATCGATCCAAGAAGCACCTGAGCAACGATTTGCAAAACTTATGTACTTACAAAACATATTCACCAAGTAGAGATAAATTCAATGATAATGCAAGGATAGCCAGTTATGGCCATTCAGGTGATGAAGATCAATTATTAGGGCAAAATCTCACTCCAAGGTCCGATCAAACTTTGAAAAATGTAGAAACTATGTGATTTGAAAGCGAGCTTACAAAAATTATAAATGAATTGAATGGATTTGCGCCAAATAAAACTAAATTGGAAAGCATGCCCTCAATAATTTTGGAAAAAATTAGAGCAATGAAGAGTAATGAAAGAATTTTACAGCAAAAATTGAATGAGATGATGAATAATGCAAATTATAAGGTGATATTTATGTAGAATCCTAACAATAGGGGCAATGAAGAAGCTTTTGAGAATAAAATCATTGAAAAGTATCAAAAAAAGATCAATGAACTGAAGCACAGCCTAGAGAACAAGTATCAGGAAGAAATTAATGAGTTAAAGCAGATACTAGAGCAAAAAGAGGCAATTTTAAACTCACAAGAGTCCACCATGAAAGATTATTGAGATCGTGCAGTAGAACTTAAGAATAGATGCGCAGAATTACAAAAAGAAAATGATATCATAAAATCTCGAAATGAGCAGCGCTTGTCTAGAAGTCCAAATAGAAATAATGTTGAATCAAAAACGGAAACAATTGAAAAAATATATAGAGACTTGGAAACCTCAAACTTGGCCTTAGAAAGAGAAAATAATAGATTAAAAGAAAAAATTCAAAATTTGAGCAATCAATCAGTTGAAAAGTCAAACATTTGGCGTAAATCTGAATTAGAAAATGAAAGAAGTAATAACGATATGCTAAAAAAAGAAATAAAAGATTTGAAGCAAGAGTTAGCTGCTTTAACCGAAGGCAAAAGGCAACTTATTAATAGTGAGAATAATTATAAAAGAAAAATTGAAAAATTGCAAAAAGAAATAAAAGAAAACAGCCAAATACCAAATATTGGGACTCTTGAAAATAACTTATCTAAGGCATCATCAGTAATAAATGAATTGCAAGAGAAAAGTCATAATCTTGAAGAGTGCAATAGCCAGCTATCAAAGAAAAATGAAGACTTACGATCAGAAATAATTGATTTAAAACTAAAATTAGCAGGATCAGAAAGCAATTCCAATTTATATCTTACCTCCAAGATAAATTATGATAGACTCTTAAATGAGTCAAAGTCAGAGAAAAACAGATATGAAAGGCTGATTAAGGAATTAAGAGAAGAAATCGAAAAATTAAATAGAGATCTTCACTCTTCAAATCAAAGTAAAAAAGAATTGCAAAAGAAAAATGATGATTATTGGCAAAATTTCAATCAAGCTCTAAGTGATATTGCAGCAAATGAAGCTGATATTAAGAGACTTAAAGATGACTTACTCCCCCCTCCATGAGCGAACAAAAACATTAGAAAAATCCCTATTTTTTGCCCAAAAACCCACCCTCCGTGAGCGAACAAAAATTTTTTTAATAGAAAAATTTTTATATGAAAATAAATATAATTATTATCATTAAATCTCTAGCTAATTCTGTTTAATTTTAAACAAAAATTGTGTTTTTAAAACATAAATTTTACAAATTAAATTAATATTTGCTTCCAATTTTTGCGAAGTTGGGATTTTTTTAAATTTCGAAAAAAAATATTCTATAAATTTATATATAAATTTTTTAAAAAAAAAAAAATACCCCTTCCGTGTGAGCGAACAAAGATTTTTTGTTCGCTCACAGAGGAGTTAGAATCCAAAGATCTAATAATAAGACGCTATATAAAAGAAGTTCAAAGTCTTGAAAATTATAAAATTAAACTTATAGAGCAGATAAATAGCTATGAAAATATAAGGCTGCGTACTGAAACTGAGCTTTATCCATTGAATCAAAAACTTAAAACACTCGAAATAGAAAATAAGCGTTTTGCTCAAGAAAATTCAAATTTGAGAGAAAATATAAAAGAATTAGAAGCTGATATTAAGCAGGCTAGGAATCTTTTAAATGAAAACCAATCCATAAAACAGAAAATTAAAGATCAAAACAGTGAACTTGAATCAAAAATAATTGCAAACGAGGGATTAAGAAAAGAATTGAGCGAATTAAATAATAAACTAGCAGAAGAAACATCTAAAAACAAAAACCTCACAACACAATTAAAAAATATTCAATATGATAGCAAAGCAAGCATCAATAGCATAGGAGACCTGACTAAAAAAAATGAATCATTACAATCTCAGCTTAAAAAGCAATCAGAAGAAAATAGTAATTTGAAAGAGGCTATTGACGACTTGAGGAATGAATTCTTACTCCCCCCCCTCCGTGAGTGAACAAAACCATTAGAAAAATCGCTATTTTTACCCAAAAACCCACCCTCCGTGAGTGAACAAAAATTTTTAAAAGAAAAATTTTTTATGGAAAAAAATTTTGATATATAAGTGATAATTAGCATAATGAAATATAGTGTTGATTCTGTTTAATTTTTAACAAATTGCT
This sequence comes from Blepharisma stoltei, assembly GCA_914767885.1. Classification (NCBI taxonomy): domain Eukaryota; phylum Ciliophora; class Heterotrichea; order Heterotrichida; family Blepharismidae; genus Blepharisma; species Blepharisma stoltei. The sequence continues at coordinate 124,361 of CAJZBQ010000022.1, read as the reverse complement.
TTTTAAAACATAAATTTTATAAATTAAATTAATATTTGCGTTCCAATTTTTGCGTATTAGGATTTTTTTAAATTTCGAAAAAAAAATATTTTTTTATAAAATTTATGTATAAATCTTTTTAAAAAAAAAAATTAACCCCCTCCGTGAGTGAACAAAATTTTTTTGCTCACTCACGGAGGGGGGAGTTAACAGAATGTGAAAAATCAAAAACAGTCGAAAATAAAATAGAAATGATTATAGAAAAAATATTGAATTATGAAGAAATTGAAATTGGTCACACTATAGACGGAGGTTTAGATGATTTAGCATTGGCTGTGAATAAAATGATAAAAAAAATCATAAGCCTGAATAATGAAATTGACAAAGATGATATGGAAATTAAGGAATTATCTTATAAAAATGACTCTCTTTTAAATGAAATAAGCAGATTGAAAATTTCCCTGGAAGAAGCTCAGTCCTTAAAAATTAAATTTGAAATCCAAGATGATAAAGAAAAGATAAAAAGTTTAGAAAAATTATATAAAAATTCATTAGAAAAATTAGAAGCGGCTAAAGAAGAACTTGAAAATCGAGCAAAATTGAATAAGGAGCTTGAAGTTAAACTAGGAGGACTTATCAATCTAAACGAAGAGCTCCAAGATTCTTTATCAAGATATAGCCCATACCCTATATAGATTTCTATATCTACCAAAATATAATGGACTATTGAACGAGCAATACAGATTCTCTCAAAGAGATGAACTCAATCTCTATACCAAGAAGTGCTAAAAAGTGACATGTCAAAAAATGGTGATAAGTGTGAGAAAAGTTGACAATAAACGCGCCAATTTTTAAAAATGGCTTTATTATTAAATTAATTTAAAATTTAAGATGCCTAATTAGACTGGATTGATTAATACCTTGCTTGGATTATTAAATACTAGTTAACAAATTTAAATTGACTTAAAAAATAAAAAACTTGTCAATTGAGTTGCTTTATTGCGAGAGGATAGAATTTGTTTATGATCAACTGCTCTATAAATATCTTGCGCTTGTTGTTCTTTTAGAAATTCTTAACGACTCATTTTATGGTTTTAGCAAATTTAAATGGAATTGAAAATTAACAAATATCAATCAAGTTGCTTTTTTGCGGAAGGATAGAATTCTAAATAAGCAATGCTAATTTAATTATGATTAATTGTTCATAAAATCTAAAGTTTATATTGAATGCTGATAGTTCTTTTCGGAGTTCTTAACGAATTATTATATTTTCATTAAAAATGGGATTGAAAAATAAAAAACTTTTTGTTCAAGTTGCTTTTGTGCGAAAGGATAAACAATGCCAATTTGTTTATTGTCAATTGCTCTGTATAACCCAAAGTTTGTATTGAATACTAATAGCTCTTTATGAAGTTCTTATGGTTCATATTTATGCTCTCTAACAAAGTTAAATGGATTTAAAATTTAAAAAATTTATGGATCGAGCTACTTTTTTCTGACAGTATAAATCTTTAAATAAAAAATAATGTTTTATATATATTATCTTCAGTATAGAGATTAAGCTCATCTCTTTGAGAGAATCTGTATTGATCGTTCAATAGTCCATTATATTTTGTTCGATATAAAAATCTATATATAGCGGTATGAGCTATATAAATCAAATGAAGAAAAATTAGCAACAAAACTCAAAAAATATAAAGACATGGTTAAAGATCTAGAAAAACAAAACTCAGATCTTTTATATGAAAATTTAAATTGGAAAAATAAAGAAAGCAACTATATTCAGGCAAAAGAAGATATTGAAAAGCTAAAAGTCACTGTTGAAAAATTATCGAATAACTTTTTGAAAGAAATACAAAGTAAGGATGCAATAATATCAGACTTAAATAAACAAATTGAGATTAACCGGAATAATTTTCAAGCAGAAATTAAAGCCAAAGAGGACAAAATTTTTGAGCTAGAGAATGATATTGAAGCTTTAATTGAGGACCAAAAGGACCAAGAACATGATTTGATGCCATATGGAATTATTGAAGAAAAGTTGAGTAAGGAGAGAGAGGAGGATAAAAGTAGAATTAATAGAGAATTGCAAGAAACAAAGGAAAAATTGGAGGAGTCTGTTAAAAAATACAATGAAAGTCTGAAAATTATTGAGCTGATGGAAGACCTAAAATTGAAAATGAATGATAAAATTTCAAATTTAACTGAAGAATGTGAGACTAAAGATCAGGATCTTAAAACATATACTTTGGAACGTTTATAGCCTTGAGCTGTAAGCCCAGCTTATAGATAGGATTCATCTCCAAAATTGTTTAGAGACTACACAAGTCAAAATAAGAATGCATTTGCCACCATCAGTCTTAATCTGGCAGCTTCGTAAAAAACCCTATTTTCAAGTTTAAGGTGAGCTATGAGACGCTCTATGCTATATATTGACAAATATAATCAAAGTCAATCTACTATTGATGAAATAGCAAATAAAAATTGTATACTAAATGATAAGCTTTCTCAGCTTAAATTAGAGCTAGAAAAATATAAGGGCGAAGCAGATATCACTGATCAGATAAGACTTGATTTAGAAAAAAAGCATGAACTCTATAAAGCATCAACAAATAAGCTTATAGACACTCAAAAGCAAAATATTTCTTCCTTAATGCTGATTAGCAAATTAATTATTTTTTTTAGAAAATTGATTTTTTTATGATATAAAACTAGTCTTAAAAATAGGACTCAAAAAATATTATTAAGAAGGAGAGCTAGAAAATGAAATTTCTGAATTGAAGGAAAATCTCAAGCGTATTATTACTGAATCGGAAATGAAAGATAACGAGTATGATACAAATATATCAGAACTTCAAAATAAATTCAACGAAAACCTTCGGTACTTGCAAATTCTGCAAGACAATTATAATTCTCTACTGCTTAAAGAAGAAAATAGCCAAAAATTAATGTCAAAGCTTGAAAAGAAAAAGAAAAAGATTGAAAATCTAAAAGCAAACATTTTAGATTTAAGCAAGTCAAAGGAAGAAATGGAGATTAAGATCCAGGATCTCACAAAAGATCTATTACTCCCCCCCTCCTCCATGAGCCAAAAAAATTAGAAAAATCCCTATTTGTGACCCAAAAACCGACCCTCATGAGTGAACAAAAATTTTTTTAATATAAAAATTTTTTTATAAAAAAAAATTTTGATATATAAATGATAATTATTATAATGAAATCTCTAGCTAATTCTGTTTAAATTTAAACAACTTAAATTTTAAAACATAAATTTCACAAATTAAATTAATTTTTGGTTCTCAATTTATAAAAATTGGAATTTTTCTAAATTTATAAAAAAAAAACTCCGTTAGCGAACAATTCTTTTGTTCGCTCACGGAGGGGGGAATTAGCTATTAATATCGTTTAACGTCCAATATCGCATCACCTGTACTGGATTTACGCTCTTACTCTGGGATACCCCACCGCCTTGCATCCTACACCGTCTGGCCTTTGTATGAATGGTCTCTCAGCTTCGTCCATTTAGATTTTGACAGCTGTTTTTCAATTTCTCGAATAGGCACACTAAGCGCCCCATCTCGACTCCTTGGGGTTAATGACACACTTTCGAAAAATCATTCACCCTGGGATGGCATCCGAATTTTCACATCCTCTTGCTAAATATTCTATCTTTGCCGAAATAATTCACTGGGTAAAGCCAAACCTCATCATCCTCATTATCAAAATTTCCAAAGAATATATTCTATTCGGAGAACAGAAAAGTCAGATTTTGATTATCACAAAAGATTTACAAAATCAAGATTATCTGTCAGATCTTAAAAACAGCAAAGAAAAATTGGAAAGAGAGTATCAATCTTTAGAAGAGTGTTACAATGCTTCAGTTAAAAATAATGAAGACTTGAATGAGAAACTCAATGACTTAATTAATGAAAAGCAGTCTCTTCAAGCGTTAATTGACTCTAAGCAAGTAGAAATAACTGAAAAAGAAAATGAAATAAATATACAAAAATCAATATGGCAAGAAAAGCATGAAATGCTGATAGACCAATTAAATAAAAAAGAAAGCGAAATCAAAAAAAATGAAGATGCTATTGGAAATAATAAATTATTATTTGAAGAAATTTCATCATTAAGAGAGAGATTAAGTTAGAGAGGGTTAAAACGGGTTTATTTCAGCCCCTGATCCAATCGAACTTCAGCTTCACTCTCGTGTGGCGTTAATCACTAAAGCTACCTAACGCCATTTTCTGTTGATATCGATAAAATGGTGACGTCGACATCTTTCGAGGAGATTCATCCGAACCTGCCTGGACCAAAAATGTCTAGCAATGGACTCTCTTAACTCTTGATAGTGCTCAAGGTATGAGGAAAGCGTCTGATCCCTCCTTCTGAAACTGCTTCTGCAATTAGCATAATGCTGCTAGATTGATGTTGCACCGCCGGTCTTCTTGTCTGTGGGTCGAAGGGAAGTCTAGCTAGTCCAGAACGCACCCGGAATTCTACCACCTGTGACCCCGTGGCCTTTCTTATTTTTCTGGCAAAAATTTTTGAGTTCATCCTGTCTCTACTAGGCATGCAATGATGGCAAAATTCATTATTAAAAGAAGAAATTGAATTATTAAAGAATGAAAATACACTTAAAGATGAGAAATTAAAAGATCTAGAAGAATTACGCGAAATCAATGATAATTTGAATTCAAAAATAGAAGAATTAACTCTCTCAGTTGAGGATTTAAGAGAAGAACAATTATGACTCGAAAAAAAAAATAAAGAACTGGAAATACAAAATGTTTTATTAAAAAGAGAAAAAGAAAAATTGGCCTTTGAAGCAAAAAACCAAAAGGAAAACGATGGAATAAGTGAAAAGCTAAAAGAAGATTATGAATATCTGAAAAATAAAAAATTAGAGTTAACTAGAGAGCTTGACGAACTTAAATTAACATACAGTAGAGAACAATTAAAAAACTCTGAAAAGGAGAAATTATTGGCTAAAGATATTTCTGATTTGGAAAATAATAATAAAAATTTATTGAAAGATATTGCTGCTAAAAATAAAGAATTAGAAAATTTTGGAAAATATCACATCATTATAGTTATAGTTAACTACTTAATTTCTGATCAGAATTCAGGTATCTGAATTTACCGAGATCACCCAATGTCGTCGCAAGATGGCTGAGCTATTGTTGGAGTTACTGTATGGATCTCATCCTCCAGATTTCAGAGTCCTTTTCTCCAGTTGTTGCCGATGACACGTGAACGGCCCATGCTGTTAGAGTCCGTAAGTTTGGGACTAGCTCGCTGCTTATTCCTTCTCAGCATAAACTGATTCATCGCCAATCGTTTTCTTGACCCTCTGCAGGACATCTGTGGCCAAGTGCTGTGACAGGGGAAAAAGCTCATCTAGAAGGAAAAAAAACGTTTAACCTACCCCCACAGAGGGAGGTAAAAATATCACATCAACTTTTGAAGAATATAAGAGAAAAAATGAAATTTTATCGCAAAAAATAGAAGAAGATAAAGAAGCCATAGAGCTCTTAAATAGAGAAAAATTGGATTCAGATCTAAAGTATCATCATAATAATAAAATGGCTTCAGTTGAAAAGGTAATTCTCCCGTTATTCTTTTGAGTCCCTTGTTTTTATTATAGGTTTAAATTTTAGCATAGATTTCATGAGAAGAAAATGGCTAAGATTTATTTTGTCTAAGATATTACCTCTTTCCATTTGTCGATATACATGACAGGACCTTAAACCAAACAGACACATAAAGCGCTAGTATTTTTTCTGTATTTATAGTTGATTGGCATTAGGGGAGATGAGCGGCACTGCGATGCCTACACATAGAGTGATTGCAGCGGAAAAATAGAAAGAGGGAATCTGGTGAGGCTAAGTATCGAGAAGGCTAGCTCGAGGTTAAGTTAAATTAAGTAATATATGACGAATAAAAGTATCAATCATTGCAAAATGAAAAATTAGAACTTATTAAGCAGAACGACGAGGAAAAATCAGATCTCAACTCAAAAATCAATGATTTAGGCCAGCAACTCCTTCAAGCTAGACAAGAAAATGAATCAGTTATTGAGGACTATTTAAAACTAAAGGAAACAGCAAATGAGCTAAATTCTCAAATTAATAGACATGGAAGCCTATTATTAGACAACAAAAATTTAGAAAGCAAGCTATTAATTATTGAAAAGGAAAATCAAGGATTAAATGAAGAAATAGTGAAAAAGGATAATGAAATTAACTATATAAAAGAAACATACAATGACAAAATTAAATCCTTAAACAATCTCATTGAGGATTCAAAAAATGTATTAAATTCAAAGGAAGTAGAAATAGAGAAAAAAAATGAAATAATTCAAGATTTGAATTATCAGCTTCAAGCCAGGATTCAAGAACTAAATGCAAATGGTGATTTAATAGCTCAATACGTTGAAGAAATCCAAAGAAAAGATATGGAAATTCTTGAGTATGAAGAAATTATTAAAACTATTGATGAAAAATACGAAACGAAAATAAAAGAAATTTCTGATAAGTATTCAGCAGAAATAAAGGGTAGAGATTTGAAAATTATAAGGCTTGAAGAAGAGAGTCAAAGAATTGAATTAGAGCATCATAATTTATTAGAAGAGTACGACAAATTGCTAAATACTAATATGGATTTAGAAGAAAATATTGAAAAATTAAATGAAAAAATCCAAAATCTTGAAGATGAAATAAATAATTCTCTCAATCAAGCAAGCCTAGGAGAAATAGATAAAGAATTTTCCATCTTAAATGCTAAAATCGAAGACTTAGCAACACAGCTTGATAAAGCAAAACTAGATATAGATGAAAAGAATGACATCATAAACAATCTGAGTTCAGAACTAGAAAAGACAAGGGATTCATATGATTCATTGAAAAATGAAAATTCTTATATTATTCAAAATTATGAAAAAATCGAAGTAATTATAATGTAGGCTGAATATGAAATACTATTGGAAGAATTTAATGCAATAAAAAATTCTTCAGATGTTTTACCAGGAAATGAAGAAGAAATATCAAAGCTTAAAGAAGAAGTCTCTAGGAAAACCATAGACTTAGATAGCACTCATGCAGAATTAAATGTATTGGTTATTTAGAATATAAAAGAAAGATTAAAAGAGAGTTTAATTGATAATATTGACCTAAAAAGTAAAATTAGAGAGATTGAGATTAATAATCAAGAAAATCAAGCACTTTTAGATAGGATTTCTGGCTTAGAAAAAGAATTATCGGATTATCAAAATCAAATTGGAAGCTTTGAGAAGCTAAAAAGTGAGTTAAATGATGCAAATACGCAAAATGAGATGATGAGAAAAAAGACTGTTGAATATACAAGTTTGATTGAAGATCTCAAGTATCAGCTAAAAGCACAAGGGCCGAATACCAAAAATTATTATGAAAACCAAATTAATTTTTTAGAAGAAACTAACTATGAGCTTCAAAATGAACTAGATGAACTTAGAAAAATGTATAGTGAGGCTTCAAGAAATGAATAACCAATAAATCAAGCTCATTATTTAATTTATATATTTATTAAATACTTGTGCCATTCATAATTTCTATATATTGTACAATCACTGTTTCTTGCATACTAGCATTTTAAATCAACAAAAATCCAATAAATAGTGAAAGGACGACATAGAATTATTTTAGATATTTTTTGTATAAAAGTCATTTTCAATATATTTATTTTAAATTTAAATATTTTTAAAGGCTTTTATCATGAAGTGTATAGCGCATCAATATATTAAATAATTCTTGGGCAGTTTTAACTAAATGAAATACAGTTAGAGCCTGCTAAATAGTCTAAAGATGACTAGTTAACTAATTAAGCAAAAGCTTTATTTTAATTAATCTATATACAAAAAGTGCATTTTTATACAACAAATTATATCCGTTTTCCTTTTTCCAAGAAACTTGCTAAAACACAAATAACCATAGACTACTTTGAAATCCCAATCACATAAATCTTATCAATCATATTTGTGAACTATTTTATTTTTAAAAAAATAAATCTCAATTGGCACCCCCATAATCTTAAGCTAAAATATATATATCACTAATAGTAAAATAATTTTCTTTTCTATTTGATTTCTTATACATATTCCTGTATTTTCATTGTCAAATTTCTTTCTGATATAAAACAATTTTTATATAATAAAAATTTGTCAATCATTATATTTATTTAAGATTATTGAAAAAAGCCCACTGTCAAGTAGCCAAAGCCACTTATTTTTTTCCTAAGGCTCTATCAGTTGCTCAATCTACATGCAGCTTTGCAGTGTTTTACTACTTTGGATAAGGGCTTACACTCACTCCCAAGTTCAGAAGGTTTGCGTCTTTGCAAATTGAATTTTCTGATAAGGTGCGTTGCGCTAATATTGGGAGATTCTCCACAAGTGGAATATATTCCTGTTTAGAACCATTTTCCACTTCTGAAGCTGTTCACGTTGGGAGACTCTATGCTGAATTTGGTTTCACATGTATAAAATTATTCCATGCGTGGGGATCCTCCCAATATTAGTGCAATGCATTATAAAAATCGGTAAAAATGGAAAACTGGAAGCCCAGGACACAATGCCTGGTATCGTGCAAGTAGTTTCCTGATCGGCTAAAAACATTCCCAGGTACCAATGTAAGAACCCTTAACAATTTCGAGTCTCATTTCCTCTTGAGGAAAAACCTGCCTCAGAAATATACCAGCAAAACCTTGCCGACTGCATTCATTGGACCCTTTCTTCCTCAAAGTCTCAGCTCCTTTCAGATAATGGTAACAGAGTTAAGAATCAGATCAGTTCACGATGTATTTTAATTTGTCAATCAGAATGCAGGAGTTTCACATCGGGATAACATGCAATCCTTGGCTAGGCCAAAACAGTAAAAATACACTTATTCAGATGCCAACAGATATAGTAGAAAACACGAAAGAAGTAGATTTTACAATTAAATATAAAACCGAAATGTGCCGAAATTGGGAGAATGGTAAGTGCGAATTTGGGGATTCATGCGCATTTGCTCATGGGATTCATGAGCTTCGAGAGAAAAATAATATTTATTTTTAATTTTTTATTTAAAAATTAAAAAAAATAAAAAAAAAAATTTTATAATACAGAAAACCACTCTTCCGAACAATTACAGAACGAAAAAATGTAAGCAATTTTATGAGCTAGGGTATTGCCTTTATGGAACTCGATGCCAGTTCAAACACCGAGAGTTTTCCCCTTCAAACTTAAAAATAAATCTAAATACCCAGAAGCTTGTTTTTAAGAAAGGGAATGATGATAGTGCTAAAAGAAGACTTAAAATTTTCGAGGAGCTTGAATATAAAGGTCAAGTTCAAAAGTAAAAATTGCTATATTTATATTTAAATCAAATTTTTAATTGATTAAGTGTGTTCGAGATTTGATCAATTTCATGCAGTAATACAATAACTGAGATTAATTTGTAAATGGCAATATTAATGCTTACTTCCTACCTTACTCCCCCCCCCCCCCCCCGTGAGCGAACAAAAAAATTTTGTTCGCTCACGGAGGGGGGTTAATTTTTTTTTTTAAAAAAAATTTATATATAAATTTTATAAAAAATATTTTTTTCGAAATTTAAAAAAATCCTAATTTGCAAAAATTGGGAAGCAAATATTAATTTAATTTGCAAAATTTATGTTTTAAAACGCAATTTGTTTAAAATTAAACAGAATTAGCTCTAGATTTCATTATACTAATTATCACTTATATATCAAAATTTTTTTCCATTAAAATTTTTTCTATTAAAAAAATTTTTGTTCACTCACGGAGGGTGGGTTTTTGGTCAAAAAATGGCGATTTTTCTAATGGTTTTGTTCGCTCACGGAGGGGGGGGGGGGGGAGTTAAAAAATTTTGCTCATTAAGGAATCTTTTTTTTTAAAATTTTATATAAATTTTTATAGGAAATTTTTTTTTGAAATTTAAAAGACTCCATATTCAAAGCAAATATTAATTCAATTTGCAAAATCTATATTTTAAAATGCAAGCTGTTTAAAATTAAAAAGAATTAGCTATTAAGATTTCTTGTTAGCGAGAAAAAAAATTATTCAAATAATAATTTGATATATAAAATCTGCTATTATAATAATATTATCTCCATGTAATCCTATTAAACTCTCTCATTTTCAAATATTAATATTATAAAATTAAATTATAAATATGGATTTTTTAATCCGAAAAATGGTTTATGCACAATTTTAATATAAAATTAAAACAAAAAGCATACAGCTTGAGAACCCATTTAGATCTCTCTGGAGCAGCACCTAAAGAGGTAAATTGCAATCTGACAAGCCAAAATGGAAATGAGAACTAACATTTTTCTAATAAACACAGATTAAATTTGATAAATATTATCAATAGGCTCTACTTGTTAAAACAACATAAATTTGCCATAAGATTAAGATTAAGTTAAGCCGTTCGCACTTGCAGGGCCGGGAATTTGCACCCCTACACGCTCATCATCCATAAAGGGACCTCGGCAAGACACCCTTCCTTGTTTCCGCAAACAAGGGATTCGCACCACCAGTCTTGACTTCCATGGCTTCTGGAGTCTAAGGGGCAACCACATGGGTCGAAACTCCAGTTTCTCGTTAGGCAAATACCGTCTTCAGGGTCTGAGGTTCATATTGCCCATCAGAAATGGCCCGACCTTGCCCTTTCCAATGGTTGTCCTGGAGGAAAAACTCTAAGTCCAGAGTTTAGCACCCTGGGCCTGAGGAAAACCCAGCCCGAATATACATAAAGGATTAACGGCCCCTTTCCACCTAAATCCCCAACACTGGGCCGTTGCCTGCTGCTGTTGAGGAAATAGGGTCGAGAGGTCGGGTGGTCTGTCGTCACCATTTTTATGTATATATAAATTTGCTATAAAAATATCATTTTTCATTTTCAGTCTGACTTTTCAGATCGTTACTTTGCCTCTTTAGGCAATGCCAAGAGCGATCAGGATATTTTTTTATGATAATCAAGGGCAGAGCTAGCAATATTATTCCATGAGCTGAATCTGCAAATTTCCTTTTAAATCCTTTTTTCTTATTGATTTTTTTGAATGTATTTTTTGAGTTTATTGCTCTTCCAAATCAATTTTTTGTTAAAAATCAGCACAAAAAGGAGCATGACTATTCAATATTTAAAGAAGATTCCTTATTTTCTATTAAAAAATAATAATACACTTTTTAACTTGAAAAATAAAAGGAATATTATCTATAATGTAGCAAATCATTTATTAAGCTTAATTTTAAATAACTTTACGCGATTTAATATTTATTTTGACAGATTTATTTACAAATAATAAATGGGAACTAGAAAATTAGCGGGAAAATTGCTCCTAGCAGCAATCCTCTTAGTTTTAGGTTCAAGAATGCTTACAAACCCTGAACACTATACTACTGAATGAAAGGCCGGTCTAAATCATTACTTTTCCCACACTTCTTTTTATCCAGACGCAACAACGGCAGTAAGACTATACGGTGGGTCTATCCTCTTATCAACAATTTTGCTCCTATTAAAATTCGAAGAAGTCAGCTGTATTTTATTATTCCTGCTTTCATTATCAACTTGGTCAATCTATAACCCATTTTACGCTTCTGAAGAATGAATATTTCAAATGTCTTTATCGAATATTGGATTAATTTCAGCATTACTAATTCTTATGGAAGAAACTTGGGGTAAAATTGATGCCATGATAAGAAGGCTTAGATTAAGGATTTTAAATAAATAATTTTATGAGATTTATACAGGATAATATTTTAGTTTAAAATTTGAGTTAAATAAGCAAGAAAGAAATTGTCTGAAATTTTAGGCTATTTGAGAGACTTAATGCAGGAAAAGCATCTCTATAAGAAGGGTTAAATATATTTAAAACTAAATAGAATCTTCATAGTTAGGGATGATATTTAAAGAAATTAAATTGTATTTATAATCGGATCTTGGGCTTGAAATATTCTTGCTGATTGTGTCTGATAATTAGATTCCAGCGGAATTCTCTGTGAGATTTCTCCCCTTATCAACGTTGGGGACTCTATTTCTTTAGACTCTAATCTTTCCCAATCATCATATTGCTTGATTTAACTTAACCTCTAGATACAGAATGCCACTGGGATGTTTTTTAAGTCTTATTGCTACTTTAGTATGTATATCGGGCACTATAGTACGACTGGCTCCTCCTAATTCATAAAGCCATTCGGAAATTCAGAAATACGAAAATACTAGCAGATTGGCGTGTTGACTTGCTCTATTCGGCTTTCCTCAAGTACCTGCCCGGCTTCATCGTCATGCCTTCTATATCATCAGTGGAAAGAGATAAAACACATCATAAAAAGAATGCGAGAGTAGAATGGTCCTTCACTTTTGCAGAAATCAATGCATAAAAACCTAGCCCTATATTAATAAAAGTAGGTAAGGTAAAGGAAATTTACAGAATAGTATTATCGTTTCAGCAGAAACCATTTTATTTTATAAATATTTCCCAATCAATATTCGCAAACCATGGATGATTTTTAATTTCTTGTTCGCTTAATCTTTGGCTTGGATTTTTAATAAGTAATGCTTCTACTAAATTTTTAGCTTCATATGAAATAAAGAATTATTAAATGGCGTGATTAGATGTGCCTCTGGTGATTCGTCAGTTGATCTGGATCTAGAGAAGAAAAGCCCAAAGGTGATAGTTCTTGGGGTGGGATTTTGGGTCCAGGGCTTGACCTTCGACTTTTTTCCTAGCTTGTATTAGCTCCTACTGTTCAATGTCCTTCAGCACTCCATTGAGAATTACCGATCCTATAAGACAGCTCAGAGGGCATTGATAAGGCAAAGCGGTCTACCTATGCTCTGGGTCTGTTGAAAGCTGAGGGAGTTTTTTCGTTTGTTGGGATCCATAAGAAGGGTAGGGCAATCTCCCCGAAAGACCTCCTACGTCGCCATTTTTTGGCTACGTGAGGAGAAAAAAGGGCAAGTGTGAGGTTAGCGCTTAGTGCGAGCACTAATCTATCCATGGGATGGCAAGAGCTGAAATAATCCCTGAAAATCCACTATAATTTTACTCTAATCATATGAAATATTTGATGGGAATTTTAATTGCTCTAGATCTACTTTTTCTAATAATTGATTTTTAGAATAAATTCGTGACCCAACTAGCATTTTATATATAAAAGCTCCCAGTGATCACACGTCAGCGGAAAATCCAAATTTTTCTTTAAATATCACTTCAGGTGCTAAAAACTCAGAAATTTCTCCATTGTCAATTTCTCCACAAGCTTCACGGCTTATTAATTTTGCATACCCTTGGGAATCAACCAATACATTTTCAAGATTTAGACTAAATAATTTTTACTTGAGATAAGCAATGCTATTTTGATGATAATGTAAAACTGCTAATAAAATGCACGCAGAATAAAACTTTACTGTTTCTTCATCAAAAAGCCTATTATTAGACCAGTTTATCAATTCGCCACATGTTTGAAAGCAATCAAATACATAATACTTTCTCTTTGAGTTTTCAAAGGTGTATTTTACAGGACAGATAAAAGGATGCTGAATTTCTTGTTGGATTCTTACTCCATTCAAAAATAAATTTTTAAAATATTTTTAGCTATAAATATATATTTTAAACATTTTTTAAAAAAATAAAAAAAGTTAATAGAGGCACAGAAATTTTTGATCGTTTCTTAATCATTCTCATTATAAGGAGTTCTCGAGTGTCATTTTTACGAATTAGAAGAGTTTTGACAGTTGGTGTTTTCCTAAGTTGGCTGAGTAGACTAAATTCATGAAGTGACAGCGAATCTTGCAAAATAATGCTCTTGCCCATCAGCTCAATCTGATTTGATCTACTCATATTTATATAACCACTATACTGAAATTCATAATTTCATGGAAGGCTTAAAATAAAATCAACAGCGTCAATAAATGAATTTGAATATTAATTTTATTTTGTCTTTAAGTCAGAAAATAATTGTTAAGAATTATAATAGAAATTATTTGCTGTCATAGACAAAAATTGCCAGATTTTAATAAAATTGGTGCTATATTTAGGAGTATGCAAAAATATGAGTAATTCCTGAATCACAAATTTAAGAAAAATCGTCATTTATATTTATTGGTAATAAAATTTAATTTTCTTCTGACTCTTCAGACGATTCATGAGAGCCCTGAGACGCATCTTCAGTTGCTTCAGGCAAAATATTGCTAACTTTTCCTTTTCCCTCCATAATTAACATGTTGGCTGCGATAATTATGTCCTTATCGATGACGCAACCATGGTAACAAAATTCAGTTTATATCATAGATCTAGGTCTCAGACCTTTTAACTCTAAAACTTAGCTTGTTTTTAGCAATCGCAGTGGGTAAGGTGACTCCATCAAGTATTATCATCGAGATGGTTTTTGGGTGGCGGTCTTTACTTCGAACTGTAGAGGTGCAGTTCCTTTCTCCACCCCTCGTGGATGGCTGGCAGGAGGCATCGGAAAAAGACTATTGCTCCAAATAGAAGTTTAATTTCCTCATCCCAATCAGGTAGCTCTAATCAGAAGCATGCAGAGGCATCAAACCTGGAGACTAAAAACCTTTAAGTTTCAGTTTTTCCCTCCACCTCTTGCAAGTCGTTTCTTTTGCCTTGATAACTAAATGCTTTACAATTAAAGGCTTCAGCTTATACCCCGACTGCTCTAAATACTCACAAGGTGTCTGAGGCTGCACAACAAGGAAAACCCATCCATTTCGAAAATGTGACGTAACCTCATTAAGCTGAATTTTAAACGATGTAGCGTGTTTTCGCTCGTTTTCGTCATAAGTCAGCCAACTGGTACTATGACCTTTTATCATACCTCCACCAGACATATTATGGTTAATGAGTTTTGGTGGATTTTCTGCTGTATATAAGGAGACCCCTAATTGGATTCTTTCTTCAATAGGAATTCTCTCCTCCCCAACTGGCTCGAGGAAAACTTTTATTGAAAAATATTTTCCTTTACAGACTGGGTTGGGTACTGAACCTGACAGTTCAAGAGAAAAATCAAATTTTGTGTCTTCTCCGGTTAGAAGGTCCAGAAGGTTCTGTTTTGAAGGGACAATGCCACTTTGTGGGTCTGAAGGAAGCCCTGGAACTTGCAAATTTTCAATTTCTCTTCTAATATCTGCTAGCTTGTTGTGCAAATTTTCATTCTGTTCACTCCCCCATCTGTTAAAAAAAAAAAATTTATTTGCTCAGAGGGTTTAATTTTTTTTAAAAAAATTTATATATAAATTTTAGAGTAAAATAAAAAATCCCCAATTGGAGAAAAATTAATTAAATTTTTGTAAACAATTTATGTTTTCAAATGTAAATTGTTTAAATTTTTAATACTAATTATCACTTATATATTAAAATATTTTGATACTCTAAGGGTAAAGGGATTTTCCAATTGTTTTATTCGCACGAAGCGGAGAGACAGCAATTTGCTGCATTAGTTTCCCCTGAAGCATAATAGCGTTCATAATTTTTTGGCCTTGAAATGCGTTGGAGTTTCCATTAGATTGCCCTGCATTTAGAGTTCCAGGAAACTGGCAGCCCATGGAATTTGGAAAGAATGGAGGCCCATTGAACGGATTTGCCATTTGATTAATTTTTATAATCAGTAATTGTTTTTCTTTAATAAATTTAATAATTTATTTATACTAGTTTAAATGTGTTCAATATTTATGAAATTATTGAATCAGTAAGGGAGATAATGATGCTTTAAAATTATTAAGAATAGATAAAATTTCAAATAAAATATCAACTTAAATTGATAGGAAACATTATATTATCAATAATCTGAAATACTTATTAAAGGGAATTAAATTGTAAAGAAAATATTAAAATTTTTTTATCTCTTAGCTCTCCCTCCGTAAGCGAAAAAATTTATTCGTTTCAGAGTGGGGTTAATTATTTTTTTAAAATTTATATAAAATATTTATTTTTTAATATTTAAACATTATTTTAGATTAAGTACCAACATTAGAAGAAATGAAATGCTTCGGTGCAAGCAAATGGCTCAATCTGCCCATGCGGAATTTGCCTTTCCAGCCTGCACTTATGTGCAGTGCCTGCTGCCCCCAGCCTTTCCACCCTGAGTGCGTCAATGACTCAATTTCACTCTGCCCAAATTGCAGGAGCCGTCCGCTCAAACTGCTCACAGTTCAAAGCCATCAAGAATGAATCCTTAATGAAGAAATCATGGATCCATAAGTAGCTAAGATCTTATTTAGTATAAATATAAGTCTCTTTTGTCAGCTTACCAAGACCCCTAAAAAGAGTGTTTTTGGTGAGTGTAAAGGTTTATAAGCGATAATTAGTATAATAAAATCTCGAGCAGTTCTGTTTAATTTTAAACAAATTGCGTTTTAAAACATAAATTTTACAAATTAAATTAATGTTTGCTTGAAAAAAAAATTCTATAAAATATTTTAAAAAAAGATTAATCCCCTCTGTGAGCGAACAAAAAATCTTATTCGCTTACGGAGTTGGGGTGAATTAGTTAAAAATTGTCCAAAATTATTTAATATATTGATGCGCTATATACTTCATGATAAAAATGTTTATATTTAAAATAAATATATTGAAATTGACTTTTATATAAAAAATATCTAAAATAATTTCTATTTCGTCCTTTCACTATTTATTAAATTTTTTATTGATTAAAAAATGTAAACATACAAGAAACAAAGATTTCACAATATATAAAAATTTAATAAATGTATAAATTAAATGAAGAGCCAGGCTTATTGGTTATTCATTTCTTGAAGCCTCACTATACATTTTTCTAAGCTCTTCTAAAAAATGAATATAGTTGTTCGTATTCGGCCCTTGTGCTTTTAGCTGAAACTTGGGATCTTCAATCAAACTTGTATATTCGGCAACCTTTTTTCTCATCATCTCATTTTGCGTATTTGCATCATTTAACTCACTTTTTAGCTTCTCATTGCTTCCAATTTGATTTTGATAATCCGATAATTCTTTTTCTAAGACAGAAGTCCTATTTAAAAGTGTTTGATTTTCTTGATTATTAATCTCAATCTCTCTAATTTTACTTCTTAGGTCAATATTATCACTTAAACTCTCTTTTAATCTTTCGTTTATATTCTAAATAACCAATACATTTAATTCTGTATGAGCGCTATCTAGATCTATGGTTTTCCTAGAGATTTCTTCTTTAAGCTTTGATATTTCTTCTTCATTTCCTGGTAAAACATCTAAAGAACTTTTTATTTCATTAAATTCTTCTAAAAGTATTTCATATTCAGTCTACTTTATAATTACTTCGATTTTTTCTTTATCATTATCTATTTCTCCTGGGCTTGCTTGATTGAGAGAATTATTTATTTCATCTTCAAGATTTTGGATTTTTTCATTTAATTTTTTAATATTTTCTTCTAAATCCATGTTAGTATTTAGCAATTTGTCGTACTCTTCTAATAAATTATGATGCTCTAATTCAATTCTTTGACTCTCTTCTTCAAGCCTTATAATTTTATAATCTCTACCCTTTATTTCTGCTGAATACTTATCAGAAATTTCTTTTATTTTCGTTTCATATTTTTCATCAATAGTTTTAATAATTTCTTCATACTCAAGAATTTCCATATCTTTTCTTTGGATTTCTTCAACGTATTGAGCTATTAAATCACCATTTGCATTTAGTTCTTGAATCCTGGCTTGAAGCTGATAATTCAAATCTTGAATTATTTCATTTTTTTTCTCTATTTCTACTTCCTTTGAATTTAATACAATTTTTGAATCTTCAATGAGATTGTTTAAGGATTTAATTTTGTCATTGTATGTTTCTTTTATATAGTTAATTTCATTATCCTTTTTCACTATTTCTTCATTTAATCCTTGATTTTCCTTTTCAATAATTAATAGCTTGCTTTCTAAATTTTTGTTTTCTAATAATAGACTTCCATGTCTATTAATTTGGGAATTTAGCTTATTTGTTGTTTCCTTTAGCTTTAAATAGTTCTCAATAACTGATTCATTTTCTTGTCTAGCTTGAAGGATTTGCTGGCGTAAATCATTGATTTTTGAGTTGAGATCTGATTTTTCCTCGTCGTTTTGCTTAATAAGCTCTATTTTTTCAATTTGAAATGATTGATACTTTAGATTTGAATCCGATTTTTCTCTATTTAAGAGCTCTATGACTTCTTTATCTTCTTCTATTTTTTGCGATAAAATTTCATTTTTTCTCTTATATTCTTCAAAAGTTGATGTGATATTTTCAAAATTTTCTAATTCTTTATTTTTAGCAGCAATATCTTTCAATAAATTTTTATTATTATTTTCCAAATCAGAAATATCTTTAGCCAATAATTTCTCCTTTTCAGAGTTTTTCAATTGTTCTCTACTGTATGTTAATTTAAGTTCGTCAAGCTCTCTAGTTAACTCTAATTTTTTATTTTTCAGATATTCATAATCTTCTTTTAGCTTTTCACTTATTCCATCATTTTCCTTTTGGGCTTTTGCTTCAAAGGCCAATTTTTCTTTTTCTCTTTTTAATAAAACATTTTGTATTTCCAGTTCTTTATTTTTTTTTTCGAGTCATAATTGTTCTTCTCTTAAATCCTCAACTGAGAGAGTTAATTCTTCTATTTTTGAATTCAAATTATCATTGATTTCGCGTAATTCTTCTAGATCTTTTAATTTCTCATCTTTAAGTGTATTTTCATTCTTTAATAATTCAATTTCTTCTTTTAATGATGAAATTTCTTCAAATAATAATTTATTATTTCCGATAGTATCTTCATTTTTTTGATTTCGCTTTCTTTTTTATTTAATTGGTCTATCAGCATTTCATGCTTTTCCTGCCATATTGATTTTTGTATATTTATTTCATTTTCTTTTTCAGCTATTTCTACTTGCTTAGAGTCAATTAACGCTTGAAGAGACTGCTTTTCATTAATTAAGTCATTGAGTTTCTCATTCAATTCTTCATTATTTTTAACTGAAGCATTGTGACACTCTTCTAAAGATTGATACTCTCTTTCCATAAATAAAATGGCATTCGGCTCGAGAGAAATTAGCTTCGCTAATTTTCTCTCCCTCATGGAATTTTATTTATAGGGTTAGGTTTTCACTCGAGAACTTCTGGACAGCAATAGCGGTTTAACTCTGGGGATAACCAGAGGAACTGCTCCTCAGTCCTCTCAAGATTTCGGGCTTTTACCTCTCAGCACATCCCCACGGGAGGATGACCCTTAGGCGGAACACGCGCAGGAGCTGAGTCGAGCGACAAGGGCGACGGCATCGCGCCGGGTGAGACGTGCAGCAAGGCTGGTGAAGCAGGAGTTGATAGAAGGCTTGGCCAGGGCTGACCTGTTCCAAGATGGCTCACCTACGTCACTAGTTTTGCCATAGGCCCTTTTGGGCTGCGGCACTAGACACCTTAAATACCAGATAATTAAGTAAGTAAGATACTCTCTTTCCAATTTTTCTTTGCTGTTTTTAAGATCTGACAGATAATCTTGATTTTGTAAATCTTTTGTGATAATCAAAATCTGATTTACCTGTTCTCCGAATAGAATATATTCTTTGGAAATTTTGATAATGAGGATAATGAGGTTTGGCTTTACCCAGTGAATTATTTCGGCAAAGATAGAATATTTAGCAAGAGGATGTGCAAATTCGGACTCCATCCCAGGGGAATGGATTTTTCTAAAGTATACTATCAACCCCTGGGAATGAAGATAGGGCGCTTAGTGCGCCAATTCGAGAACTTGAAGGGCAGCCGTTAAAATCTAAATGTCAGAAGCTGAGAGATCATTCAAACAAAGCCAGACGGTGTACGATGCAATGCGGCGAGGTATCCAGAAGTAGGAGCAGACACCAGTATAGATGATGCGGCATTGGACGTTAAACAATATTAATAACTAACTCCCCCAAAAGCGAACAAAAAAATGTTGTTCGCTAACGGAGGGGGTTAATTTTTTTTCTTCAAAATTTAAAAAAATTCCAATTTGTAAAAATTGAGAAGCAAAAATTAATTTAAATTGGAAATTTTTATTTTAAAATTCAAGCTGTTTAAATTTTAAGCAGAATTAGCTAGAGATTTCATTATAATAATTGTCACTTATATATCAATATTTTTTTATAAAAAATTTTCATATTTAAAAATTTTTGTTCACTTTAACTTTAGGGCCAAAAATAGGCATTTTTCTAATTTTTTTCGCTCATGGAGGATGGGGGGAGTAATTAAATCTTTTGTGAGATCCTGGATCTTAATCTCCATTTCTTCCTTTGACTTGCTTAAATCTAAAATGTTTGCTTTTAGATTTTCAATCTTTTTCTTTTTCTTTTCAAGCTTTGACATTAATTTTTGGCTATTTTCTTCTTTAAGCAGTAGAGAATTATAATTGTCCTGCAAAATTTGCAAGTACCGAAGATTTTCGTTGAATTTATTTTGCAGTTCTGATATATTTGTATCATACTCGTTATCTTTCATTTCCGATTCAGTAATAATACGCTTGAGATTTTCTTTCAATTCAGAAATTTCATTTTCTAGCTCTCCTTCTTATATAATATTTTTTTGAGTCCTATTTTTAAGACTAGTTTATATCATAAAAAAAATCAATTTTCTAAAAAAAATAATTAATTTGCTAATCAGCATTAAGGAAGAAATATTTTGCTTTTGAGTGTCTATAAGCTTATTTGTTGATGCTTTATAGAGTTCATGCTTTTTTTCTAAATCAAGTCTTATTTGATCAGTGATATCTGCTTCGCCCTTATATTTTTCTAGCTCTAATTTAAGCTGAGAAAGCTTATCATTTAGTATACAATTTTTATTTGCTATTTCATCAATAGTAGATTGACTTTGATTATATTTGTCAATATATAGCATAGAGAGCGTCTCATAGCTCACCTTAAACTTGAAAATAGGGTTTTTTACGAAGCTGCCAGATTAAGACTGATGGTGGCAAATGCATTCTTATTTTGACTTGTGTAGTCTCTAAACAATTTTGGAGATGAATCCTATCTATAAGCTGGGCTTACAGCTCAAGGCTATAAACGTTCCAAAGTATATGTTTTAAGATCCTGATCTTTAGTCTCACATTCTTCAGTTAAATTTGAAATTTTATCATTCATTTTCAATTTTAGGTCTTCCATCAGCTCAATAATTTTCAGACTTTCATTGTATTTTTTAACAGACTCTTCCAATTTTTCCTTTGTTTCTTGCAATTCTCTATTAATTCTACTTTTATCCTCCTCTCTCTCCTTACTCAACTTTTCTTCAATAATTCCATATGGCATCAAATCATGTTCTTGGTCCTTTTGGTCCTCAATTAAAGCTTCAATATCATTCTCTAGCTCAAAAATTTTGTCCTCTTTGGCTTTAATTTCTGCTTGAAAATTATTCCGGTTAATCTCAATTTGTTTATTTAAGTCTGATATTATTGCATCCTTACTTTGTATTTCTTTCAAAAAGTTATTCGATAATTTTTTAACAGTGACTTTTAGCTTTTCAATATCTTCTTTTGCCTGAATATAGTTGCTTTCTTTATTTTTCCAATTTAAATTTTCATATAAAAGATCTGAGTTTTGTTTTTCTAGATCTTTAACCATGTCTTTATATTTTTTGAGTTTTGTTGCTAATTTTTCTTCATTTGATTTATATAGCTCATACCGCTATATAGATTTCTATATCGAACAAAATATAATGGACTATTGAACGATCAATACAGATTCTCTCAAAGAGATGAGCTTAATCTCTATACTGAAGATAATATATATAAAAAATTATTTTTTATTTAAAGATTTATACTGTCAGAAAAAAGTAGCTCGATCCATAATTTTTTAAATTTTAAATCCATTTAAATTTGTTAGAGAGCATTAATATGAGCCATAAGAACTTCATAAAGAGCAATTAGCATTCAATACAAACTTTGGGTTATACAGAGCAATTGACAATAAACAAATTGGCATTGTTTATCCTTTCGCACAAAAGCAACTTGAACAAAAAGTTTTTTATTTTTCAATTCCATTTTTAATGAAAATATAATGATTAGTTAAGAACTCCGAAAAGAACTATCAGCATTCAATACAAAACTTTAGATTTTATGAACAATTATCATAATTAAATTAGCATTGTTTATTTAGAATTCTATCCTTTCGCAAAAAAGCAACTTGATTGATAGTTGCTAATTTTCAATTCCATTTAAATTTGCTAAAGACCATATAATGAGTCATTAAGAATTTCTAAAAGAACAACAAGCGCAGAGATACAAACTTTGGCTTTTATAGAGCAGTTGATCATAAACAAATTCTATCCTCTCGCAATAAAGCACTCGATTGACTAGTTTTTATTTGCTAAGTCAATTTAAATTTGTTAACTAGTAGTATTTAATAATCTAAGCAAGGTATTAATCAATCCAGTCTAATTAGGTATCTTAAATTTTAAATTAATTTAATAATAAAGCATTTTAAAAATTAGCGCGTTATTGTCAACTTTCTCACACTTATCATCATTTTTTGACATGCCACTTTTTAAACACTTCTTGGTATAGGGATTGAGTTCATTTCTTTGAAAGCATCTTGGAGCTCTTCGTTTAGATTGATAAGTCCTCCTAGTTTATCTTCAAACTCCTGATTCAATTTTGCTCTATTTTCAAGTTCTTCTTTAGCCGCTTCTAATTTTTCTAATGAATCTTTATATAATCTTTCTAAACTTTTTATCTTTTCTTTATCATCTTCGATTATAAATTTATTTTTTAAGGACTGAGCTTAAATTTTCAATCTGTTAATTTCATTTAAAAGAGAGTCATTTTTATAAGATAATTCTTTAATTTCCATACCATCTTTGTCAATTTCATTATTCAGGCTTATGATTTTTTTTATTATTTTATTGACAGCCAATGCTAAATCATCTAAACCTCCGTCTATAGTGTGGCCAATTTCAATTTCTTCATAATTCGATATTTTCTCTACAATCATTTCTATTTTATTTTCGACTTTTTTTGATCTTTCACATTCTGTTAAGAATTCATTCCTCAAGTCGTCAATAGCCTCTTTCAAATTACTATTTTCTTCTGATTGCTTTTTAAGCTGAGATTGCAATGATTCATTTCTTTTAGTCAGGTCTCCTATGGTATTGGCGCTTGCTTTGCTATCATATTGAAGTTTTTTTAATTGTGTTGAGAGAATTTGGTTTTTAGATGTTTCTTCTGCTAGTTTATTATTTAATTCGCTCAATTCTTTTCTTAATCCCTCGTTTGCTATTATTTTTGCTTCAAGTTCACTGTTTTGATCTTTAATTTTCTGTTTTATGGATTGGTTTTCATTTAAAAGATTCTTAGCCTGCTTAATATCAGTTTCTAATTCTTTAGCATTTTCTCTCAAATTTGAATTTTCTTGAGCAAAACGCCTATTTTCAATTTCGAGTGTTTTAATTTTTTGATTCAATGGATAAAGCTCAGTTTCAGCACGCAGCCTTATATTTTCATAGCTATTTATCTGCTCTATAAGTTTAATTTTATCATTTTCAAGACTTTGAACTTCTTTTATATAGCGTCTTATTATTAGATCTTTGGATTCTAACTCCTCCGTGAGCGAACAAAAAATCTTGTTAGCTCACACGGGAAGGGTTATTTTTTTTTTTTAAAATCTATATATAAATTTATAGAATATTTTTTTTCGAAATTTAAAAAATCCCAACTTCGCAAAAATTGGAAGCAAATATTAATTTAATTTGCAAAATTTATGTTTAAAAACACAATTTGTTTAAAATTAAACAGAATTAGCTAGAGATTTAATGATAATAATTATATTTTTTTTCATATAAAAATTTTTCTATTAAAAAAATTTTTGTTGGCTCACGGAGGATGGGTTTTTGGGGAAAAAAATAGGGATTTTTCTAATGTTTTTGTTCGCTCATGGAGGGGGAACTAAGTCATCTTTAAGTCTCTTAATGTCAGCTTCATTTGCTGCAATATCATTTAAAGCTTGATTGAAATTTTGCCAATAATCATCATTTTTCTTTTGCAATTCTTTTTTACTTTGATTTGAAGAGTGAAGCTCTCTATTTAATTTTTCGATTTCTTCTCTTAATTCCTTAATCAGCCTTTCATATCTGTTTTTCTCTGACTTTGACTCAGATAAGAGTCTATCATAATTTATCTTTGAGGTAAGATATAAATTGGAATTGCTTTCTGATCCTGCTAATTTTAGTTTTAAATCAATTATTTCTGATCGTAAATCTTCATTTTGCTTTGATAGCTGGCTATTGCACTCTTCAAGATTATGACTTTTCTCTTGCAATTCATTTATTACTGATGATGCCTTAGATAAGTTGTTTTCAAGAATCCCAATATTTGGTATTTGGCTGTTTTCTTTTATTTCTTTTTGCAATTTTTCGATTTTTCTTTTATAATTATTCTCACTATTAATAAGTTGCCTTTTGTCTTCGGTTAAAGCAGTTAACTCTTGCTTCAAATCTTTTATTTCTTTTTTTAGCATATCGTTATTACTTCTTTTATTTTCTAATTCAGATTTACGCCAAATGTTTGACTTTTCAACTGATTGATTGCTCAAATTTTGAATTTTTTCTTTTAATCTATTATTTTCTCTTTCTAAGGCCAAGTTTGAGGTTTCCAAGTCTCTATATATTTTTTCAATTGTTTCCGTTTTTGATTCAACATTATTTCTATTTGGACTTCTAGACAAGTGCTGCTCATTTCGAGATTTTATGATATCATTTTCTTTTTGTAATTCTGCGCATCTATTCTTAAGTTCTACTGCACGATCTCAATAATCTTTCATGGTGGACTCTTGTGAGTTTAAAATTGCTTCTTTTTGCTCTAGTATCTGCTTTAACTCATTAATTTCTTCCTGATACTTTTTCTGTAGGCTCTGCTTCAGTTCATTGATCTTTTTTTGATACTTTTCAATGATTTTATTTTTAAAAACTTCTTCATTGCCTCTATAGTTAGGATTCTACATAAATATCACCTTATAATTTGCATTATTCATCATCTCATCCAATTTTTGCTGTAAAATTCTTTCATTACTCTTCATTGCTCTAATTTTTTCCAAAATTACTGAGGGCATGCTTTCCAGTCTAGTTTTATTTGGCGCAAATCCATTCAATTCATTTATAATTTTTGTAAGCTCGCTTTCAAATCACATAGTTTCTACATTTTTCAAAGTTTGATCAGACCTTGGAGTGAGGTTTTGCCCGAATAATTGATCTTCATCACCTGAATGACCATAACTGGCTATCCTTGCATTATCATTGAATTTATCTCTACTTGGTGAATATATTTTTCTAGTGCATGAGTTTTGCAAATCGTTGCTCAGGTGCTTCTTGGATCGATTTTTAGAATTTTGAGTACCCGGTGAGCCGAGTTTGGAAGAATGCTGCATATTTCTATAAATTTTCTTAATAGGATTATGTATTTATCTATGTTTTTATTGAAATATTGAAAATATAATAATATTCTGCCTTAGATCCACAAGAATAACTATTTAAAAATTCTATCATATTTATATAAAACATTTTACCACTTAAATACCATCTAATAAAGACAGAATATTCATTCCTTTATATAAAATGTCAGAAGCCAAACAAGATTATAGAATCTCCTACGCAGACCTCCGC
This sequence comes from Blepharisma stoltei, assembly GCA_914767885.1. Taxonomy (NCBI): domain Eukaryota; phylum Ciliophora; class Heterotrichea; order Heterotrichida; family Blepharismidae; genus Blepharisma; species Blepharisma stoltei. Next base: position 98,734 of record CAJZBQ010000022.1, on the reverse strand, counting down.
GCTAATCTGAATCGTGACGATCTTGATTTGCAATTATCATTAATCGAAGTTGAGTCACAAATTTCTGAATTTGATCAAAATCTCATGTCTTCAGACCAATCTCATACATTTATCAATTCTCATCTGCCTCAGGTAGTTCGTGCTCTTCTCGATAAAAAATGTTCTCACCTTTCATTGTCTACTACATTCCAAGTTAATGAACTTCTCAAAAAAATCCTAATCCTTTTTATCAAAAATTAAGATGATTAAAAAAATCCTCGACGAGGACAAGCCTTTCTATGATAATCGATACACTTACAATACATATGATTTAGATAAAGCTGTAAAAGAACTCTGAGAAAAAGAAAATGAAGGAAACGAAGAAGCTTTTACAAACTTTTTACTTTTTGCTAACAGGCAAACCTGATGGTTTTAAAAAATTGTGGAATTTATCAAGGACAAGCCTCACCTCACAGTTGACCAAATTCATCAATTTATTACAATTTTGAATTTAGTAGCTAATCCGATCATGGAATTATCACACTTAATTTAATTTAACTTAACTCAATTTACTCTTGCATTAGTTTATTTCATCATCTCTTATCGTATTATAAACAAGACTTAGTGTGAGTTTTGGTATAATGCTTACAACTTTACTGCAAGATTGATATGATTGATCTCGAAATCTAACAGTATAATGATAATAAATCATTTTTTAATAAGTTCTCCATACTTTGATAAGCGTAATAATTAATTTTTAGCTTTTTAATCTCTTATTCCAAGAAAGAATTATTTTATTCCTAAAATTATTCCAACAGTACTTCCACCACCATTCCAGAACTCCCAAGCAAAACTCCGAAAAAGAATAAAAGAGAGTAAGGAAAATATTAAAGTAGAGTAGTCCCTTTTATAAAAAATGATTGATATGGAAACCAGTTTGTACCAATGCTTCTCAAGCCTCCTAACTTGGAGAGAAACTTGCTCTACAGTGCCTAGCTCAACTGCTTATGGCATCAAAGAAGCTTTGAAACTGATTTATGGCGATCGAGTTCATATAATAGGCCCCGATATTTCAAATGGAAAATCTCCCGCCATCGAAGATGAAACATCAGGTGTCTTATTTTACATCTCAGCTATAAATCAATCACTTAAGAGTGATAGATATGCTCTTAAAAAGCCACTTGTTGCATTTTGGGAATCAAAAATCCTCAGCCAATCTTCAGAATCAAATTCATTATGGCAGATGATGGTGATTCTTCCAAAAAGCCACAGACTTATTCATGGAAATGCTCTCGAAAGAGCTTCAGAAACTGCATTTTTTATAGACTCGTTCGGGTTAGGTTTGCAAATACCGAAACTTATGAAATATTTGATACAAAGAGAAATCGAGGTTAGGATTTCTGGAGAGAATAGCGCTCCTTTGAAATTTGGGGGCTTCTTTACTAATGTAAATATTGAAGAAAAAAGTCTTAAGCTTCATGAGCATCCTCATGAAAGTGGGCTGTGGACTGTTTTCAATGCAATTATGCTGATTTCAAGTGGAAACGGTGACTTTTTAGAGCCCTTTGGTAAGTTTGACCCGAGTGCTATTCTAGATGAGCACAATATCAAATTAGACATAAGTCAAAATGGCCTCTTCCTCAGCCGAATTATAGCTCAAATGAAATTGAATTTATGAATAAGGAAATCAGTAGTGCAATGATTTATGAAATCTCACACTGGGGATTTAGAATTATTAAAAGTCAGGCGCTAGCCATATTGGTGACGCAGTCACCAAAGACCTCCCATACGGGAGATTCTACCGCTTTTCGACTCCAGCCCAGAGGATCTATCCCTCTTACGAGTGCCCTTCTGGTACCTTCTGTTTCCTCCTTGTCTTGAGGCTTCAGTCTTGAGTGCTTATGGAATTCTGCCGCCCTGCTACGGGTGATTAGAGTAGTTTGGTTCCATGGATCAGCTCCTTAGAGTCTATCGGGTGTTGAAGTGCCTTTATTCGACAGCTGCAATTAAAAGATGTTTTCCTGTGGCCTAGGCCGAAACCCCGAGTTTCTCGGCAGAGGATACCCATGGGTCCTCGGATCCAAAGAACCTTGTTGAGCACCTCCATTTCCAACCACAGGAAAAACAGCCTAAACCTACTCGGATACACACCTCTTGAGCCTACGCTTGATTCTCAGCTCGGAGTCCATCCCAATTGTCGTAGCCATAAGGTCTGGACTACTTCTCCAAGAGGGCAATTTGACACATGTCACCATTTTAATGTATATATCTCACACTGGGGAGTGCTTGAAAAAGAAATAGAATTCATCCAAAACTGTTTAAATATCCACCAACTTTGCACTGTTTTAGAGTATAAGCAATCAGACTCATCAGGAGAGGCGATAAATTTTATTAGAAGAATAAAAACTCCTCTGGTAGGTAGATAAAGACTCTTCATGATGTCTTAAATTTAAATTTGATGATATATCAAGCACACCAAATCGCCTACCAAAATTTAGAAGTTTAACACCTCCAACAGATCAATCAATCATAAAGGGTAAATCTGGAGGCAATTGGATAATGAATACCCAAAACTTTAAAACGGCAGTTCTGCATAAAGATAGCTATATTGATAAATCATTACTCATCAAAGAAATTTTAAAAACTAGTTCCACCAATATAGTCATCTCATGTCCACAAAAATGGGGGAAAACACTTAATATGGATATGATAAAAACTTTTTTCAACCCAAGAAATGATGATGCTGGGTATTTTAAAAATTTGTACTTGTTCACTGGTGGAAAAGATAATGTTAAGTTCAAATTGGACAAAACAAAATGCTTAAAAATAATAACTGAAGATAATGGTTATTATTAGAAAATTTTGCTGGGCGAATTCCAACAATTTTTCTAAGCGTCTTCATATTGAGGATAAATGAGAGTTCGCAAATACTTTCATATGTCTAGGTAAGAGTTTGCGTTAAATTTATAATTCATTGGAAGAATTCCTTAGAGTTAAAAATTAAAAATAAAATTATTTAGATGGAGACTTATAGACAGGAGCTTGCTAAATGTGCTTATGATCCCGAACGTTATTTGTGGTGATTTTAGTAGATTGGAACGAAAATTCTTAAGATATTTTATCAGCTTAAGCTTCTTTTAGAAGGTCTTGTTATGACTCTAGATAACTCTAAAATAGGAATTAAGCTTGTGTCAGGATATTCCTCAAGCCGATATCAAGCACAACGCATGACGAAGCTTTCTTATGGGAATTATAAATATTAGAGTGTATATCTAGATTAGAAGCCGATATATTTCATAATTCTTTTTATTACATGAAATTTATTGATTCTGTTCTAATAATCTCTTTCAGCCTTGCAAAATTTGTAAAAAGCAGCCCTGATAATTTCTTAAATCTTAATAAGGAAAATATAAAATCCCAATAGCCCCTTTTAATAAAATAATGACTGATATGGAAGCCAGTTTGTACCAATACTTCTTGGACCTCCCAATGTGGCCAGAATCTCGCTCTACAGTTCCTAGCTCAACTGCTTATGGCATAAAAGAAGCTTTGAAACTGATTTATGGCGATCGAATTCATATAATAGGCCCTGATATTTCAAATGGAAAATCTCCCGCCTTCGAAGATGAAACATCAGGTGTCTTATTTTACATCTTAGCTATAAATCAGTCACTTATGAGTGATAGATTTGCTCTTTTAAAGCCACTTGTTGCATTTTGAGAATCAAAAATTTCAGAATCAAATTCATTATGGCAGATGATGGTGATTCTTCCCAAAAATCACACACTTATTGATGGAAAAGCTCTCCAAAGAGCTTCAGAAACTGTCTTTTTAATAGACTCGTTCGGGCTAGGTTTGCAACTACCGAAACTTATGAAATATTTGATACAAACACAAATCGTGATTAGAGAGAAAGGCCCTACCTTGAAATGTGGAGGCTTCTTTCCTAATGTAAATATTGAAGAAAAAAGTCTTAAGCTTCATGTGTATCCTCATGAAAGTGGAGTGTGGTCTATTTTCAATGCAATTATGCTGATATCAAGCGGAAGCACGGAGTTTTTAGAGCCCTTTAGTAAATTTGACCCATGCTTTAGTTTAAAGCTGAGTGCTATTCTAGATGAGCATAATATCGAATTAGGCAAGAGTCCAAATGATCTTCCTCAGCTGTATTATAGCTCAAGTGATCTTGATTTTGTGAATGAGGGAATCAGGAATGCATTGATTGATGAAATCTTACACTGGGGAGTGTTTGAACAAGAAATGGTATACATCCAAAGATATTTAAATATCAATAAACTTTGCACTCTTTGGGAATATAAGCAATCAGGCTCATGAGTAGAGGCGCAAAATTTTATGAGAAGAATAAAAGCTCCTCTGGAAGAATTACATAAAAAATTTCAATCTGATGATATATTTAGCACACCATATCGCATACCAGAAATTAAAAGTTTAACACCTCCAACACATCAATCAATCATGAGGGCTAAATCTCATGGTAAATGGTTATCTAATTCCGAAAGCTTTAAAAAGGTAGTTATGAATAAAGATTGTTATATTGATAAATCATTACTCATCAAAGAAATTTTAATTAATGATGACACCAATATACTCATCTTACGTCCGCAAAAATGGGGTAAAACTCTAAATATGAACATGCTAAAAGCTTTTTTCCACCCAAAAAAGGATGCTTTTGGGAATTTTAAAAATTTGTACTTGTTCACTGGTGGAAAAGATAACATTGATGTTAACAACTTGGATAAAACAAAATGTTTAAAAATAATAACAGAAGATAATGGCGATTATTACAAAAATTTTGCTGGGAAAATTCCAACAATTTTTCTAAAATTCTCCAAAATAAAAAAATTAGGCAATAACCCTGTGAATGAATTTTACCTCACTGAATTTTCAAAAATAATCAAAAAAGCATACTCGAAATATTACCCAGAGTATTGCACATTATTGGATGAGGTTATCAAAAATTATGTTTCAAAGCATCCAAATATTGTGATAGATTATGATAATACAAACATATTAGAGCTTGAAAGTATAATCGATGCATATAAAATAACTTTACCATTGCATATTCAAGAGTTTAGAGATTGCAAAGATAATAATAGTTCATTAGAAATGCTATCAGAAGCTGTGCCTAATCTTGCTAAATTTGCTCATAAATTTTACAAGCAGAACGTAATTATTATTGTGGATGATTATGATGCCCCTTTTAGTCGTGCAATAAATGCTCCTCACCATAATGAAGCATTAGAAATAATAGAAAATATTCTGAACTCAATATGAACAGATTTACCTAGTTTTGTTTTGAAAGTAATTATGGTAGGCATTTTACCTATTAAAGGGATAGAATTTTCATATATGAACAAATATAATACGTTTACAATCAAAAATATAGAATACTCCCAATTTTTTGGCTTCACAGAATCAGAGGTAAATACTCTAATAGAGCGAAACTTCCAGAGTAATACAGAGGAGGAAATGTTAGAGCAAAGAGAATTAATTAAGCTGTGATACAACGGATACAATATTAGTGGAGAAAAAATTTACAATCCATTCTCAATAATGAGTTGTTTAAAAAAAGCAAAATCTCAAGATAGCAATCCTCTCCAGTCTTATTGAATCTTTACTAATGACCTTAATCAACTGGCCTCAGCATTTAATGCCCTGCAATCTTATGATAAATTGTTTGAATTAATGAAAACTGGTTATCTTGAATTATCAGAAGAAATTTATAACTATATAAATTTGGCATTAGATTTAAACAGTACAAATATTTTTTTCGCACTATTGCTGCATGCTGGCTATTTAACACCATATAGAGCAACTAAAAAGGAAAAGGAAAACCTTGCGAGCACTTGAATCTATGTAGTCCCTAATAGAGAAATAAAAAAGAGTTTTTACAACTCACTGCTTTTAGAGTGAATTAAAAGAAAAATAGGCTTAGGAAAAGTTGATGTTGGTAGGATTGTTGAGAAGTTTAACGCCACCTTAGATGATAAAACTGAATTCAAAAATCTTATCCAATCAATGATTCTTGATAAGATGACCGATTACACTAGTAAAACAGAGGCAGACTTTCAAATCTCACTAGGAGGAATAGCGATGATGGCCTCAATTATGACAGAAGATGCAAATTATACATTACATTCCGAAGCACCAAATATATTTAGAAAGAAGACTGATGGGATTTTCATACCTACTAAATATAAAAAAACTAGTGTTATCATTCATGAATACAAGAAACTTGATACTGCTGATGCTAATTATGTTAAAGAAAAAGCGGAGGATGCCCTTTGGCAGATCTATGCGAAGCAGTATATGAAAATTGCGTTAGATTTGCGTGATAGTGATCAGCATTACAATTATTTTGACAAAATGATAGTCCGTGGTATTGTTTTCTTTAAAGCTCAATATAGTTATAAATGAAGTATGCTGATTAAAGAGCATTCTTTCGACTTCAATCTTGCTTCCATTATAAATACAAAATTTAGTTCAGCCAGCGGGGGAATATTGGCTGCATCAGCCAAATTATGTGGAGAAAGTGGGTCTCAAAATGAAAAAATTGAAGAAAGAAGATCTCTCGGTGCAGAAAGAATTGGCGATCTTATCAAAAATATTGGTGGCGATAGTTATGGTTACATTGAAGGAGAAGAAGGCTTAGTGATGAAACGCAAGCTTGACTATGATGAAATTGAACTAGGCAAAAAGCCAAAATTATACGATAAATAATTTTTAATTGCATGTGAAATATTTTTGCTTTGATTAAATTTCCTTAGAGTTTAAATTAAAAATAAAATTAGTTAGATGGAGACTTATAGACAGGAGCTTGCTTAATGTGCTTATGATCCGGAACATTGCTTGTGGGGCTCCAGGTTGATTTTAGTAGATTGGGACGAATATTCTTTCGATATTTTATCAGCTTAAAATATGAATCAAGCTTGCGTCAGGATATTCCTCAAGCCGATATCAAGCATAACGCATGAAGAATTTTCTCATGGGAAATTATATTCTCTTTTGGCTAGCAAATTAGCAAATATCAGCCCTGAAAATTTCTTAAATCATGATAATCCACCTAAAAGAAAACCTTACTCTTGCATTGGTTTATTTCATCATCTCTTATCTTATTATAAGCAAGACTGATTGTGAGTTTTGGCATAATGCTTACAACCTTACTGCAAGATTGATATGATTAATCTCGAAATCTAGCAGTGTTGATAATAAATCATTTTTTAATAAGTCTCCATACTTTGATAAGTGTAATAATCAAAATAGTAGCTTTCTGATCTATTAACTTTTTTAAAAGCGCCCAAAAATGATCACATTTCCAAAAATTTTGGACTCATCAAATTCATTAATATATTGAAAACTCAAACTGATCAAGAAGCATAGACTAGAAATCAAAGTTATTAGCAGCTCTGCAGACCTTGTAAGCAATGAAGATGCCTTTTTTTACAACTTTGAGAGCCTCTATATTTATTTCTAAAATTAATACATAAAATAATTAAGGAAAATATAAAAACCCAATAGCCCCTTTTAATAAAATAATGACTGATATGGAAGCCAATTTGTACAAATTCTTCTTGGACCTCCCAGAGTGGCCAGAATCTTGCTCTACAGTTCCTAGCTCAACTGCTTATGGCATAAAAGAAGCTTTGCAACTGATTTATGGCGATCGAATTCATATAATAGGCCCTGATATTTCAAATGGAAAATCTCCCGCCTTCGAAGATGAAACATCAGGTGTCTTATTTTATATCTCAGCTATAAGTCAATCACTTGAGAGCGATAGATTTGCTCTTCTAAAGCCGCTTGTTACATTTTGAGAATCAAAAATCCTCAGCCAAGTTTCAGAATCAAATTCATTATGGCAGATGATGGTGATTCTTCCAAAAAATCACACACTTATTCATGGAGATGTTCTCGAAAGAGCTTCAGAAACTGTATTTTTAATAGACTCTTTCGGGTTAGGTTTGCAAATACCGAAACTTATGAAATATTTGATACAAAAAGAAATCAAGATTAGGAATTCTGGAGAGAATGGCCCTACCTTGAAATTTGGAGGCTTCTTTCCTAATGTAAATATTGAAGAAATAAGTCTTAAGCTTCATGAGCATCCTCATGAAAGCGGATTATGGTCTGTTTTCAACGCAATTATGCTGATCTCAAGCGGAAGCACGGAGTTTTTAGAGCCCTTTCGTGGTTTTTGCCCATCCTTTAGTTTAAAGCTGAGAGATATTCTAGGTGTGCATAGCATCGAATTAGACAAGAGTCCAAATGTCCCTCTTCCTCAGCCGAATTATAGCTCAAATGAGATTGAAATTGTAAATAAGGAAATCATTTGTGCATTGATTGATGAAATCTCAGCCTGGGAAGCGCTTGAAAAAGAAATGGAATTCATCCAAAAAAATTTAATAATCCACCAACTTTGCACTCTTTGAGAGTATAAGCAATCAGATTTATGAGGAGAGGCGATAAATTTGATTAGAACAATAAAAAATAAAGGCTCTTCATGATATCTTAAATTTAAAATTGATGATACATTTACTACACCACATCGCCTACCGCAAATTAAAAGTTTAACACCTCAAACAAATCAAGCAATCATGAGGGCTAGATCTGGTGGGAAATGGTTTACTGATTCCGGTAGCTTTAAAAAGGCAGTTAGGAATAAAGATGGCTATATTGATAAATCATTACTCATCAAAGAAATTTTAGATAATGGTCATACCAATATATTAATCTTCCGTCCGCAAAAATGGGGGAAAACTCTAAATATAAACATGCTAAAAACTTTTTTCCATCCAAGAAAGGATGCTTCTGGGAATTTTAAAAATTTGTACTTGTTCACTGGTGGAAAAGATAACATTTATGTTGATAACCTGGACAAAACAAAATGTTTAAAAATAATAACTGAAAAAAATGGTTATTATTACAAAAACTATGCTGGGAAAATTCCAACAATTTTATTAAGATTTTCCAATATAAGAAAAATATTTGAAAATGAGTCTGTAGAGGAATATTACCAGAGTGCAGTTTTAGATATAATCAAAGACGCATACTTGGAATATCACCAACAGTATCGGGAATCCTTGGACCAAGTTATCAAAAATTATCTTTCAGAAAATCCAGATGTAGTAATAAATTATAAAAATAAAAGCATAAAAGTTCTTGAAAATATTATTGACACATAAATTTTACAAGAAGAATGCAATAATTATTGTGGATGATTATGATAGCCCTTTTAGTCGTTTCATAAATACTCCATACCAAAATGGATTACTAATAATAATAGAAGATATCCTGGCCCGAATATGCGCACAAACACCTGATTTTGTTTTTAAAGTGATTTTGGTAGGCATTTTACCTATTAGAGGGACACAGTTTTCATGAATAAACAGCTTTAATACATATACTGTTAATAATATAGAATACTCCCAATTTTTTGGCTTCACAGAATCAGAGATAAATACTCTAATCGAACGAAACTTGGAGAGTAACACAGATGAGGAAATATTAGAGCAAAAAGAATTAATTAAGTTGTGATGCAACGGATACAATATCAGTGGACAAAGAATTTACAATCCCCATTCAATAATAAATTGCATAGAAAAAGCAAAATCTCAAGATAGAAATCCTCTCAAGCCTTATTGAATCTTTACTAATAACCTTAATCCACTGGTCTCAGCATTTAATTCCCTAGAATCTTATGATCAATTGTTTGAAATAATGAAAAATGGCTATCTTGAATTAAGAGAAGAAATTGATTCCTATATAGATTTGCCATTAGATTTCAACAGCACAAAAAAATTTTTCTCGCTATTGCTACATTTTGGCTATTTAACACCATATAACATAACTAAAAAGGAAAAGGAAAACATTGTGAGCGCTTGAATATATGTAGTCCCTAATAGAGAAATAAAAAAGAGTTTTTACAACTCACTGCTTTTAAAGTGAATTAACAGAAAAATAGGCTTACTCCCCCCCCCCCTCCGTGAGCGAACAAAACCATTAGAAAAATCGCCATTTTTTGACCAAAAACCCACCCTCCGTGAGTGAACAAAAATTTTTTTAATAGAAAAAAAATTTAATGGAAAAAAATTTTGATATATAAGTGATAATTAGTATAATGAAATCTAGAGCTAATTCTGTTTAATTTTAAACAAATTGCGTTTTAAAAACATAAATTTTGCAAATTAAATTAATATTTGCTTCCCAATTTTTGCAAATTAGGATTTTTTTAAATTTCGAAAAAAAATATTTTTTATAAAATTTATATATAAATTTTTTTTAAAAAAAAAAATTAACCCCCCTCCGTGAGCGAACAAAATTTTTTTGTTCGCTCACGGAGGGGGGGGGGGGGAGTTAGGAAAAGTTGATATTGGTAAGATAGTTGAGAAATTTAACATCACCTTAGATGATAAAACCGAATTCAAGAATCTAATGCAATCAATGGTCCTTGATCAGATGACAGATAACACTAGTAAAACAGAGGCAGACTTTCAAATCTTACTAGGAGGAATGGCGATGCTGGCCTCAATTATGACAGAAGATTCAAATTATACATTACATTCCGAAGCACCAAATAGATTTAGAAAGAAGGCTGATGGGATTTTCATCCCTACTAAATATAAAAAAGCTTGTTTTATCATTCATGAGTACAAGAAACTTGATACTGCTGATGATATTGATGTTAGAGAAAAAGCGGAGGATGCCCTTTGGCAGATCTACGCAAAGCAATATATGAAAATTGCATTAGATTTGCGTAATAGTGATCCGCATTATAATTATGTTGACAAGATGATAGTCCGTGGTATAGTTTTCTACAAAGCTCAATTTGGTGATAAATGAAATATGGTGATCAAAGAGCACTCTTTCGACTTCAATCTTGCTTCCATTATAAATACAAAATTTAGTTCAGTCAGCGGGGGAATATTGGCTGCATCAGCCAAATTGTGTGGAGAAAGTGGGTCTCAAAATGAAAAAATTGAAGAAAGAAGATCTCTCGGTGCAGAAAGAATTGGCGATCTGATCAAAAATATTGGTGGCGATAATTATAGTTATATTGAAGGAGAAGAAGGCTTAGTGATAAAACGCAAACTTGGTGCTCTTATAACTCAACCAAGCAAAAAGCCAAAATTCCAGGATAATTAATTTTACTATAGGTGAAATAATTTTTGTTCTGATTAAATTCCTAACTCACTTCTCGTTGAGCGAATAGAACAATTATTTTTTGGATAAAACCCACCATAATTAAATATGGCGTCTTCGTCTGGGCATGGCCTCCCGGCCATGCAGCCTCGACTCATATTTAATTATATCCGGCAAGGTTTTGCCAGCTCAGAGAGGGACAGCAATGCTAGGTAAGCAATTCTGGTTGTGTTCAGAGCCTAGCCCTAGTCTATTCTCAGGGTTGGTTTTTTCCTCGTGGGGAAGGAAGGCACGTCAGTTGGAAAGGGAAAGCCCAGCAGAGTCCTAAGGGCCAATCGGGCAAACTCCCCTAGCGTGAAACTGGGCGTTACGTCCCAGGCTGCATGTTTTCTCTTTTTTGCCGAGAGCCGACCAGAAAATCCATTTTTTTGGATTTTCGGAAAGGCAACCCATGTCCAGATGCAGTAGCTCACTCATGAGCCGTCGAAGCCGGTGACATTTGCCCTAGGCGCACCCTGGTGATCGAGACGGGTTGGCCCAGCAACTCGTGGGCCCGATGCGGCGAAAGGCAAGTGGCGGGTCTGGGATAGTCTACCCCGTAGTGGACGTTAAACGTTATAATTAATTAGTTAGTTAGTTAGTTAGTTGGATAAAACCCACCATTCGGCCTATTATATTAAAAAAACAATGTTACCTCACGAAAGACAGATTCTACCCAAAATTAGGGATTTTTCTAATAGGTTTCTCGCTCATAGCGGGGTAGTAAGATAAATAAAGAAATATTGTATAGAATCATGCATTTAACAATAAGATCAAAATTAAATAAATTGTTATAGGTATAAAATATGTATGTGAGGTATGCTAAATAAGCTTACTTTTATAATGAATTAATTATAATTAACAATATAAATTGTAAGCCACATTATTACGCTTATCATAACTACAACCGGAGAATTTTATGATCAATAAAAACTATTATTTTCTTCATTTAGATATTCAAAATGGTTCTGTATGTACAATAGTTTCTTTTCTACAGGCTAAACAGAATTTACCCCTCTGAAGTAAATTCCGCCTCAAAAAACGTTCACAGGTAAAGTTCGCCGTAGAAATCGCAACGATTTTTCAAAAACTGGTGGAATTTTACCCTCATGAAAAAAGGGAGGAGGCGGAATTCTACCCGGGGATTATATTTGCAGAATTTTTTACGAATAAATGCATATATTATACGTGTCATTTTTGCTTATTTGTCTTGTGATTATGCAGATAAATATATGTTTACTTCTTCTTAAATATTTAATATCATTTATAGCATGGTATCGTTTTTTTTTCCGCCACATTTTTCATTGGAGAGGTGCTTTCGGCTTGTTTTTACCCCAGGTAGAGTTCCGCCTCCTCCCTTTTTTTCATGAGGGTAAATTCCGCCAGTTTTTGAAAAATCGTTGCGATTTGTACTGCGGACTTTACCCGTGAACAGTTTTTGAGGCGGCAGAATTAACCTCAGAGGGGTAAATTCGCTAAACCCTTTTCTACACTAATAGCAGTTTTTGTTTGAATAATTCATAAAATGGATTGTAAATATTCTAATAAAATTCGCCAAAGTTCTAGAAATTGCATTCCCATGCCAGCAACCTTTAATTAAAGCTGCTTATAAATTAAGATATTAATGTCTTAACTATTGGATCTAAAAAATACATAATTTATTATTTGTCTCCTTTTAGGAGTTTGATGTAATAACTATGCAAGCTGATAATTTTCTGACTGGCAATTTTGGTTCCTGAATTTTTCGAACTTCAGGATAAAAAGGCTTAATTTGGAAATTTTTCTTTTTTTTCAAAGATTCATTAAGCCTTATAAGTCTTGGGTTGGAAATTTCTTTTTTTAAAGTATTTTCAATGTTTCCTACAGGAGTTAATATAAAACTTCCTCTAGAACTTTTTGCAAAAGTTTTTCCAGTCAATAAAACATCAGCAATCCTCCTAGAGTCATCAACTAAACTTTCTGTTATAAATGATGCAGGAGTTGATGGAATATCTTTTAATTCTAGCTCTCCTCAATTAATATAAGGATTTTTAATTTATTATTTTTAAAAAAATTGATTCATGTATTAGAAATTGTTATATTAAAAATTAATTTTCTAAAACTTATATTTTCAACTAGCTTATGCATCACAATAGATGACTATGGCCAAGCAAATATTGGCTAAAAACTATTCTCCATTACATTTGGCTTATATAGCGTCTTCACGCTTTTTTGTCCCGATATCTTCTGAGGTGATCGGGACGAAAGGAGTCATAAAGCGCAGAAAGGCTATATAGTTTAAGTAGTCAGGCTATGCTCTATTTAAAAATTAAAATAGATGGTCAATAATAATGTCTTAAGGAAAAATTGCTGTATTCATTTAAGGAGTAAGCGTCTTTTCCTGTGTGTGAAGTATCGCTTTGGAGATAATGATGAAGTAAGTTTACGAGTAAGCATCTGTGACGATGGAGATATAGTGAAATCATGGTCTATTCCCTAATTCTGTATATCCTCACAGCCATAACTATTTTTCCCTAATTTTTAACCAAAAAAATTGTTTTAATATTTATAGCACACATATCTTAAAGGTATAATAAAAACGGGGTATACGAATGCAAATTTTCTCTTTTAGAAATCCCTTTAATTCTTTTTGAAGTTTTAGGCTTTGTCGCTGAAAAAGTGGGCTTGACTTCTTGTGACTGATGAAGATACAATGACCTAGTTTTTAATTTCAAGTATTTCTGCAGCTGAGATTGCCTAGACTTCGGCCGCGACCTATGAATAGTTTCTTTAATCCCTTGAATTAAATACTCTGAGCTATCAACTACTAGAGGAAAACTTTCCATCATAATGGAATATCTTTTAATTTATCTCATTATTTTCCTTTCCTATCAATTTTCTATCTGATTTTAATTATTTTCATAAAGGCCTTCAAAATTTCAATTCAAATTAATTTCTAAACTCACCATTTCTAATTTCAAATGTGCACAAGAGACGAGCTATTGCAAAAACTGAACGATCGCTCTTTAACCCCAGCCCTGATCCTTTCTTCTTATGAATATACTTACAAACCCCTTATAGATGCTCCTCTTCCTATAAATAGGCTAAACGGGCGAAAATTTGCCCAAAATTATGGAGTCAGCTTGCTTGCTCTAATTCGGCAATGCAATGCAGAACTTCAGAAAAAGCAGTCTAAGGACAATTGTGACTGTATTTTGGCAGTCATGGAAATGGGCTTAAAGCTGATTTCTAGGATCCATTCTCATATTTTTGATGATAATTCTGAGTATTATCAGCTATGATACGCTTATATTTTGAGACTGAGTGATAATGAAAAACATGAAAAATGTTCAGAAATTAGTAAAGGGGTCATAAAAGAGCTGGAAGAAAATTATAAGAAAAAGGAAACAAATTTCTTGATGGTGAATATTTTGATATTAAAGTGCCATAGCATGCTGCAGCTGCCTGAGAAATCTGTGGATAAGCTGGAAGAAATTTATGAAATTATAGCAGAAAAATGCAAAAATATTTTAATTAGCCTGAAAAACGGGCTCACACAAGCTGACCATCAGAATCTTAATAGAATTTACCAAAGCTCGTTCAAAATTCTATTTAAAACAGGAAAATGCTTACTCCCCCCCCCCTCCGTGAGCGAACAAAACCATTAGAAAAAATCACCATTTTTTGACCAAAAACCCACCCTCCGTGAGCGAACAAAAATTTTTTTAATAGAAAAAATTTTAATGGAAAAAAATTTTGATATATAAGTGATAATTAGTATAATGAAATCTAGAGCTAATTCTGTTTAATTTTAAAACAAATTGCGTTTTAAAACATAAATTTTGCAAATTAAATTAATATTTGCTTCCCAAATTTTTGCAATTAGGATTTTTTTAAATTTCGAAAAAAATATTTTTTTATAAAATTTATATATAAATTTTTTTTAAAAAAAAAAAATTAACCCCCTCCGTGAGTGAACAAAATTTTTTTGTTCGCTCACGGAGGGGGGGGGGGGAGTTAGACAACTTGTCAGGCGGAAATATACAACTTCATAAGCAGGCGTTAGAAATCAGGCTTCAAGCTTTGATTTATTTAGAAAAAACAAGACCATTTATATCGACTGATTATTTTGCCTTTGCATATAGCTCTATTCAAAGCACTTATAAAGTTGCTTCCTCTGCAAGCTCATCTGTTCTTTATGAATCCTGCATAAATGCAATAGATTCTAGCTTAGAAGTGGTGACTACCCATAACTTAAGCATGCTTGAGGACAAAAATATAAGAAATATGATATATTTAATTATAGTAAATATAAGCTAATGGTAGTTTTCTAGTCTATTTTATTATAAAAATAGGGTAAAATGGTATAGAACTTCAGAGTTTTTTATACCAAAAGCAAGATTTATATGATGCAGCTAAATCCTCACTTAATAATTTAATTATCGACCAATTAGAAAATATTCCGACACTGCTGTATAATGTGAAATATTCATTAGAAATCGCTAAATGCAGCTATTTAGGAAAAATTAGCTTGATAAGAGACTTAGAAAATGCAGTTTATTGGATAAATTTGCTATTTGATGAAAAACTGTCAGGACCTACTACACTTACACAGTCAGAAATCCAAGAAATAAAAGAAATCACCCCAAAAGTCCAAGCACAATTAGAATGTTGGCTTAAAATAGCCGGAAACTTGCATGCTCCATCAAATATAAAGCAAGGGATGCAATTGCCATATGGCACTGTAAAATTACTTTTGGACTTGCTTAAATACTACCCAATGTTGATTCAATTTGAAAATAAATTAATCTTTATTATATTAAAATACTACAATTTATTTTTTATTAAATAATTTTTAGCTAAAATCAGCCTATTTTCCTATATCAATTGACACTAAATGTGACTGGGAGCTTTATAACTATATCATGGCCCTTCACTTTTTCCTCACCTATATGGCAAGCCGAGACATTATTTTTTCAAATTCCGCGTTATCCTATATAAACCAGCTCCTTTTAAAGCCAGACCCTAAGTACCTTAATAGCACCTACAACATCTCATTAGCCCTTATCCATACTGGTGAAAAAGAACTGGCGTTTAAAATTCTCATAATGCTATTAGAACATATGCAGATTTCAAACTGCGAGGTAACCACCACTCATATAGCGATTTTTGAGCTCTGTGTAAAATATGCAATTGAGGCAAATAATTATTACACACATATAAAAAAAGCAATTACTGGATTTATTATGAAGCAGGCAGAAATCAGAGGAATTCATGATATAAAATCAGGGAATTTATTGAAAATTATTGATGGGTATATTAGGGTGCATTTATCATATATAGAAACTTATATACAAAATGGGCATCAGGCTAGCCAATTAGTGAATAGAGAAGATATTTTGGGCGAAAAATTGAATATCTGTATAGCTTTTAAAGGAGAAATTTTAGATAGAGAGATCACTGATTATCATAAAAGACTGCTGGAGTCTGCAAAATTAAGCCAGGAGTCTCTTTCAAGCTATATTTCTGAAATGATACAAAACATTGTCAAAATTTTATTATACCATTTTATTAATTTTTTAAATAATTTGCTTAAAATCACATAAAAACAACCTAATTATATAAGGGATAACTGAAGTATACCCAGTAAACTCTTCTCAATATGCTTCTACCTTATTAAAATATATAGAAATTCTTTCGACTTGTGAAAAAGGTTTTACAAATGAATGACTATTAACCAGTATTTCCTCAATTTCAGGGACATTGCAAGAAAGAATGATAAAATTAATAGAAAATATAAAAACCCCTCAATCTTATATGTGAAATGCTATACTTTTATTAGAGCAAGCTAAAGAATTTAATGAAAATGAAGAGTGAATTTCAAGGAAAAATCTTATTCTATCATAAATAAATAAATTATTTTTTTAGGATTTTATATAGAATTTGGGAGAAATTTAGTAGGATAAGGATATAAATTATGCAGAAGCTATAACAAAATTTGAAAAAACAGCAGAGTCTATCGCAAGACATATGGGGTATAAAATTAATTATGATGGCATTGACTGAGAAACCAGTGGGAAAGCCCAGGTTTCTGATGCAGAAATCGTAGAATATTTAAGGACACTAATGATGGGAGTTGAAATATTAAGCCTAATAAGAATTCACCGTCTGGAAATTCAATTTTTAAGCTTAGCCCAAATCTGCATCTCAAAATTACCTCCAAGCCCTGAGCTCGAAACTAAGCTTGCCTGCTTATCCTTACGAAAATCCATTACTCTCTGAAAAGAAGGCCTCACTGAGCTCGCTATAAAATCCTCCCAAGAATTTTCTTTATACACCCCACTCCTCGACGACCGACAAAGTACTGACATTTTTTATGCTGAATTATGGATCTTGGCATTCCGAAGCGAAATTTCATTTTTACAAGGAAAGCTTTTTGATAGTGAAAACCTCTGTAAAGAAATTTTAGGAAAAATCCCTTATTCCCATAACTCCAAGAGATCATTGATATTAAAATCATATATTTTGTATATAAAATCAAAAATCGAGATTTTAAATAACCAACAAAACGAAAGTTTGCAGCTTTGTAAAGACGCAAGAGCGCTAATATCTGACATCCACAGCAGTTCAATCCAAAATTTATCCTTAATGAGCTCTATATCTGAGAACACTTACTATAAAGATTCCAATGACTCTTCTTCCCGCTTCAGATTTCTTGTATTCCCTTATTCATCATGGTCAATGCAAAATCTCTCAAGTTTGCTTTTAGACCATATTTCTGACCTTTTTCAAGTAAAATCACAAATTCACAACTCAACGCTATATTTACTTCAGGGGATCCGATTAAGCCTTACTTTAGGAATCCCATCCCTTTATCTGCAGTTTAGGTCAAAACATACAAATCTTCAAAGGATTTCTTTGACCGATTCTCGGATAACTCAAGAAAACATTAAAGAGGAAAAACTCCATAGTCTGCATCCTGTGGAATTAATACAAAAAATATTCCCATTGCTTTTTGAGCCATTAATAGGGTTTTCTGACTCAGATTCTATTGATACTGTGCAGAGATATGACTCGTTTGCATTGTCGCCTCAAGATGTAGAATGTCTTACAAAATATATAAATAGGTCGGTGTTGTGTTTTGGATTACTTGTATTAGGGGATATTTTGCAGGTGGCAGAATATTATGAAAATATAGAATTTCCAATTGCGGAACAAAATTATTATAAGTTGGCAAGATCACTGCTGAGGCCACAGAATCAAGGGACGAGCTTTAAAGTTCTGAAGTCATTGACGTTTAAAAAACAAGGGGCGTTGATAGCAAAACAAAGGCCTGGAAAAGATTGTATTGAAATTTTAAATAGAGCTATAATAGAACTCGGCTGCTGTGAAAATTTTATCCAAGCTTTTACAATTCAAAAAAAATGCTGCAAAAACTTTTATATTTCACCATTATTAGCAGAAGAGCTCGCAAATTGTTTGCTTATACTATCAGATGCATTGCTGAGAAAAGGAGAAAAAGATATAGCTATGAATATCGCAAAACAGGTAGTTTTACTGCCTCATACCAGTAACCCTACTGTACAGAGACATGGGAATTATATTTTAGCAAAAGAAATGGGGATTTCTAACTGAAAAAAAGCTTTTCACATCATAAAATCTATAGGTGTTTCTTATAATACTCAATTAGAAAATCTTAATAGGGCTGCATTTCCTATCAATAATGAAATTGATTTAGAACGAGCTTTAGCATTGATCCCTGAGTCTTGAAATGTAATAGCACTTTCTAATGGTAGAGGAACTTATAATGATGGGATACATCTCATGAAATATATAAAAGGATGGGAACCATTTTGTGTAGTGGTAGGCGGGGCTTGTGAATGCAGCCATACAGTAGGGCTGTTTCAGATCCTTGAAGAATTCGCTAATATTATGAGATTGAGTGCAAACACGACTTCTGGATCTCAGCAGTCAAGCAAAAGAAGCAAATCAAGCTGGTGGCAAAAAAGAGAAAAATTATGGTTTTTTATAACAATTTAAGAAAATTTTTTTAAAAATAGTGTGCTAGGTGGGTTTTGGCTTAAATAGTATAAATGAAAAACTTGAAAATTGGCTTGACGATTTGCAGTACAAATTTTTAGCACAATTTTCCTCGCTATTTTTAGGCAAAATTCTAGATGAAGATATACATATATTGGTAGACCAAGCTTCAAAGGAGCTAATTTTTAACAAAAATTGTGAAAATTGTGGCCAAAAATGGGAGCCAGCTTATATTTATTCCTTATTAAACGCAGGAATATCAGAGTTTTTATCAATAGAAGAGATTAAATACGCTTTATCATTAATAAACCACACAAAGCTCCCAGAAGAATTTTTCAAAAAATTACGGAGCATCAAAAAATGCTGCCAAAACAAGCCGATTTCTCGTGGTCCTACCATTTTGATCCTTGACGGAAATCTAATACATTTGCCTTGAGAGTCTTTAAAAATCCTTCGATCACAAATAGTGACCCGCCTCCCTTGTTTTTCATTCCTTCTAAACCGCCTAAAGCCTAAACTCCTATCGGTTTCTAATACTTTCTATATTTTAAACCCTTCAAGTGACCTTGAACATACCCAACAAACCTTTGAAAAATTTTTTTTAGACCACGAAAACTGACAAGGCATTATCGATAAAACTCCGACTGAGTCAGAATTCTCCTCAGCCCTGCAAGATAAAGACCTGCTAATCTACTGTGGACACAGCTCTGGTGAACAATATATAAAAGGTGACAAAATTAAAGACCTAAACGTAAAAGCTGCCAGTTTACTTATGGGATGCTCCAGTGGGCTTTTTAAACCATGTGGCCAATTTGAGCCTCAAGGGATAGTTTTGCAGTATTTATTAGGAGGCTGCCCAGCAATAATAGCAAACCTATGGGACGTGACTGACAGAGATATTGACCGTTTTGCATTGGAATTTATTAAAAGAATTTCTAATTTAGAACCCTTTGGAGATGCCTTATCTAAGGCAAGAAAAGCTTGCAAACTTCCTTATCTAATAGGAGCTGCCCCAGTTTACTATGGAATTCCGCTATCTTTAAGTCTTTAATTATGTGTTACAAATTTATATTAAAATATGTATTTTTTTTAGCATGTCATTAATTTTATCAGCGGTGACCAAGCTGTCTTTGGTGCGTTTTAAAGCATTTAATGCTTCAATGTAGCATTTTTCAGCTTCTTCATAGTCGTGGAGCTCTTCACAGTAAATGTTCCCTAGGTTGAAATAGCAGTCGCTGGAGTCTGGGTTTATGTTGATACCATTTATATAGTGATTGATAGTTTTTTCTATATTTCCTAAGGCTTTATAAGTCAAACCTAAATATAGATGAATTTTGGAATTTTCTGGGTCTAAAATTAAAGCTTCTTCATAGAAATTTAAAGCGTCACATGGCGACCCTAGCCATATCCTAAACATATGGGCAATTTCTATCAGTGAGTCAGGCAGGTTTTTATACTCAATCCTCGAATTATCGTATTTTTTAGCAGCCTCTAATAAATTCGCGATATTTCCAATAGAATATTTCTTCAAAATTTCTTGTGAAACAGTCATTTCTTTATGTGTTGCAAAATTCCAATAATTTACTATAATAGTAGTCCTCTCGTCCATTGGGTCAACAACTACTGGGATTTGATGATTTAGCGCTGGGCTGAATTCCATTATAGTAGCCAATATAAGATCGGAGACTGTTATGTTATATTTATCATACATCCCAAGATGCATATAAATTTCCCCTGATAAGTGGAGAAGTTCTAGGCTTGGAAAATAGTTTTCTTCTCTGTGATAAGCCCTGGCAAGCTCATGAAGACTTTTGCTTATCCTTAGAAGCATACTTTGCTCAGTTTGCAATTGGGAAATTTGATCGAAATCTAGAGAAATTTTTGTAATTGATCTATGGTGATGATGCCTTTTGGCTCTAATTTCTTGTTGTTTCGATTCTGAATCGCTTAGCTGTGGAGTAATCAAAGGGTCCAGAATAGATTTTTGCAGCGAAGACTGGTCTTCTTGAGTTTCTAAATTTTCAACGTTTTTTCTCATCAAAGTGGTTCTGGGATACACAAAAACTTGGTTTCTTGGTCCTTCAGTCTGAATTGACGTCAAAATGATTTCGTCCTCTCTTTTCTTTTTTTTCTTCCCAAAACAGCTAGCTTTGCTTTCACTTTTGTCTTTTGAAACACACTTACCCATCTATTTAAAATAATTATGAAGATTTATTATTATCCAAAATTATCCTTTGTCCTTTTCACAAACAGCATAATCCACACTATGATTTGTAGCAGCAGCATAAATAATGTTACCCCAAAATGAGCCCAATTCAGCCTATAAGGATCAGTAAGCACATAATCCACAAATTTCAGCCCAGCTGCAGTCAATGGGTCACTGCATACTCTATAGTCTAAATCTCTATACCAATTTCTATAATACCCACAAACTACACAAGCACATAGCAAAAACGGTATCACTAAAATTTTACAAAAAACTTCCAGAATCGTCAGAGTAAGCAAAGGCTTGTCAAATTCTGTCAAGTCTTCTTCAGACCGCCTATAACATCACCAGTATAATAATGGGCCTACTATTATAAAATAAAAGGCAAAAATACTATCAACTATAAGTAACGCGAGCTGGAGACCATAGACTTCGTGTAGAGGGTCATCATATCTGTGCAGTTTTTCTCTGGTAAAATAACGGGTTTGGCAGACCTTTTTTCAGAGAATGGACCGTCGGTATGATAAATAATATAAGGAGTTTTCTTCTAAGGTAAACTCAGGTAAGCTTAAAATATCTTGGTTGTCGTTGTCTTGATAATAGCTTTCTTCAGATAAAGAATCAATTGTAACAAACCTATCGTCAGTAATGGTGCATTCTTCTGGGGTTTCTTTGAGAAGTGGGTAATAAGACTTAGAGTCTCCGCTTTCGCTTTCAAAACAAGGGTTTCCTTGTGTTATTGCTATATCTATAATAGGCAAATCAGTAGAATCTTCATCCCCTATTCCATAATAGAGAACTAAATCATCACCAAAATATAAAGAATTTGAGTAGCCATCAGGTCGAGGATCACTTGAATTTTGTAGTAAAACTTTGTTTATAGGACATCCTAAACTAGATTCTTGGCAAAGCTGAAATTCTCCTGTGGCGCATTTTATAAATTCAACTTCATGATCATATATGTCAGTTAACGAAGGGCAGCTCTCATTACCAGCCACAGGCGCCCAGTACGCTGAAGTCCCTCCTCTTCATACACATAGCACTCTTCCCCTCCAGACCCTCATATTAAAAGGTGCAGTGCTTGATACTGCTGTACATCCTTGCTTAGTTTGGCTTGAAGTGCATGGCGAATCTATAACATCTCCATTATAAGAACAATAGCACCCTTCATTTGTGCCAGGCCACTGAGCTACACGGTTAATTTCGTCATATCCAAACGGACAAGACTGTGAACTATTAACTGTGACTATATCATAAATGCTGAGCATTTTCCAATTATCGATTACTTCTGTGTAAAAAATACCGTTTATGTGGTTTTCTGGGAAGCAGATGCTAGTGTAGGCGATGCCTGATAAGACTAAAATTACAACGGCGTAGAGAGCGTCTAAAATTTTCAATGTTTTTGTGTGTGCAGAAATTCCCATTTTTATAAAATTCGTAGAGAAGAAAAGGATTTTTTTGCAAAAAATTGAAAATTATTGATAAAGCATAGGGATTTAATGAATTTTTATTTTTTTGATGCAAATTATCAAAAAAATAGAAAATTTTTCCTTTAATTTAATGTATGATCGTAATAATTAGCTTCAAAACAAATTTAAGTTATGCTTATTGTATATAATTTTAATTTAATTATTTTAGACATTAAGATTATGCATAATTTTGGCGAGATATTAACTCCTCTCCGTGAGTGAAAAAATTTTGTTCGCTAACTGAAAATGATTGAAACTTCTCAATAAATTTTTAAAAAATTCCAATTCGTAAAAATTAATTTAATTTGTAAAATTTATATTTTAAAATGCAAGCTGTTTAAACAGAAAGAGTTAGAGGTTTCATTATAATAATTATCACTATGTATAAAAAACTTTTTCCTATTTTTTGAGTAAAAACCTAGCCTCCGTGAGCTAAAAACAATTTTTTAATATAAAAAATTTTTTATAGCAATTTTGCAATTTTTTTTCACTTACGAAAGGGGGAGTAAGACAAATCTAAATGGAAACCAAAGGCAGATCAAGCACTCCGCTTTTGCCATTTAAACCAGTAATAACCTTAAACATAGCTAAGATGATAAGAAATGCTCAGTGTAGGCCTTTCGAGTGGACCATATCCACCTCATAACTCTCTACCGCTTGTTTGCCAATCTGAGCACGGCATCTCACTGTGTTGCTCCTCACAGACTAGGGCTTGTGCTCGCTATCCGTGAGTTTAGAGGTCCTGTATCACCACCATACAGCACACCAACGGGGCTCGACTTCAAAAAAATCTTTCTTGTCTTCTTTCTGCCAAGATGGAAACTAATAGCCCAGGTGTAACACCTGCTACTGCACTGGAAATCGTTCCAGATTGGCCAGGATAACTTCACTGGTGTTCTGAGAGATCTCTTTCCAACTCCAAGCCCACAAGGTCCCTATGCTACCCAAGCTAGAGGTATTAAAAGGTTGTTTGGTTCGCCATTTTATCTTATAAACCATTAATAACCAAAAATTGCGCTAAGCCTCTCGAATGTGATAAGTGACGTCAACAATTTCTCTACACATTCGATATTTCCTTTCACAATACTTTCCACTATGAGTGGACTATCCAAAAGACGTACAAAGACTTCATAAAGCTCCAAAAATCATTATCCCTTATCCAAAACCCTCTATTATAAATCCCTCTATTTTCCTTATTTTTTTATATAACTTATTCCACCATACATCATATAATTTCTAGCACCCCACACAAAATTCCTTCAAAATCCAAATTATATGACCTTTCTCTTGATGACCGTCTTTCTTTCCTTGAAGGTTTTTTGCAGTTTTTAGCTGAGGAGCATGGCTCTAACCCTCATTTTAAAGCCTTTTTGGAGGTTTCTGAGCTTTCTTTTGATGGCGATACAAAGCTTAAAGAAGGCTATGTACAGAAACGCACAGGAGGGAGATATGGGAATGAGCGAAAATGTTGCAATTTTGCAAAACACTTTAAAAGGTTTCAAAAGCGGTGGGTTGTATTGAGAAAAGACAATTTGGCATATTTGACGGACCATTCCAGCAGAAATTTGCATGAGGCGCTTATGTTTAAAGACAATTTTGTGATTAAATGGGGAAAGCAAGATGCGGACTATGACGATGGGATCAGAATTCTGACGTCAAGAAGGAATTTTATATTTAGATGTGGAACTGTCCATAAAAGAGACGAATGAGTAGAAGCTATTACGGCTGCGTTAGAAAGCTCTGATTGAAATATCGGTGTAAAACGCTTCGATTCTAGTTTCCCTATAAGGAACCACAATAGGGCTGCCTGATATGTAGATGGGGAAGGCTACTTTAACGAAGTTTACCACAACTTGAAGCTTGCCAAGCGTGAAGTTTTTATTACTGATTGGTGGCTTTCTGAGTAGATCTGAAAAATACATATATTTTTTTTATAAAAAAAAACTAATAGGTAAAAAAAATTCCATCAATTTGCACATTTTTAAGCCCAGCTTTCTCCTGAACTTTACTTAAAAAGACCTTCTAATATCCACTCCAAGACCAAACTTGTAGATGTCCTTGGGACTCTTGCAGACCGTGGGGTTTCCGTCTTTGTCCACGTCTACAAAGAATTTTCAATGGCTTTGACCTTAAATTCTTTGCATACCCAACAAACCTTAACCCAGCGAAATCCTAACATAAAAGTTGTCAGACACCCTCACCGATCTGTAGTCGGAGGTGTTTTCTTATGGTCTCATCATGAAAAAATCATTTGTATTGACCAAGAAATTGCTTTTATAGGTGGCCTTGACCTATGTTACGGCAGAATGGACAACCATAAGCATTTATTAACTGACAATATAGAGCCTTATTATTGGAACGGGATTGACTATTCTAACGTCAGGGTCGCTGATTTCACAGACGTCGCCAATTGGGAACGGGATACCATAGACCGAAAAGAAATCCCCAGAATGCCTTGGCATGATGTAGCCTTAAAAGTGGTCGGAACTGTCGCTGGTGACGTAGCTTTGCATTTTATTGATTTGTGAAATCACGTGATGACTGATATTACAGGAATTTATACCAAAAATAAAGAGCTTTTAGAGCCAAATGCCAGAAGGGAAGAGGCAGCGGACCCTGAAATGTCAAGTTTGAGCATAGAGTCAATAAGACTGAGCCAAGAAGTCAAACTAGATGAAGTGAAAATCGAAGAAATTAAACATGAGGAGGCTACAAAAAAAAGAGAACTAAAAAAGCCACTTTTAATGGTAACACCTGCAGAAGAAACAAAAGAAACTAAGACAAGTCAGTTTTTGCAGATTCCACAGGCGAGAAAAAGTATGGAGCCACCAAAAATGCTCCCAAGAAGTGTGACATCAGAAGCATGACTTAAAAGAGAATTTACAGGGATAGAGGTAGCCCCTAGGACATCATCTCTGACCCAGATTTCAAGAATCGATGTAAAAGCACTTGATAAGAAAATGTCTTTGCAGCCTGAAGATATGATATATAACGCAGAAGTCCTTACGAAAGCTTCACAAAACCCTTTAATTCAAAAACTTGTAGAAAATCTTTTGCCTAAAGAAATTGATGAAGCTTTATTATCACCATTTAGACAAAAAACAGCAGAAGCCTGAAAAGCTTTACAAGACAAAGAATTAAGAGAAAAATTGGAATTTGAAGATGAATTCACACAGCAAAAAGAAATCCAAGGAGAAGGCGAAGCAGGGAAATTCAAAAGAATGCTGACACCTAGCCATGTGGATTTAGACAATTTAGGGACCTGTGAATGCCAAATAGTCAGAAGTGCAGGGCTATGGTCATATGGCTTAGAAGACCCTGAGCACTCTATTCATATGGCTTATTTAAGCTTGATTAACCAAGCTGACCATTTTATTTATATAGAAAACCAATTCTTTATTTCTAGTACTGCAGGCTCACCTGTAAAAAACCAAATAGCTCAAGCTCTTGTAGACAGAATTAAAGTAGCAGCTTCACGTAAAGAAAAATTCAAAGTAATTGTGGTCTGTCCACTTCTCCCAGGATTTGAAGGAGGTGTAGAAGATGCAGGGAGCTCTGTATTAAGACTGCAGCTATATTGGGAATACCAAACAATAAGCAGAAACAGTGATTCTATATATGAGCAGCTGTTAAAAGAAGACAGTATAAAAAATCCTTTAGAATATATTGCAATTTCCTGTGGATGGCGCTGTTTTGGCCTTGATTTTCCCATAGAAAATTTTTTTTGGTTCGACCAGTACCATATGGTTTGGTCAAACCAAAAAATTTTCCCAGTGGGAAAATCAAGGCCGAAATAGCGCCATCCATGGGAAAATCCCATATACAGTTTTATGGTCTGAGAAACCATGGAATGCTGGGAAATACCCCAGTAACAGAAATTGTATATGTACATAGCAAATTGATGATTGTAGATGACGATGTAGTCATTATGGGAAGTGCCAATATTAATGATAGAAGCCAATTAGGAGTCAGGGACTCAGAAATTGCAATGGTAATTAATGATACTGAAAAAGTTATGACAGTCTTAGCGGGGGAAACTAGAAGAGTGTCAAGATTTGCCCATGAGCTGAGGATGAATATCTTCAAAGAGATCATGGGAGCGACTGAAGATAGGCTGGTAAGAGACCCGCTGTCAGAAGAATTTACATCTAATTGGCAGATGACAGCTGAAACCAATACAATTTTATATAGAGAAATATTTGGCTGCTACCCTGACGACAATATAAAATCTTTTGCTCAAATTCGGACACTGCAAGAAAAAAGCGATTTAAGCCAATATTCATCTAAAAGGCATTTGTTTAAAGGATTCCTTGTGCAGTTTCCTTTAGAGTTTCTTTATAATGAAGACTTAAGGCTAGCCCTGTTCAATAAGAAGTCAATACTTACCAAGGAATTTATAATTCCTCAAGAAAGCTTTGTATAGCTCTTATTGATTAAAACTATATTAAAATAATAAAAATAAATAAAATGCAAAAAAAGCTAGAAAATCAAGAAGAAACCTTAAAACAGGTCTATAACAGCGTATTCAATGAATTGTCTAAGCTCCAAATTGAAGAAAAATTTTTGGAAAGGCAAGCTCAGAGCTTAATAGAAAACATGATTTCTAAGCATGGAGAATCCCCAGAACTATTGGAAGCAATTCAGAATATCATTGAAGAAAATGACCAAGATTTCATCATGCAAGACATGCATATTGAAAATTTAAAACAAGAAGGCGTTGTGGAGGATTTATCACAGCAAGTCAGACAAATTTTAGAGAAAAACAATATTGATATGGAGCCTGAATCGTATGCATTCCCATCAAAAGTACTAAAAAGAGATTTTTAGTGTTTCCTTATAAAAATTCAATTAAAATATATCTGGTAACCCTTCAAATTGTTGGAGTTTTCTTCTATTCCAATACTCCCCATTATAAATCCACTCGTCATTTTCATTATAAAATCATGCAGGCTTATACTCAATCCCTTCTTCCTCTCTTTTTCTCCTGGCTTCTCTTTGTTTTTCTTCTAGCCTGACCTTTTCTTCAGCACCCAATTTTAAGTCTCCATTTTCCAATGCTCGCTGGTCAGGTCTAAATCTTGCATCTGTAGGGGTCAGCCCAGGGAAATATTCAGGCGGAATATTAAGCTGTAACGCAAAATCTGTAAAAAAATAGCTCTGTTCATAGTCAGGAGGGCTTGGGTAGACTTCATACCCAATGATAACTCTTTCTGTAGCTATATGCTTGATTTTTAGTCCTTGTGTTCAAGTCCCTTCTATTGAATATACCGCATTTCCGTCAGTGTCGAAAACAGACCCAGTTACTTCATGGGTGGTTTTTTCAAACCAGCTTTTTTTTTTTACAAAATTAAGTGTGGCACGGTCACCTGTGGTATAATTAGACATTTCTAAGTCTCCATGGTTTTCTATATAAATTTTTCCCATAATGATATTGTGGACGTTGGTTTTGATTTTGTGGTAAATAAAATGGTCATTGTAAGGCTTTATATGGAAATATAGAGAATAAGGATTTTTTTGAAATTTATTGATTTTTTTTATAATTTTATTTGAATGGTATATTACAAGATGGAATGTTCCAGTGGGGTTTACTTGCAGATAGGTCCCTTTAAAACTGGTTTTTACTTCAGTATTACCCCAAAATGCAAATACAGGATGGTCACAATGGATTGCGGAGACTGGAGGATGGTGGCTTACTTGTTCAGAGATTACTCTAAAGCCGTTGGTTTCAAGCTCAAAAGTTTCGCCTAATAGAGGGTTAAAAGGCTTCATTAAGCGATTTTCACTGCCTGCGTAGCCACTTGCTGCAAAACAAGCTACCAATGCAAGCCTTAATAAAGGATCAGACTCTTCAGCAGCTCTGACTATTACATCAGAATATGTCAAGTCTTGACAAAATCTCTGTAAAAAGCTTAAGGGCTCATTAAAATAAACAGGAACTGTAATTTTGCTTAATTCTTTTCCTATAGAATCCTGGATAACTTTTCAGATACTGAATTTTTGATTAGGATTCCGAAGCACAGGCAAGCACTTTCTGTGTGGAATTTTCAATACATTTTCTTCTTGTTCGATTTTTACTACAATTTCTTCACTCCTTTCTCTAAAAATTAAATATATTTTTCTAGGCTCAAAATTAGAAAAAAATGATCTAAATTAATAATAGATATTAACACAATTTTATATAAATATATAGACTGGAAGTCAGCAATTTGGTCTTTTACTTCAGTAAATTCAATTTCTTTTTCTAGTTGTTCTACAACTAATGCTGACTCATCCATTTGATTCGCAAAACTTTGTAACTTTTCCTGAATCGGTGCTATCTCTACCGACTTCGATCCATTTATAACAGTATTTCTTTTACTTTCTTCCATATCAATTGCATCCAAAATTTCTGCTGAAACCTTTTTTATAGCTTGGGTCAGAAAAATTACCCGCTGAAGTCCTGGTATAGTGTTTACCCATGGATGGCGCTATGTTGGCCTAGATTTTCCCACTGGGAAAATTTTTTGGTTTGACCAAAGCCATATGGTACTGGTCGAACCAAAAAATTTTTCCAGTGGGAAAATCAAGGCCAAAACAGCGCCATCCACAGGAAATTGCAATATCCTCGTTCTCTCAGCCATCGGTATCATATCCACTGCTTCTTGTATTTGTGCATGAATTCCTCAAAGTTCTCCAACTTTTATCGCTATTGTTTTCCCTCCTGATGGAGCAGGAATTTCTATATCAGGAAGCCTTGTCGGTCTGGCATCACTCAGAGACATAGACCTAATAAAACTTTGTTGGGATCTCAGCGCGGTCATCCACTTCTGAGCTTCAATAGGATTTTCTGCTTTGAGATGGATTTCTGTAACACCAGATGCTATTATAAATCTCTTTGGGTTAGTGTGGGATTGGATTTGAGAGTTGGTTAGGACGATATTTCCTTTAAGTTTGCCTCCTTTTTTCTTGTAGTATTTTAAAACACCGTTTTGGATACTGAAAAAGCGTTTTCTCCAGCCATAGACGTAATTAGTCCACTTCTTCAAAGAGCCTTCCATTTGTATAGCTAAATCCCACTTTTGGATGTAATAAGAAGAAGAAAAAGATTTATTTACACCCTACCCTAATCCTAAACATACGGCATAATCAAATATAGTCTCTCTGCATTTATCAGGATCCCTCTCTTTCCTACTCAACTTCCTGGACCCTACCTTAATCCCAAACATGCGACACTCAATCAAATATAGTCTCTCTGCATTTATCAGGATCCTTCTCTTTCCTCCTCAACTTTCCGGAGCATCGACCCAAAAATATCAGCCACCCCCATAGAGCCGCAGCTAGCAGTTTTCATCGGGCAGCAACCCCTTCCCACGGAAGCAACTCTTCCCGCGGCGACCTCTCTGCTGGCCGCAACGTAGGGAAACCAGCTGACCCTTTAGCAGCCGGATGGCTCAATGACCATCGCTGTCGTGCGCCGGGCCTCTTCCTCCACTAGGAGTTCCTTCCTTTCCTTTTCAGCAATTCACCACTCGATTTCCTGTACGATCTCCTCCGTAATCCCTGCCTTTCCAAGGTCTTCCAGTTGCTTCTCCCTCTCCATGGATGTAATAAGCAAAAGGTAAGACAGAGATACGGCTAGAGAGGGTTAAAACGGGGCTTATTTCAGCCACTATCCAGTCGAGCTTCAGCTTCGCGCTCTCATGTGGCGCTAAGCACTAAAGCTACCTAATGCTCTTTTCCTTCTGGGCTACCAAAAATGGTGACGCCGTCAGTCTAGTGGGGAGACTCACCCGAACCTGCTTGGATCAAAAATTTTAGCACAGGACAATCTTCACCTCTGTTAGTGCTCAGGATATTAGGGAAACGTCCAATATCTCCTTCTGGAACTACCTCTGCCAATTGCAGGCAACATAATGCTCTTCCAGAAGTGCCCAATTGGTGTTGCGTCGTCAGCCCTCTTGCCTATGGGTCGACAGAAGGCCCAGTCAGCCCAAAGCCTGCATCCCACCCTGGAAAAACTGCCTCCTGCGACCTGTTTTATTTTTTCAAATGGTCAAGATTTTGGGAAATTTTTTCTTGTTGTCGCAATTCCATCATTAATGTCAATTTTTTGAAAAGGCAAGAAGATATTAAATTTAGCCTCCAGTTAGTCCTCCTGGCTAGTCAATGAGCCAGTAGATCGGCTTATAAGCGTCCAAAAGTCAGAATAAGCTATAACTCAATTTTAATTTATTGGTAAAGGCGGTTATTCATCTGTCGGAAACTATGATGAATTTATTTAAATCTACAAAACCTTTGTATATTTTTCTGATTAATGCATATTTTTACTACGAATTATTAATCTCTTAAAACCTATTTATGCATTTTATAAAAAAAGCCAATGGAAAACATTTCAAACACAAAAGGAGTTTTTTCTCCTATTGAAATCATATCAGCATCAAACTTACTGAAAAAGCAGCGACGAAACTTAAAAGTTATGCTTTCTCGATTTTATTACTCGAAAATAAGCAAAATTTTGTATTTGTTTTTCATCATGTTGACTGTCTGACTCCTCGCAGGGATTATATTTGGCTTAAGCCAACTATACTTTGCAATCGCTGTCATTTTATTAGTATTGATGCTTATTCTTGCGATTTTTGAAGTAGTTTATAGGGTTTTTATGGAAGGAAACGTAACTTTCTTCAGCGAAAAGTGAAACATTGCTGACGTTACTTGTTTAAGCATCAGCTGCTTAATTTGTTGTATATCTTTTGGGATAGCAGGGTTAATTAGCTATGCAGGAGAAATTTTGGCTGTTTTGATAAATTTGGTTAGGCTTTTGTTGATTTATTTTAAATTGCTGAGGATGCTTAATAGGATGAAAAACACAGAAATTTCAGTGAATGATTTAAATGGTTATGGATATAGCAATGAAGTCCAAACGCCAACGTCTAAAGATGTGTCAGATAAAGAAATAAATGACCAGGAAAAGTATAATGATGGCGTGTTTAAGTTTCATGAGTCGTCGAGAACTGATGAATCTGAGGGCTAAATTTAAATGGTAATGCTAATATAAATATTGCGATGCAATAAAATATGTGTGAGATTGAGAATTTTCTTAAAGAAATGATTTACGATGAAGGCCGAACACGCTTTTAATTATGTCTTAAAACATATATTGATTAGTCTATTATTCTGTTTTCTTTTCTTCTCCAGCCTCTTCAGCAGGCATTGCTCCTGTTGGGATATCTCCTTTTTCACCATCTAAGTCACCCAAATCAGCAGGCGCTTCTTCCTCTTCTGATTCTTCATCTGAGTCTTCACCTTCATCGTAATCAGGCATATTATTGTAATCGTAATCAAAATCAGGTTTGGCCTTACTCTATTTTTATATATAAAAATTTTTTAAAAAAATTTTAACACCCTAACACCCTGGATTTAAAAATATTTAGGAAACCGAATTAGAGTTTTCGTCTTCTTCATCAACCCACTTACTCCAATCAATTGCAATCCAAGGTAATTTCCCTGTTTGCTTCAAAAGTCTTGGCCAATATTCAACTTCTTTGTTTTCTTTAGCTAAACTTAACTGCACGCTCCTTCCTGTGACTTTCCACTTGCATTCTG
Source organism: Blepharisma stoltei (assembly GCA_914767885.1). NCBI lineage: Eukaryota > Ciliophora > Heterotrichea > Heterotrichida > Blepharismidae > Blepharisma > Blepharisma stoltei. Next base: position 66,280 of record CAJZBQ010000022.1, on the reverse strand, counting down.
CTGGGACGATCTTTTCGAAAAGTTCTAAATCGACTGTGACTTCGCTCCCTGTATCCTTATTGGTACCTTTAAAGTGAATTCCACCTTCAGGAGTAGTTTGAATGGTACACGAGTTCTCTATTAGATTGTTTAATTCGAGTGTAATGAACACTTGTGCTTTTCTTTGAGCCCATTTTATTGGTGTGTGCCTTGCTTCCATTATTTGATTATAAATGGAATGATGGATTCGAGAAATATCGATAATTATTTTTCAAGCGAAGATATGCTTTTTTATCAGCTTTTTAATGAAAATTTATTGAGAAGGAATTGATAATGACTATCAGCTTTAATTATAGTTATGTTAACTCAGAATACATAGTTCTGATGATTAGTATTGAAGGAGGCTGTATTTAAAGCTTAAGCGATATAATTTTCTGAGGGCGGTTTGAGGTTTAGAGCTTTAAAATGCAATGGGATTTCTGTACTTATTTTTTGAGGCTGCTATATTTTTCCTATTTATACCTAGTTGTTTATTTTTATTCTTCTGTTCTTTTGGACCCTTTCATCTATAATTTTAAGCTTGTTAAAACAAATAATCAAATTAAAGATTAGATTATAGCTGCTCATTTATATGAAAAAGATTGCAAATTTTTTTATGATTTATTTATTTATTTTAATTGAAAAATGATATGCTTTAGAAAATAAATAATCAGAGCAACACATAAAAATCCATCAGATCATTTAATTTTAAATATTAAATAAAAATATATCCATTTTCGATTAAAATTATCTAATTATAACTATTAAGATTATTGATCTAGCTGCTTATTTTTTCAAATTACTATATTTGACATATGGATTTAAAATAAGCTAAAAATTATTTAGCTCCCCTTTTAAGTTGGAACAAAATATAGGTAAAATCGATTTTTTTGGGTACTTTAACCTAATTTTTTTTAATAAGAAATTTTGGTAACATACTAATTTATAGATTTAGCTATTTAATAGAAAAGCTATGATACCGAATCGATTAGATTTTTAAATAAATTCTTTATAAGAATAAATTAAATTTAAAGTATTGCGCTTAATTTTTATTTTTTAGTTTCAAAAATTTTATTTATATAATTTTTTTTTTTTAAAAAATTGCTCCCTTAAATTCAAACAGGATTTTTTGTTTCAATTTAAAGGAGGGGGGTAAGTTAAAACTAGCTATATTTATGCCTTGAAGATGCATAAATCAAGGAGGAAATTATAATTATTATTTTTGTAATTTCTTTATTAATATCTAAAAATTTTAAATAAGTCAAATACTATTTTCAAACAGAGATACCATTTAAAAGCCAAAATTTAAAGTTCCATTTTCCCGTTAATAATTTTTCATTTCACACCTTTAATTCTTTCAATGTTCTCCCACCTTCAATTTTTTCTTCCCTTTTCTTTCCTTATTTTCCTTATTTTACTGGCTCATAAGCATATCTTAATCCTTATTCAAATCTCATTATTTGATTTAAATATTCTTTTTTCCTCTAAAATCCAATTAATTCTCATTATTTTTCTTATTTTTTTCTATTAATATACACAATAATTCCCTATATTAGCCATAATATTTAATGTCTTCGACTCAAAACTGTCCGCTCACTTTCAATGCAGTGGGCGACGTGATAGTTTTCATAGGACTCGTAAACCTTATATAGATCGGCCTCACAGTGATGGAGCATGGTGTGACTCGTGGCGGCTTTAGCAATTATCTTGTCATGAAGAATTGGCTTCAATTCTCAGTTGGAATCGTAGCTTGGTGGCTGTTAGGCTATGGTTTCGCCTTTGGCAACCCAGCAGACAGCGAATATATTGGAAATGAAGACTTCGGCGGCAAACACTGGCTAACTGAAAAATCCAAGAACCACGGGGCTTGTGCATCCTACTTTGCACTCTGCGGATTTTTCGTCCTGTTCATCATCAATGGTGCCATAAGCGAAAGAGCAAAATACCAGGTCTACCCTTGGTTTTCATGGTGGCTTATGCTTTTCGTCTGGCCTGTCATTGTAGCTTGGTCGTGGGGAGGCGGCTGGCTTGACATTGAGCTTAATAAGCCTTTGATTGACAACGGTGGCGCTATTAATATTCACATGTTTGCAGGAGCTTTTGGACTTATAGGAGCCATTTTCTTTACTCCCTTGATAAAAAGCCATTAGAAAAATCCTTATTATTACCCTCTGATTAAGAGCAAAAATATGTTTTTAAAAATTAAATTAGATTTTCCCTTTAAATTTGTGGAAAGAAATTATATTTAATTTTAATATAATACGAAAAAGAGAAATTAATGGTTAGCTATTAAAAAGTTTACTGCTAACCAAAGGGGAATTAGGCCCAAGGCCTGGAAGATTTGACGACCCTGACTCAGACGAGTGGAAAATCTCCTTGCCGACGACTTATATTGTTGGAGCTGTTTTGGTGATTTTAGGGATTTTTGGGCTAAATATTTCTTTATCTCCAACAGCGACTGCAAGAGGACTTGCAGCTTGTAACTCATGGATCTGTGGAGGGATGTCAGCCATTGTGACGTTAAAGCTTTTAACTTTGGCGAAAAAAGATCTTCATACTCACTATGTAGCAGTTTATCAAGGATTTATAGCAGGGATGATTGTAATTTCAGACTCTGCTTATGACACAACTCCATGGCAAGCTGGACTTTGTGGAATCCTTAGTGGGATTATTTTTGCTATTGGTTTCTATTTCTGCAGATTAGCAAGGATTGACGATGTGATGAACGTGACTGCCACTTTCTTCTTGCCTGGGCTTATTGGAGGGCTTTTATAGCTTGATGAGTATTTTTCTTGCATTTTTAGACAGTTTTAAATAGAAAATAGAAATATACTAAAAAGATAGTAAAATATCCAGAGGAGTATACCTGGCTTTATTACTGATGCTAATGGGTGCTTCTGGGATGGAAAATCAGGCGATACCCTTTCTACTCAAGTAATTGCAGTGCTAGTTGTGTTGGGCTGGTCTCTAACTTGGGCAGCTTTACTATTTGGCATCATGGCGATTTTCAGATCTCTAAGACTTGATGATACCGTCATAAATAATAAACTTGAAGGCTGTGAAATTAGACAGCGTGGCTGGCAATTACCTGGAGATAAGGAAACAGTAAAAGAAACTAACTCCCCCCCCCTCCGTGAGTGAACAAAAAAATTTTGTTCACTCACGGAGGGGGGTTAATTTTTTTTTTTTAAAAAAATTTATATATAAATTTTCTAAAAAATTTTTTTTTTGAAATTTAAAAAAATCCTAATTTGCAAAAATTTGAAGCAAATATTAATTTAATTTATAAAATTTATGTTTTAAAATGCAATTCATTTAAAATTAAACAGAATTAGCTCTAGATTTCATTATATTAATTATCATTTATATATCAAATTTTTTTTTCCATAAAAAATTTTTGTTCACTCACGGAGGGTGGGTTTTTTTTTGGGCAAAAAATGGCGATTTTTCTAATGGTTTTGTTCACTCACGGAGGGGGGGAGTAAGCAATAGTAGGATAATTTATAATAAGCTTAAGAACAACTTTTATTTAAATTTGAGCTAAAATCTAAGCTAATTTTTCAAAATATTCGTTTTCCAGCTGCTCATTTGGAAATCTTGTGGCATACTCAGTCCATGAGCCATCATATAAAGAAGTGTTCTGTTTTCCAGCAAGCTCCATTGCAAATAAATTCACACATGCAGTCACCCCAGTCCCACACATATTTATTGTATGAGAATTTTCGCTCATATTGATCCCAGAATCTATAAACTGTTTTCTTAACTCTTCAGGACTTTTAAAAGTACCATCAGCATTGAAATTTAGTTTAAAAAAATGATTTTTTGAATTTTTGGCGTGGCCGCTCCTGATTCCTTTTCTTGGCTCTGGATCTGTCCCTGAAAATCGTTTAGGAGGCCTTGCATCAAGTACCTGGGTGCTATTTTCTGTAGGATTTTTCAGCTGAGCTAGATACGAAGCCACAGTTTCCAAACTTTTTACCTTATTTTCATCAAATTTATACTGATAATCTATATCATTTTCACTTGTAGGATTTTCATAAATTTCATACTCAGAACTTACCGTAGGATATCCTTCAGAAATCCATTTAGGCAGCCCACCATCAAGAATAGCTACATTTTTCCTGCCAAAGCATTTAAAAGTATACCATACACGTGGAGCTGTGAATCCTCCCCCATATCGGTCGTAGCACACAAGGAGATTATCGTCGTTTTTGATGCGTAATTTTTTCATGAAGTCTATAAAAGTCTCTATTCTTGGCATCATGTGGGGCAGAGGAATGGTCTTGTCAGCGACCTCATCAATTTCGAAGAACTTTGCCCCTGGGAGACGGATGCGGAAATGCTCAGATTTGGAGTTTCCAGGGACGCCTGGGATGTCGTAGCTTGCGTCTAGAATATATAAAGGAGTTCTTTGGGCAAGTAAGTCAGCTAGTTGCCGAGTTTTAATTAAAGTGGAGAATCTTGTGACCATTTTCTTTATTTTTGGTAGCTTTGATTATATTTTAAACAGAAAATACAGGACTTTTTTATTATGATTTAATTAATAAGAGGAAAATTCAGGTATTTTTTGACTTTTATTATAAGTCATATTTAATGTTTAAGTTTTCAAATAAAACTCCGTCTCCTATAAGGCACCAAGCAAGGTTCGTTTTAGACTCATCAAGCTTCTCAAAAGGATACAATGAATACAATGGCTTAAAAGATCCATACTTAGAAGGATTCTTCGCATCAGAAAGAAGAAAAAAACTTTTGCTTGCCCAGAACCTTGTAAATACTAATTAGATCAATCAAAAAGGGAAAATTAACGATGGCATATGCAAGAAGAAAATACTAGATATTTCATTAAGCCGGCTGACAAAAAAGAAATCCATGAAAGCTCATTCCACAAATGGATCCACTTCAGTTACCAAAAGAACGTTTAAAAAAGAAGAAAATGAAGTCCAGCCTATGAGCTCAGAACAGTTTAAGAAGCTTATAGAAGATTTCCGAAAACAAAATGGGATCGAAAACAACAAGCACTTATTTATTACAAATCATGAATAAACAATTTTAAATATGCCTTTATTAGCTCTATTTATTTTATTTTTTTTTATAAAAAAAATATTTTTCATGTTATTTAATTAAGCATAACTTACTATTTTTAATTTTTATTTAAAAAACAGTCTGCAATACCCACAAATAAGAAATAATTTTATGTCCATTTCTCAGCAAACCCCAGGCAAAAATTCCACCCCAGCTTTTGAGCAGTCTCAATTTTCCCCTTATGACACAATTGAAAACTTAAATTTCCAAGCCAACTCTCTCTTTACTTCTCTTGACAAATTATCTTTACCTTCTCCAGAGCAGCAAAAATTAATTGATGAAATAAAAACTGGAATTTTGAATTTACTATCAGAATGAGAAGACGCCTATGAAGCCAAAATTCAGGTCCCAGCCATCTCAATCCCACCTAATTCTTTAAAAAATACAGAAGATTCTGAAGAAGAATTAAGAAAAATCAGAGAAGAATACGAAATTAGGATTATAGAACTGGAAGAAAAATTAAAGGAAACAGAAAACACGTACTTAAAAATGCATGCAGATTGCCAGGACCAGTTAAAAGATATAGACCATGATATTGACGAAATTATGCATCATTATAAACAAAAGTGAAAAAAGAAGCCGGTAATTGGAAATATTTTGCAGGACTTGTTTAGTCAAGAAGAATTGGAGGAAGAAGGAAGAATTGCTTTAGGGGAAAAGAGAAAAACTAAAGAAATACAAATAAAGAAGCTTGAGGTAAGTGGGGAAGAAAACTGAGATATGAATGCAGATAGTGAGGAGAGCTCAGGCCCACCTAGCCAGCTTGAAGGAAGTGGGCTGATTTTGTATGATAAATTGCATAATTTGAAAAAAAAGTTGTATAATTATAGGCATAGAGAAGAAAATAGCTTGAAAAATACTTTAATCCTCCTGATAAAAATTATATGAAAAAATCTGAATTGCAATTAAAAACAAGCAACTAACGATACTATTTTGGCGTAAAAATTGTGATTTTGAAGGAGAGTTAGATAATGCATTTGTTGAAAGTTTGCCAATTTCAATGAGATCAATATCAAACTGTGAGTCCCTCAAATTAACAAATTTGCTTTCTGGACTGAAATCAAGAGACAGTAGCTTATTAGCTGAACAAATCTATGGTAAAGGAGGAAAAATTGAAAATAAAATAAATGAAATACCCAAAATTGACCAAAATTTTAAGCCAAACGAGCTATAACTGATTTATTAAATTTTATCATTCCTACTAATTACGTTATCATATTTTAAATAGGAGAATGGCTAATCAGCAGAAATGTTTTTATTTAATTTAATTAGGTATAAATAATTTACTTTCTGAAAAGCTAACTTTAGATGAAAAAGAGCAGCTTGTGCTGACTCTAATAGACAGGGAAAATTCAGAGGAAAGCCATGATGTCTGCTTAGAAGATTTATTGGATATTTCTCAAAATGATGTATCTCGTAAAGAAATAACTGTCATAGAAGCTACTGAGCAAAGTGAAAACTCTTTTGCTAGCTTTTTAAAAGCAAATTCTAAAAACCCAGAAAATAACTCCCTGAATTTTTCAGATGTCCTGACTTTTAAAAAACCAGAAAAAGATTCATTTATTTCTCAAGAAGAAAACTCGTTTGATGAATTTTTAAAAGAAAAATCATTTAGCCGTATTAATGATTCTAAATCTATAGAAATTTCTTGTATGATATGAACTATAAATAGCTAGCTATTTTTGTGCTACTTTTATTTATATTTAATATATACATAAAATTGCGACAAAAGGCACCCGACTTACTTTACCATTATTCTTCTACAACTACAGGCAACGGTCTGGTGCAAATTGGAAGGGCAGAAAGGGGTCGGTAATCCTTTGTGGATATTGAGCTGGGGTTTTCTCGGGCCTTAGGGAACTAATCCCTGGGACTTGATTTTTGCCTCCAAGATCATCATTGGAAAGGCCAGAACCAGCAAAAGCTCCGAGGATGATAAATTCCTCTAATAGTGCCCAAGAGGTAGCATCTACCTAGCAAGAAACTGAGTGTTTCAACACAGGTGATGGACCTATAGGCTCCAGGAGTCATGAGAGTCAAAATTCGGCCGTGCCTTCAGTAACGAGGAAGGATGACTATTGGGTTCTTCGGAAGGATGAGCATGCAGGAGCCCTGTCGATAGCGAATAGTTTGCTTTACTTTAATTAATTAATTATTTATATTTAATTATTTTAATAGGTATATAGTTGACTCAAAACCCTTTGAAAATTCAAATATCGAGGAATCTAAAAATCTTCAGAGCTTTTCCCTTCTGCTTTCCCCTATAAATTCTTCAAAGCCTCCCTTCTTCCCTGCTATAATCCCTTCAAGACTTGATGCTTCAAATGACTCAATGCAAAATAATTCACTTTTTTCAGATAACAGCATCCCATCTCCTAATAATCCTAAGTCCTCCTTTTAATATAATTTCTTCATAAATTTTGACATAGCTTAGTGTGCAACTGTGGAGCCTCCATTTTTTTTAAATTTTCCGATATGTAAAGGGCAGTTCAACACACCAAACTCCGTCCAAAATTTGCACAAGGCCTAATAACGAACACTTTTTTTACGTTAATAATTAGGAAGAGGGTGTTAAGAAAAAAAACCCAAAAAAGGCAGCTATTAAACCGCCCTAAGATTTTTGATAAAGAAGACTCCTCAATTCTTCCACCTTTAAACACATCGGCTGAGTCTAAATCTAAGCCAAAAATCCAACTGCTTCCACAGCCACCTTCTGAGCCTTCTCAAAGAAAAAAACCATTCAGTTTCCGAGGCAGATTTTTCCGGCTGATAGCTGCGTCTCAGCCTAAATTAATCCCCAATCTTCCAAACCCACAATTTTTATAGTTTTATAGTCTTTTCTATAAATATTACCTGTTTTGTTACTTAAAAGGTATAAGGGAGTATTTTCAATATTTTTTGCCAATTATTTAAAAAGACATATATTCCATATAAAAGTATTTTATATATTAATTAATTGCTAAATCCTTATTTTTTAACTTAAAAAATAGGCTATTTGGTAAATAAAATAAAAAACCCCTCATTGCTATGGCATAACTTATAATTAGCTGTAAAATTTATTTATAAATGCGATCAAGAAGAAATAGCTCTGAACCATCTCCTGATGTGATTTTTGAAGCTGGCGAAGACCTCTACACCAATGCAAGTCTCGCCCTAACAAAAGGTGCAATAAAGCGAATTCCCTTAGCCAGGCCGCGTGTCGCTCAAAGTTATTGTTTTGAGTTCTGTGGGATTATAGGAGTCGCATATCGAGCTCTCAGATTTGTCTTGGATTCAAAACCTTTGAATGAAGAAACTTATCCTAGTTAAAATAATAGCATTTTCTCTCAATTTATCTATAAATAAATCCCATTTTATCCTTAATTACTATATATCATTGCTCCATGCATCGTAAAAGTCTTTCATTCTTGTGATATATTACAATCAGCACAAAACAGCTTACAGCCAGCGTTATTAGAACTTTTTAACAGTGGTCTTGAAGCAGACATTAAAATTGAGACATCAGAAAACAAGATTTTTTCAGCCCACAAGTGCATACTGATGTGCAGGTCGCCAAAATTTAGGGCGATGTTTAATAGCTCTATGACAGAATGTGAAAATTCTTATATCAAGCTACCAGATACAGACCCGTGCTTATTTGATAGGCTGCTTAAGTGGATTTATACAGGAAGCACCCTGATGCCTGAAGATATCAATGATTTGTGCAGCTTGCTGGTGATGGCTGATGAGTATATGCTTAATGATTTAAAAATGAGGTGTGAGGAAGACATAATTTCGAAGCTTTGTCCAGAAAATGTGGTACAAATTATGGAAATCGCCCATAAGTTGCCATTAGTATCAGATATATCTTGCCAAATTAAAATGATATTTAATAAAATTTTGATTAAATAATTATATTTTTATTGATATATAAATAAAGAAAATATCAATAAATTATTAATAAAAAAATAAAATAAATAATAAATATTTTATTAAAAAGTGACTAATGAAAAAACAAAATAAATTAATTTAAGAACTATTGAAATATTCATTTTTAAAAGATTATAACTTGATGAGCGAATGCAAAGAAGTTTTCGTTAAGGAATACAACAAAGTCAAAGAATGCCAGCCTGACATGGAAAAAATCATTGCATCAGTCCCTGGGCTGATGACTGAGATTTTTTCTCACTTTCATAAAAGCTCAAACAAGCACAAAGCAAGAAGAGTTACATTTAGAATTGAAGACGCTGGAGACCCGCTAGAAGACGTTTCTACTGTATATTCTGGGTACTCGTCGACAGGATCTTATGCATAATAACCATTATGTTTCCAATTAATTTTGTTAAAATCCTTTCCTCTTCTGACTACTAATAAAAAATGTCAATCGAAAAGAGCCCAAATGACTCACGTGACTATCACTATTTCGAGCTCCCCAACAAGATGAAATGTCTCGTTATCAGTGACCCTGACACTGACATGGCAGCAGCCTCGGTTGATGTGAATGTAGGAAGTCAGTCAGACCCTAAAAGTACCCAAGGGCTGGCTCATTTTTTGGAGCACATGCTTTTTCTTGGCACTGAAAAATACCCAGTGGAAAATTATTATATTTTTTAATATAAAATAAATAAAAAATAATTATTTATATAAAAATCGATTGGTAATGGAAAAAAGGATACTCTTCTTTTCTATCTGAAAATGCTGGCTCTGATAATGCCTATACAGGGACTGAAGATACAAATTTCCACTTTAAGGTTTCTGTTGATAAATTGGAGCAAGCTTTAGAGATTTTTGCACAATTTTTTATTGGGCCTTTGTTCACAAAAGATGCGGTGGATAGAGAACTGAAAGCTGTTGACTCAGAACATAGTAAAAACTTGAAAAATGATATGTGGAGACTTTGGCAGTTGTCAAGAAATTTCGCACTTGAGTGGCATTCTTTTAATCATTTTGCGACTGGGAATATGGAAACTTTAAATAAGCCAGACATATATGATCAAGTCAGAGAATTTTACAACACAAAATATTCCAGCAACATCATGGGTATCGTTTTATATGGCAAAGAAAACATCCAAACACTCGAAAACTGGGTCAGACAAAGCTTTACAGCAGTAGTTGACAAAAATTTAGTCCCAGAAGTCGACATGAGAATGCCATATGATGAAACTGTCTCAGGGATCCTTGTAAAAGTAGTCCCAGTCCAAGATGTAAAACATATACGATTTTTCTGGTCATGGCCGCCGACCATTATCCATTACAAATCCAAGCCTGGAAACTATATTGCCCATCTTATAGGCCATGAAGGGAAAAACAGCTTGCTATCTTTTCTGAAAGCTGAAGGTCTAGCTCAAGAGTTATCTGCTAGTGGAACAGGTCAACAGTACTCAAATTTAAGCATTTTGGTGGTCAATGTAGAATTGACTGATAAAGGACTGGAAAACTATGAGAGAGTTATAGAAATTACGCATGCGTATATTGCTATGCTGAAAGAAAAAGGGGTTCAAGAGTGGATTTATGAAGAAATAAAAGCACTGGCACAGGCAGATTTTAATTTCAAAAGCAAAAGTGATCCATTGTCATATTGCGAATATCTGTCTTGGAGACTTCATAGGTATCCTCATGAAAAAATCATTTCTGGATCTGATTTAATTGAAGAATTCAATCCTGATTTACTATTCTCTGTTTAATAATTTAATTAAAAAATGCTTAAACATACTTATTTTCTATAAAAATCAGTCTTTATAAATATTTTTACTATACCTTTTGCTTTATTTCAACATAAGATCTTTTATTGACCTTTTAACACCCCAGAATTTACAAGTTTACCTAATCAGCAAAAAATTCGATGAAAGCCAAATGCAGACCGAAAGATGGTACGGCACAAAATACTCTGTCGAAAAATTTTCCAGTGACCTTCAAACCAAAATGACCAACTTCCAAGTATCCCACCCAAAATTCGTCCTCGACCTCCCAGTAAGAAACGACTTTATCCCTACCGTTTTCGACGTTCTCCCACTCTCAGACAAACCATTACCTCTCCGAATCCTCGATAACGAAAAAAATACAGTCTGGCACAAACAAGACGACACATTTAAAGTCGATAAAGTCTGTTCACAATTAATGATATATTGTAACGACGCTGGCTTCCAAGACAGTCCTTATTTTTATTTATTAGTTACCCCTTTTAAACTGTATAAATTTTAATTTGTTACTTATTAAATTAAATTGTTTTTTAAAAATTTTAAAGAATCTCTATTTTATTAGATTATTGAGTTTTTAAGCCCTGATTGATGACTAAATCACTTCGAATGGTTGATTCCGAAGCTTTCTGTCGTCTCAAAGTCTCTGAAAACAACTTCATTATGCACATCTTCCCAAACTTTTGATAACTAATATATTTTTATATATATAAAATTTTGCATGATATGAAAAATCGTTCGATCAAGGATGGGGGTTAATTTTCCCAATTTTTAGGAATTTTTTACAGTCAATCGTTCGTTCAAGGATCAAGGATGGGGGGGGAGTTAGCAAAAATCTGGAGAAAAATATTTTGGGATAAATTTAGGGAAGAAAATTATTTGGCTGAACAGGGCGGGCTGAAATTAAGCTTGCATTTGGAGCATTATGGACTGAAATTAAGCTTGTCAGGGTATAGTCAAAAATATGATAAATTCTTCGAGACTGTTTTGGAGAGACTGGCGACTGTGGTTATTGATAATGATGATAAAGAACTGTTCCAAAGCCATTGGACACATATAAATGACTCGTTAAATAACCATTTCTTGTCAGCGCCGACCAATCAAGCTATGAAACTTTGCATTGATTTGATGCTGCTGAAAGGACATTTTTCTGAGCTTGACCAGTTAAAAGCTTTACAAAACGTCACTTTTGAAGATTTATTATGGTTTCATTCCAAGTGGCTCAAAACTGTCAGGTTTGAATGGTTTGTCATGGGAAATTTTAGCCAAGAAAGGACAATTTCTATGGTGGAATCTTGCACAAGGGTATTTGAACAAGCTAAAAACTGCTGCTATATAAGAAAAGATGATTATCCTAGGCTGCAAGTAATAGAAATCCCTAAAACCCCATTTGAGACGTCAGTATCATCATTGGTTTACCCTGTTTATCTGCTTGATCAAACCAATAATAACTCAATTTCTGTCAGTTTGTGGCAGCTGGACGCTGAAACTTTGAAATCCCAAGCTATTTTGTCGGTTCTTGATACTTTTATTAAAGAACCTTGCTATGACACTCTCCGCACCAAGGAGCAGCTTGGCTATATAGTTTCTTCCTTTATAAGAAAATTGAGAGGTGTTCTCCATTTCAATATCATAGTCCAATCTTCTGTGGCCGCCCCATTCTTTTTGACTAACAGAATTTCTAATTTTATAATCCATTTTTCCAAACCAAATTGTTTTTTTAAAAAAAATAAAAAAAATTTTAATTTATAATAAATAAATATAAACGAAATTAGAAAAGAATTAAAAGAAATTTCTGACGAAAAATTCAACACAAATAGAGAATCGACCATTAAATCATTGACGAAAAAAGATATGTCAATTTTTGAGCAGTATAGGAGATTCATATTAGAAGTGGATTCTGGGGCTTATTTATTTGGCAGAAGAGAAGATATTGAGGCTGAGCTGAGAAAAGTGACGAAAGAAGAGTTCCAGAGGTGCTTTGAGGAGCTGTTTTTTGACGGCGCAAGAAGACTGGATGTTGAAGTTATATGTGAAGGGATGAGGGAAAGCCAAGAAAGCGTCACAAAAAATAGAGAAGTTATTAAGACACCAAGCCAGTTTAAGAGAAGGGTGAGAAGTTTGCCTCAGGTTTATATAAGAGATTAGGTTAGAAATAAAATAAAAAACAATCGAAAAAGGAATTGTGAATTTATGATTAAAGCGAGGTGGAAAGAAAGAAAAATAGACAGTCAGAGCAATATAAGATGAAAGGAAATTTGAATAATTGAAATCCAATAATATGTGCTTTAAATTAAATATACACTCCCTTTAATAGTTTTTTAATAAATTTCTATTTTTTTTATAAAAAAATTAGCTCACAAATGATTAATAAAAAATATTTTAACTAGCAGAAAGTGTATAGGAATTTATGACACTGTGGAATATCTCAAAAGTTCTTGCTGACTGCGAAAGAATGCTTGATAATCACGATTTATTTTGCTTACACGGGATAAGCCGGGCTCGATGCATCAAATGCTCTCGAGGACATGTTTCTAACATCGGAAAAATTAATAAGCTTGGCAGCTTCAAACTAGACCCGGTCCTTGAAAAAATGATGAAAACACATGAAGAAGATAACATTTGGGATCGGCTTAAAAATGAGGTGAAATTAAAGTCAGAAAGAGAAGCTATTGAAAATTCTTGTAAAATAATGACAGAAGTTATTGAAGAAGTTTTGCAGCATACTCCAGAAGAAAATATCCCAGTTTCTTTTATACAGTTTCTCAGTGAGACTATAGAATTATAATTAAAATAGCTTTAAACATCGTTACAAAATAATGTTTTGTATAGGATTATGTTTAATAGGATTTCTTATAATACAGCATTTTTATAAGAAAATCTTCTGCTTTAATTAATTTCACTTTAAAATTTCTAAAAACCAGCATTTTATCAGTCTAATATATGATTATTTATCTTATCAATTCCATCAGCTTCAGCTTTTTCTCCTCAGCCGACCTAAAAAAATCATCCTCCTTCGCTATATCAATTTCCACCTCTCTCGGTACAAATTCCTTCATTTTTTCCAGCATCCTCAATTTAATCCCCAAATTTCCGCTTAACCCTAAATGAGCAAGCGTCTTATTTTTTTCTAATCCATACGATAAATTGCTCAATCCTTTATACCCAATTGCATTTTGGTTCAGCATAAGCTGCTGCAAGGCTACATTGGCGCTCAACATGTGTCCGAATTCCCTCATATCTTTATCAGTCAGCCCACATTTATAGAGAACTAAGCTTTTAAGCTCAGTGTTTACTATAAGAGATCGAGATAAGTCTTTAGAAACGTGTTCGTCAAAAGTGCTGAAGGAGAGGTTGAGGCCTTTTAAGGTTCTATTTATTCTGATAACTTTGGAAAAAGCCAGGCCTGAGGCAGTTTCCATATCATTTTTGCTGATGTTGCAGAATTTGACGCTAGAGTTGCAGAGAAGGCCCATTGCGATACAGCAGGCTCCGGCGTCTTCGAATTTGTTGCCTTCGATCCTTAAAAATTGGATTTGGCAGGGGCTGTCTGATAAATATTGCTGTAGCGCCTGGGCTGATGGAAGTCCTATCCCAGTATACGATACACTTATATCCTTAAATAACTATTTTTATTAAAATGCATAAATTAAATACAAATTCAGCTAAATTCTATATAAATCGTAATCTTCAAGGCATGGGCTTGCATGCATCAAGGCTAACGTAAGCGCGGCCACGGCTTTATCCCCTATCTGATTTCCTGAAAAATCGACCTTTACTAGTGTAAAAAAGCACGTAAAATGTTTTATCAAATAAATAATTTTCAATTGGTCAATCCCGCAGCTTGGAAAAGACAAGCAGTTTCTGTTAATTGAAATAAATCTTTTTTTGAATACAGAGGACCTTATGTTATAAGAAAACGCGTTTTCAATGATATCTCTTATCCCATCAAATAGGATTTTTGCACCAGTTTTTTCGAATTGGTTTTGGAGGTTAAGAAAAATCATAGCTTTTGCGAGGATTGCGGAGGCCTCGGCGCCTAAGTTGTCTCTGGCTGAGTCAATGCTGAGGAGCTCTGTTAAATCGCCGCTTTGGACTATTTCGTCCCTTTGGATTTTGTCGAAGCTTTTGCTTGATTTAAGGACGTTGGACTCGTGGGAGACTGTTTCTTCGTGGTCTTTTGAATCTAATTCGCTTCGAAAGTTCACGCCTTTTTTCCGGGTGGAGTTTTTGGGTGTGCCGGTTTCATAAAATTTGGAATCGCTGATTTTTTCGATTTTAATTTTTTCAAGCTTTTCTCTTAGTCTTTCAACTGGATCTCCAGACCTCTCAATCACCTGTGGCGCTTCAACTTTCTGCTCAATATGCCCAAACTGCTTTTTTACTTCTTCCACAATTGTTTCACAAATTTTCCCAGCAGCTCTTCTTCTATTGATCGCATGCTTATCATAAAGCAGCAATTTTCTTGGGTCTACACTTTCAGAGTCATCTTGCCCTTCAGTTAAATTATTTAACTGTTCCTTAACTGAGCTACTTGACAGTTCTTCATTCATCGTTATATACAATTTCCAAGTTTTTCTCCTATATAAGATAATCCTTATTTCTATTGACATTATAGCCTTTTTTTTTGCTTTCAATACAAAAATTGACTAATAAAAAAAACTTAGAGAAATAAGATGGGCTTAAAGCAGTCAATTGCATTTTTTTGTAAGAATAAAAATAGCTCTTTATGGAATCAAGAGCTATACCCCGATTTAGATGTTTTTTCTTGAATTTGAAAATCATTTGCACTTCTCGCAAAATCATCAGGATTTAAAAAGGTTTTAAGCGACCCAATTTTGCAAGAAAGCGGAGGCAGCTTCACCTGTGTCAGCTGAGCTTCCGAATTCGCAGCTCTTTTCATCTTCTGTGGAAACTGTGACTTCGATTTTTTGTTTTTTACTTCAGAATTCCTCGTCCAATGCGAAATAAAATCCTTTGTAGTTGGTAAAAAATCATTATCATAAGACCTGTTCATATTAAAAAATTATATTTATCACATTATTGTCCTTCATCCTCAGACTCCTCATTTTCACCTTCTGAATTTCCTTTTTTTTCTTTTTCTGAAGGGGCTTCCTCATCAATTTCTTCAGAAATTTCTTGAATTGATGGGTCAATGTACATAAAATCTTCAAGTGTCCCTCGCTGTTTAAGCTCTTCTATCAGCTTTTCTCCATCATTACACGAGTGGAACACCAGCTCATATCGGTTTTCAGGCAGCGGCTCCAATATAACGCTATTTGTAGACCGCCTATACGCTGAGGTCGGTTCTTGGAAAATTGTATCTAAGGCGATCCTAAAGGAATTCTCCAGCATAGAAGGAATAATCCTTGCTAAATGAGGAGACGACAGCTCTAAACAGGGATTTGTGTTGACTTCTAGCAGCCATGGCTTGAGTTCACTGTCTAGTAAGAAATCGTACCCAAAAATCTCAAAAGTATGGGCACGTTTTTTTGGGTCGATTTTTAAGCAGACGGACTGTATGGTGTCTTTGACTATTTCCTTCATTTTTGGGAGGACGTCAAGTAAGAAGTTTTTTTGGTTTTCTGCAGGGTGGGAGTCTAGGTACCGTTGGAAATCTGAATAAGACATTTTGTTCCCGCTTTCAAATTTACCGTAGTCTTCTGATTGTTTTTGGATAGCGTCGTTAGTTAAATGGGTAAAAGGATCTTCTATGTTATTGATTGAGAAACTTTTGCAGGAAGTCCTTAAATAGCCTTCATTATAATAATATCCTTGGACTACCCCATTGAAACAGGTAATTAATGCGTAGCATCTGATGTCGAATTTCCGCTTGTGGACTAGGAAAGGGTTTTCTACATATTTCTGTATAATAAATGTGCGTTTATTTGTCTTATCCGGGTTGCTGCTTCTGATAATCCCTTTAATCTGCTCTAGGGAGGAACAAACAGTAATCCCATTGCCTCTATTTGTATTTTCCCCTGGTTTTACTATCCAAATATTCGTAAGTGTCTCTGCAGAAACAGCTGAAATTTTTGTATTATAAATTTCTTCAAATTTGACGAATTCTTCATCATTTTCTCCTTTTGTTATATGAAAAGTGACTGGAATATAGTCAAAAGGGTCTTTCCCTATAGCTAAATAATATTGCCTTAAATTCGCAAAAAGCGCTTTCTTATTAGAAAGATGGTAATTATGCTCGATTTTGTTACAAATTTTCATTTCTGAGCAGTTGTATAGGAAATTGCAAGCGATATGAGAAAAACTTTCGGATTTTGTGACTAAATCGTAGCCTAATGGGGCTAGGTCAACAATTTTGGTTTGGGAGATGTTGGTTGTAGGGCTTATTCAGACAAATCTTGTGTTGCAGGAGATTGAGACTGGGCTTGTGATGGCTTCTTGGTCATGTTTTATGTCAGATAGCGAGGATAAGCTTTCTATGATATTTTTATCTTTTCACTGAGTCCATATAAAATTTGCCTTGTCAATTTCTTCTTTGGTTACCCTTGTCCATCACCATCTGGAATTCAAGCACTGCTGAACCAGCCTTGCGTTATTTCCTCTTCCTAAATAATATTTATAAGTAAAAAAATTTTCACATGGAGGGGTTATTCTCATCCCATTGCTTCAGCTGATTTGAAAAGTCATGTCTTTTATTATTTGAGATTTTGCTTTGGAAACTCATTCTTTGTCTCTCATAGCTTCTTTTACCGAAATTTTTTCGATTTTTTTTGCAACTTTTTTAACATGTGGGATTGTGATCCTTTCCTTGACATTTTTCTTTTGATCTAAAGTTACTTTTAAAGGCCGTATCGCTGCATACATTTCTTTAAACTTGTTTTTTTGCGTGAAATATTCTTCATATGAAGCCAAATTGCTTTTCTTGATAATAAGGCAGCTTTTTTCGACGTCAGGCTTTGCGTTTAAAATTTCGTTTCAGCTATCAAGGCTATTAGGTTGGCTTCTACGTTCAGCTCTTAGCGTTCTTTCTTCAGTTATTTCAAGTTTGGCTAGTTTTGGCTGGGCTGAAAGCTTGCTTTCTTCTTGAATTCTTTTTACTTTGATTCCATTCGTTAGTATTCTTTTCATATAGAATTTGGAAAAATTAATTTTTTATTTTTAAATTTTTATTAATTATAGACAGAATAGGTTAAAATTTGATCTTTTATCCTTATTACTCGTTTCTGGCTTTGCAACCGTATTTTCAAGTGCTGACGTATTTGGATCAGTTTTCGCTGATTTTTTGTCAATTGCAGGAGTGAGTCCTGTGCAAATTTTGATTTTATTTATAAGCTTAGCTTTTTGATGAGAAATTGCTAAAAACGAAGAGTCACAGCTTTGAGGCATGAAGATTGAAAAGTTGTTAGTATCTTTGACAGAAAAACTGACACCTCTGGGTGATGGAGAAGTTGTTTTGTTCCGGTGCATGAAAGGAGAGTGAGTATTATGTTTTCTTTGAATTTGCCTTAATTTTTTTAATTTAATTAATATTTTTATTTACTCCCCCTTTAAATTAGAAAAAGCATCGGCAAAGTATAGCTTATATCCCTTTATAGATTTCTTTATCGAGCAAAATGTACTGGATTATTGAACGACCAAGAGAGACTCTATTAAAGGAACGGGCTGGATCAAAAAATGGTGACAAGTCTGAAAAAAGTTGACAAGTAAACGCGCCAAATTTTTTAAAATGGATTTATTATTAAAATAATTTAAAACTTAAGATACCAATTAGACAGAAGATATAATTACACATTATATATTGGCTTTAAATATTTTGATTTTATATATATTTAAATTTAATAATAGCTGTAAAAATCAAAAACTTGCAACTCAATGTGCATTTTTCCGGCTCGATAGAATTTCTTTATTTTATGCTAATTTATTTATGAAGACTAGAGCTATAATTTGCAAAGTGCGTGGCTTGTGATTCTCAAATATACAAAGTTCTTATCGACTCATATGATGTGTACTTAGCAAAAATTCAATATGGCTTATAAGTGAAAATCAAAAACTTGCAATTCAATGTGCATTTTTCCGGCTCGATGGAATTTCTTTATTTATGATAATTTATTTATGAAGACTAAAGCTATAGTTTGCAAAGTGCGTGGCTTGTGATTCTCAATATATACAAAGTTCTCATCGACTCATATGAGAAGTACTTAACTTACAAGTGAAAATCAAAAACTTGCAACTCGATGTGCATTTTTCCGGCTCGATAGAATTTCTTTATTTTATGCTAATTTATTTATGAAGACTAGAGCTATAATTTGCAAAGTGCGTGGCTTGTGATTCTCAAATATACAAAGTTCTTATCGACTCATATGAGAAGTATTTAGCAAAAATTCAATATGGCTTACAAGTGAAAATCAAAAACTTGCAACTCAATGTGCATTTTTCCGGCTCGATAGAATTTCTTTATTTTATGCTAATTTATATATGAAGACTAGAGCTATAATTTGCAAAGTCCGTGGCTTGTGTATCTCAATATATACAAAGTTCTTATCGACTCATATTATGTGTACTTAGCATAATTAAATATTGATTAAAATTAAAATATCTTAAGTTTTAAATTATTTTAATAATAAATCCATTTTAAAAATTGGCGCGTTTACTTGTCAACTTTTTTCAGACTTGTCACCATTTTTGGACATGTCACTTTTTAGCACTTCCTGATATAGATATCCAGCCCGTTCCTCTAATAGAGTCTCTCTTGGTCGTTCAATAATCCAGTACATTTTGCTCGATAAAGAAATCTATAAAGGGGTATGAGCTATATCCATTTTTTGAGTACTTAAACCCCCTTTAAATTGGAACAAAAATTGTTATCCAATAGGGATGAAAATACTATTATATAAAAATTAGTTTTGATTAATTTAATTATTTAAACAGTTTTTCACACTGAATCGATTAATTTTTCATAAAATAAATTAAAAACCAAGTATTGTGCTCAATTATATTTTTTAACTCCCCCCCTCCGTGAGTAAACAAAATCATTAGAAAAATCCCTATTTTTTGCTTAAAAAACCCACCCTCCGTGAGTGAACAAAAATTTTTTTTAATAGAAAAGTTTTTTACTCCCCCCCCCCCCCCTCCGTGAGCGAACAAAACTATTAGAAAAATCGCCATTTTTTGACCAAAAACCCACCCTCCGTGAGTAAACAAAAATTTTTTTAATAGAAAAAATTTTAATGGAAAAAAATTTTGATATATAAGTGATAATTAGTATAATGAAATCTAGAGCTAATTCTGTTTAATTTTAAACAAATTGCGTTTTAAAACATAAAATTTTGCAAATTAAATTAATATTTGCTTCCCAATTTTTGCAAATTAGGATTTTTTTAAATTTCGAAAAAAATATTTTTTATAAAATTTATATATAAATTGTTTTTAAAAAAAAAAATTAACCCCCCTCCGTGAGCGAACAAAATTTTTTTGTTCGCTCACGGAGGGGGGGGGGGGAGTTAGGAAAAAAATTTTGATATATAAGTTATCATTAGTATATAGAAATCTAGAGCTAATTCTGTTTCATTTTAAACAGATTGCTTTTTAAAACTATAAATTTTATAAATTAATTTAATATTTGCTTTTCAATTTTTGCGAATTAGGATTTTTTTAAATTTTGAAAAAAAAATTTTTCTATAAAATTTATATATAAATTTTTTAAAAAACAAAAATTAACCCCCCTCCGTGAGTGAACAAAACTTTTTTGTTCACTCACGGAGGGGGGTAGTAAGATTTTTTTATAGAATAATTTAAATATAAAATTTCGTTTTAAAAAGCATAGTAACCCCTTTTAAATTGGAGCAGGAATTTTTTGTTCCAATTTAAAAGGAGGGGGAGTTAATAAATAAGGAATACGAACTGCTTTGTATTTTGGCATTTTTAATGAAACAGATGAGCTATAAATTTTGAAGTGAAATATACAAAAGATCAGTAAAAAAGATATGAATTATTTTAGAAATTTTTGTTAATAAGAAAATGAGTAATCCATGGGCTGTAAAAGGAGGTTCAGCTACTTTAAAAGTGGTCGACACAGGAGGGATGGGAGACTACTGCAATTTTCTTGATAATTTAGAAAGCACAGAAGCAAGCCCAGAAATTTCAGATGAATTAATGGGAAAGCAGGCTCATCTCTTAGAGGTAATAGACGAGTGTGAAAAATACGCAATTCAGCTGAAATGCGAGCGAGATTTAGTGAAATTTGGAGAGTTTTTAAACAAGCAGCAAGTTGACATAAAAATTGAGCTTTTATCGAAAACTTCAAACTATTTGAAATTAATTAAACAAAATCGGAAAAAATTGATCCAACACATCTGTGAGGAAAGCCAAGGGGAATTAGTGGTCGAAGAAGACATGCAAGACAGCTTTATTAGAATCATTGAAATTGCTCAGCACGACTCTCATTATTATTCATTATTGAAAAAATCAAATGCTATTCATCCACAGACTTTGGAAAATACTAAAAGCAGCTTAAATGAGATAAAGGAAAAATTAGATGATTGTGGAAATAGGTCAAAACGGCTTTTTAACCAAATTACAGCGGCAGAAGAAATCTTGTCTTCAAAAAATATTGCATTGTAAAGAAATAATTAAATCATTTCAATGGTTTGGTGATTGTTAAAGATGAATTGCTAATTTCATGTGTATATATAATTTCCTATAAAATATTTGTTGGTTTTTTATTTTAAGGACATTTCGTTAACATTGACCAATTTTTCAGTTAAAGTTTTGCAATTATTTAAAGCATAAATTCAAAGCAAATTTTTTTAGAAGCTAGAAAATCAGTTCTGCATAAATCATTAGCATAAAGTTTTCTTTACCCAAAAATTTTATCATCACCTTAACAAACCTTCGAACTTCCTTATAACAGTTCAGTCAGATTCTTTCAAAATTCCCTTATGCCATATTTATCCGCAATGCAACAAAGATAAATTTAGAACGTTAAATGTATCGTTATAATTAAAATGTCAAAGCTTTTCTTAATTGCTTGCCTTGCAGTCTGTTCATTTGCAGCCTTATCTGAATCTCAAGCCTTCTTACAAGCAGAAACAGAAGTCCTTGAGCCAGTTATGGAAGAAGCTTGGGCCGAAACACAAGAATATCATCCTGTCACATCAACCAAAAACGGTGCAGAAATCCTAACGATTTCCAATATGAGCTATGAAGATATTATTGCCTTTAGTGATGGGATCTGGAGAAGCGTAGAAAGCGGAGAAATCAACCCAAGACAAGCTAACAAAATGTTCGAAGATGAAACTGGAGTCAATGTGATCGATTTCATGAAACAAGGAGGAGAGGTTACTTTCCAAATCTAATTAAAATAATTTTGTTTACTGGAAATGAGTTTAATTAATAAAAATGAAAAATTTCCTGACTCCCCCCCCCTCAAAGTTCGACCAAGATATAGGGAAAATTCCTATTTTTTTGGAAAATTAACCCCCCTCAAAATTCGACCAAGACCTATATAAATTTACTAGGAAAATAAGCATTTTTCAAAAAATTTTAATCTATGTGGGGGTGAGCTTGCGATTTTTGCATTCAAGTTCTAAAAAAGCATTAAAAAACCATCTTGCACTATTTTTTCTAACCCTTACACCCTCTCAACCATACAGAAGAATATGATAAATATTTTTTTTTTTTAAACTACTAACTCCCCCCCCCCCCCTCCGTGAGCGAACAAAAACCATTAGAAAAATCGCCATTTTTTGACCAAAAACCCACCCTCCGTGAGTGAACAAAAATTTTTTTTAATAGAAAAAATTTTTAATGGAAAAAAATTTTGATATATAAGTGATAATTAGTATAATGAAATCTAGAGCTAATTCTGTTTAATTTTAAACAAATTGCGTTTTAAAACATAAATTTTGCAAATTAAATTAATATTTGCTTCCCAATTTTTGCAAATTAGGATTTTTTTTAAATTTCGAAAAAAATATTTTTTTATAAAATTTATATATAAATTTTTTTTAAAAAAAAAAATTAACCCCCCCTCCGTGAGCGAACAAAATTTTTTTGTTCGCTCACGGAGGGGGGGGGGGGGGAGTAAGTTATATATATAAAAAAAATTCTATATAATTTTTTTTAAAAAAATTTTTCTTAACCCCCCTCGAAGTTCGACCAAAAAAATCTTGGTCGAACTTCGAGGGGGGGGGAGTGAAGTCAGCGGAAGTCTAAAATAAAATTAAAATGCTAGCGAGAAAGGTGTGATATTGATAAAATTGAAAACAATTACTAATAAGTTAAACTATTGGAAGTAGATTGATTGAGAAATACTTTAATTAACAATTTAAAATGGTATTAAAAATCAGCATAATAAAGATATAATAACGAAGAATGATAAAAAAATCGAAAATAGTTATAGATAAATTTTCTTAATTCACTCACGGGGGTTAATTTTGCTTTTTTAAAAAAATTTATATAGAAATTTTTTTTTTTTCGAAATTTAAAAAAATCCGAAATCGCAAAAATTGGAAAGCAAATATTAATTCAATTTGCAAAATTTATGTTTTAAAAAGCAATTCGTTTAAAATTAAACAGAATTAGCTCTAGATTTCATTATACTAATTATATGATTTATATATCAAAAATTTTTCTATTAAAAAAATATTTGTATACGGAGGGTGGGTTTTTGGGCAAAAAATAGCGATTTTTCTAATGGCTTTGTTCACTCACGGATGGGGGAGGAGTAAGAGCTTTTATTATCGCTTGACTTGCCATTTCCATTTATTTTTATTTTAATTTAAAAAGTGAAATAAATAGATCGTTATTAAAATTATGGCATATTAGTTTTAATAGAACTTCTTTCACTAGTACGAAGATTTTCCATTTTTGTAAGCTTTATCGACGGTTTTTCTAATTTGTGATACCCTCGTTTCAAAAGTTTCATCATTAACCTCTCTGTATTATTAAGTCTTATATTTCCCTCTTATCTAAACGATTAACTCCCATTTAAAATTTTTTCTTTCTCCATCAATCATCACTGCGCTACTCATAATAAAGTATAACCTAGTTTTAACAGCAATCAAAATTAATTTATTATTATAATAACTCATGGCTGCCCCGATAAATAATTAAATATTATTAATTGCCTATTTATTGACCTTCATTGCCAATCATTTAAAAAAAATTTAATTTTTCTTATGATTTCAACCAAAATCTCAGAGTTGACAAATAAGATTTTTCCCTCTATTAAATAAAATATTGACCATAATGCTAAACATATAAATATCATATGGAAGATTATTCAAGTATCGGTGAGCCTTCACCAAGCTACTCAAACTCAATTTCTAACCCAGATCCTTTTAGCTTATACAGCAAAATCCAAGCTCCACCCTTAAACAAAAAAGAATTTAATTCACTACCAAAATTAAATAACAGTCAGCAGCTTGATATCTACCGACTTTTTTGCTTGCACGCCAATTTAAATAACATAATTGCCAAAATTCCAACTACATTATTGAGGATCAGCAACACAAATCTCTGCTATTTAGTGCAAAACAATAAATATGGGGCAATTATTACTCGTTTATGCTCAGATGAAGATTTCTTTGCTGGAGTTCCTGAGAAAAATGGCAATGACAATCCTGTGTGCTGCTATAAAGTCCTTGGGAAACGAACACAATTTTTGTATACAAAAGAAAGCGCAATGAGCCTATGAAGCTCGTCTACAGAAACTTCAGATAAAATGCAAATTTTTATACAGCCAAGGACAAAACCGTCCTCATTGACAAGGGTGCACTGGAGAATTGGGGGAAGGACAAAATTTTTTTTGATTTCTAATAAAACAAAGCCAGTTTATAAGAGGAAAACTGAAGATAAGAGGACAAGGAGTATCACAATGACCCCGAAGAATTTTAGAAGCACCATGAGTTTGTCGATTTTAAAGGGAAATGATAGGAATAGTATTGACTGTTTAACGCCCGCGACTGAAAGATTGGTGGTGGATCGATGTCCTTCACTCAAAAATTTTCGAAATTTAGGAAATTCAACTGATCGATTTTCAGCGGAAGAGCAAGTTATAGAGACAAATCAGAATCCTATTATAAACACAAAGGTTTCAGATGGTATATTGGTAATTGAAGACACTGTAAAAGTGCCAGAAATTGAAAGTATGCTAGAAAAAATTATCAATTTTTTGAGAAAGCAGGCTTATAAAGATGAAGAGCTTACTCATTTTTTTTATCAAAAATAATTTTAGCTTATGAGGCTTATTGATACAGTTTTAAGATAATTATTAAATTAATTTATTTTAAAAAAATAATTATACAGAATTTTAGGACTTTTTATTTTTAGTTTACGAAGAAAAGAGCTAGAGAAATCACTTTTGATTTTATATATGGAAAAGATAGAAAATGAGTGTTTTTAGACTGTGTAGAGGTTTCGCTGAAAAATAGCGAAATTAAACTAGAGCTAGGAGAAATCTTTATCATTAGTTAATATTATTAAAAAGCTCAGCCGAAACCCCTTATTTACTTTCATTGCGCTAGACTACTAACTCGCCAGTCTGCTCATTGCTTTGCTCTGTGCTACTCCATCCGCTTTTATTTTTTTCAATAAAAGTTCTTCAAGATACCAACCTAAGGTGGCTTATCCTGAAGTCAGTAGGCCCGTGTCACCATGCCGCGCATAAACAGATTTTCTTTCCACGGAAAAGTCGAAAATATATAAATTTCTGGTCAGATGTTGATAAAATGGAAAACTTGAAGCAGCATCACGCTAGGTAAATTTTTCGATTGGCCCAGAACTTCTAGTAAACTCTTTCCAGCTCGATTCCCATTTTTCTCATAAGGCAAATCTACCTCAGAATTAGATCTTTGGCTGATAAGTTCAGCATTCAGCCCGGTCTGTGTCAGCAAAATCTTACTGGATACAAATCAGGCGCCTCTCTTCCTTCCTCAAGTTCCTTTAAACTAACCTACTACACGAGTTAATAGGCCAGGCCAATTCGCCATGCCATTTAATATATATTAAATAGGAGGAATCAATTTAGGAGAAGTTTCACAGGTAAAACGAGCTATCTCTTTTCCTGATACAAAAGCAGAGACTAATTCAGACTTTTTAAAAGCTCTGAATATGGATCAAAGCCCCGAAATCACTATAGAAGGTGCAGTTATGTACCCTTTTATGAAAAATTCTCCTCCAAGACCATCAAAAACAATGCATACTCCTCAATTGCCACCAATCTCTAACTCAAAGCACGTAAAAATCGAAGAAAAATCCGACCCAGCCATGACCTTAAAACCCTCAAATTTAGCGAGAATTAAAAACCTTAAGCAGCAGAGCTTCAAAGTTTACGAAAAACGGTCCTCGACCAGAAAACGTACGATAATTCTTCAGGACCCTCAATTAAAAAAATCTAAAACTGAGGATTTTCACGATAAAAATGATTTTTATAACACTTCAAAATCCCTATGGGACGATACCTATGACGTTCATATAAAAAGATGCTTTATGGACGCAATAAGAAAAATCGACGAAATGAATATGAATACAGAGCTACTTAAGGTAAAAAGCCGAAATTTGGTCGAAACTTATGGAGGGGACGATTTTTGAAACAAATTTATCATGGCTTTATATAAGCGAATTTTCTCAAGCGAGGAGCTTACTTCGTCCCTCCGTGAGCGAGCAAAAAAACCTTTAGGTGGATTAATTATTTTTTTAAAAAATATTCAAAATGCTTTTAAAGCAAATATTAATTTAATTTGTAAAAATTATGTTTTTAATACAAACAGAATTGCTAGATATTTAATTACAATAATTATCACTTTTATATCAAAATATTTTTTTTCAAAAAAAATTCAAATATTAAAAATTTTTTGTTTGGCTCACAGAAATTGGGATTTTTCCAATGGTTTTGTTCGATCACCGAGAGATGGGAGTTAGTAAGTATTTTTCAAGCTCAAACCTAAAAATGATTACCAAAGGGATGCTGAGGGTGTTTAATGGATGCGCTACCTTTGAGTTTAGAAGAGAAATAAGGCTAGCTCATGAGAAAATGGGGATCACAGAAAGAGAATTCAACCTTTATTCTCAGCTTTTTGAAGACACCCTTACACAGTTTGGTATTAATGAAGTAGACAAGCACGTGATTATGACACAAATCCGGTCTATGAAATGCTTGATTTGTAAAGCGCAAATGCCATAATTTAATTTTTATCTTATTATGTATAAATAAAATTAAATTAATTAAAATATTAACTCGGTTTAATTTTTTGTTTTCCACAATAATTAAAATTTTTGTTTAAAAAATTAAAAATCTGCGTTAATTTAAGGATCAAACCTTTTGCGTATCTTTCAATTATCTTCTCCAGATAAATTCAATAACACAATGAAAATTTAGGCAAATACCAATTTATCAGTCCAAGTCTCTTTGGAATCGCTTTAAATCAAAAGAACTTTTTAAAGCATTGCATAATCTTAAGGCAAATAATTTTTGGCCTTATAATTCAATTTTCATATGAAATCTTCAAGCGGCAATTAGTATTATCCCACTTTATAGTAAGAGCAAATGGCAGAAACGGATAACCTAAATTAAGCGTTTATAATAAAAACATGAAAGCTATGATATTTGTTGTTCTCTACCTAGCTGCCTTTAGTGCTGGAACAGAAGTGCTTAAAGGTTCTTTTTTACAGAGAGACGTCGAGAATCTTTCTGAGTCCTTTATTCAAACTGCTTTAAAGTCAACAACTGAAGAAAACTTTAATGATATGAGCCAAATACAATCAAATGTCTTTATAGAAAGAAAAGCAACTAGCTATGACCCTGATGCTATAAAAAGTAGTAGTTAATTGAAACCAAAATACTTAAATAATTATATTTTCAAATTATATCAGGTTTTGATATTAGATGAATTTAAAATTTTTCATTAAAATGTTCAGTAGATAAACGTATGGTGTTTTTCTTATTATCAATAAAGCATTAAGCTGATTTTTAATAAATTTAAGAATTTTTATAAAAATTTTAAATTTATACTGAAATTTTGATATCTTTATGAAATCTAGATTTTTAGTGGAAAGGTTATCTGGTGTTTTCGTTTAATTAATAGAATTTTTGGCCTATTAGAATAAACTTAAAATAAAGCAAAAAATTTTATAAAAAATTTTTATTGTGTGACATATTATACTATTAATAGAAAATATGCTAATTTTTTATCTTTTATAGTCACTAGTCATTCCTTATGCTGGCTAATATACCTTTTATATATAGAACTTATACCTTAGCCTTTAAAATTAATAATAAAAATTATTTAACCAGATTCTTCACTTAACTGCTGCCCTTATAAGATATGCTTCTCCAGCTTGTAGTAATAAATATGAGAGTATTTCTAACTGGTGCTACTGGGTCAATCGGAAGCTCAGTCCTCAAAAGTTTAGTTGCTGCAGGCCACGAGGTCACTTGCACAGCCAGAAGTGACCAAAAAGGCCAAGAAATCGTCCAGAAAGGCGGCCACTACATCATTTTCGAGCTTTCCCCTGACTCCGTCTCCCAGCTGTCTGAATTATGCGTCGGCTACGATGCTATAATCCACACAGCCCTCGTTCTAAACGAAGAAGGCGTAAGGACTGAACACCTTTTAGTCCCAGCTCTCATAGCAGCTGCCAAAAAAACAGCTGAAACCAAGCCTGTTGTCCTCCTTACCACCTCAGGGTGCATGTGCAATGGCGAAACTCAAGGCCCAATGGACGAAGACCATGATGATACATCTAGATCTCACCCGTGGGTTGCCTTTAAGCCAACCTTGGAAAGGATGGTCATCAACGCCTCTGCTGGAAATTTCCATGGCTGCGTCATCAGACCTGTCTGGGTATATGGAAACAGCTTTGTAGATCAGTGGGTCAGAGAGTCCAAGGCAAAAGGGAAAATCATTGCAGCTTCAGGGAATAAGCACGTCTCGGTAATCCATACTGATGATATTGCGGAGATGTATAGAGTCTTGATTGAGAATAAAGCTGTAGGATTGTTCTATGGGTCTGAGCAGCCAATTCAGGTGGAAACAATTATTGAGAAGGTTTCTGAGGCAATTGGAGTTACTGATGTGGAGAGATATGACAATGTGACGGAGGTTCCGAATTATCCATGGTTTGCATTAGCACATACACTTGATTGCCAATTGATATCAAAGAGAATAAAGGATCTCTATGGGTTTGTCCCAAGACATAATTTCTTTGAGTGGCTCCGCACAGAACAGTTCTAATTATTTAAGAGCTATCCTTCATTTCTAAAATTTTGTGTTTTTCTATAATAAAATTGTTTTTCAAATACCGTTTGGGTAATATTTGTCATAAAATCT
This sequence comes from Blepharisma stoltei, assembly GCA_914767885.1. Taxonomy (NCBI): domain Eukaryota; phylum Ciliophora; class Heterotrichea; order Heterotrichida; family Blepharismidae; genus Blepharisma; species Blepharisma stoltei. The sequence goes on along the minus strand of CAJZBQ010000022.1, from coordinate 37,215 downwards.
CATATTTATTGACAAGTTATACAATAAAAAGACTTAAAGAATAATTAAATATTATTTATGCGGTTATCGCTCTGGAAAAGGGCAAATCAATTTTACAAAAATTGCCTTTAAAAATTTTCATTCCACTTTTTTCTATATTCTAAAGGCAGATAATTAGAAGTGCTACTAGAGTGATGCTTGATCTCTGCTACAGCGAAAAGATTGCATATTGGAAATCTCCCTTATACTCTCAAGCTTTCCTCTGCTTTTAGCATTTTTCATTTTCAATATCCTATAATTCATCGATCTGATAATCATCTTCTTCATATTCATCCATTAGCTCTCCTGCTCAATAGTCTTCACATGTCTCCTTCATCTACAAGCCTCTATCATAATCCTCTCCTACAAAATTCTCTTCAAGATAGCCACGAGCTAAGATTGGTGTATTGTCTTCATTCAAAAAAACTTACACTCAAGGTTTGGACTGCGCCATTTGGTTGCTGCCTTCATATTGTATCATAATATGGATTTACAACTGTAATTTTTGGGCTCTGAGTATATTTTCAATTTGATTACTGTTTCATAAAACTTCAAGTTCAATAAATTAATAATTATAAAATTAAATAATTGATTAATTAATTCTTTCGAAAGTTTGCATTGATTTTTTATTTTAAAAATTGAAAGAGTTTTTATCTAAAATAAAATAATAAATTTCTTAAAAAGTCGGTTTGTTTTATCATAAAATTCTTTTTATTTAATTGGCTATCTTTTTTGCAATTATTGACCAGTGTAATACTTAATAGCTTCACCTAATTTTTTATAGCTTATGGAATAGGATTTTAGGCAAATTTCTGAAGCTTCATATATTTATCTATAAGGATAATAGGAAAATCAGAGGAGGAGCAAATTACAGATTATTAGGCTTAATGAAATGCCATTTGATTATTTATTACTAAGCTCTTAGTTTATGGCTTTGTAAAATCAGGATGTGCTTGTAAACATAAGTATTCATTATCTGATAATATTTGTTTTCGCATGCTTTAAGCAACTATTTTTTATCTATTATTATATTGGTAAGTTTATTTAAAAAGTTAAAAATTAAACTGATATTTCATGGGAAAAAAATTCACGCTGCTTTAAATTTCCATGCTGCTAATAAAATATAAGCAATTTTTCATAAATCTGTAAGACTATTATTATGTTTTTTGAGGAGTTAAAAAAGTTTTAAATTAAACTTGATTTAATAAAGCCTGTAAATAGATATGATTTATTATTTTATGGAAAAATGAGCTATTGGATTTAATTTCAAAATAATTCTTAATTTCCAAAACTAAAATAATTTAGTTTAATTATTTTGTGTTTTAATTAACGAAAATCGAAAATTCGCTTGCACTTTTTATAACTAGCCATAATTATTTTAATAGTTTTAGGTTTTGTTCTTTTCATCTTTACCTAAAGAAATTTTGATAGGCTAAGCTTGATGATAATGCAAATATTCTTTAGCTTGCTTATAAGTAAATAAAATAACTAATTATTTGCATATAATAGGCTTGCCATTTCAGTTTTGAAGCATTTTAGATATTCTTTATAATTTTTTATTCTTTTGTCTATAATCATTTTGGAGAAAATGCGTAATAATTAACAATAAACTAAAACTTGGGATATAATATATTTTCCAGTAAAACATGTTTCAAAGTAATTAAAATTATATTGCCATGAGACTTTCATTGATAACCGTACGGTTCATTTTTGGAATTTTGTGGCTTGTGGCTTGCAATGCGGTGGAAATTATAGCAGTTTCGCCTGATGATTTAGAAGTCAGCACTGAATTGTGAAATGATTCTGATTTTATGACTCTATCTGAAAGTTTCCAATTTTTAGTTGATTTTCACATTTGCAACTACTCCAGTGTTGATTTTTGTGCACAAAAATACCCAAGTTCATTAATTTTGTTGGATTTTTCAACAGACTTTTATATTCAATACTCGCTTTCAAGATTTTGTCATGGTCACCAGTTATAATCAAAAAATGGCGTCATTCGAATTTTCTGGTCTCCCGACCGAAAATTCTCTTCCTAATTTTTTGATTATGAGGATTGGCTTTCCCCAGCGAATTTATCCCGGCGATGACGGGGCTTCAAGTGCCTGTGGTGCGCGACGCAGGACTCCTGTCCCTTAGGGAAATCGAATTTTCTGGAAGGATGCCACCAACCCCAGGCGGTGGAGACTGGGACCTTTAGGGTGTCTGATGGACCCAAATTGGTTTTACCCGTGAGCCGGAAGGACGGCCGTCGAAATCCGAACGTCGAAGCCGATGGGATCATTCAGCCTTGAAGCCAGGTGGTGCACGACATTATGGTGGAGCGGGGAACCCAGAAGCAGGACGGATACTCATGCAGGGAATGTGGTATTGGACGTTAAGCGTGTATTAATATTAAGTAAGTAAGTCATGATCACCAGTTAATTCATCTGGTTTACCAAAGCAGCTTCAAATATTCAGATAATTTTACTTACTCAACAATTTCCTCCTTATCAGACCAAATGAAGGCGTTTTTATCATTAATGGACCACTTTAACTGAACTCAAGGTGTCGTTTTTAACAATAAGGAAAATTATCAAATAAAAGAATTTTTTTTTAATTTTTCTTCCTCGTTCTCAATTCTTACAATAGAATCCTACGAAGATATCGAAAACCTTGTAAATCAAACTGTTACTCAATTAGGCGCAACTCTTTACTATATTTTAGTTAGCCCTATAGAATCGATAAAATTGCAAAATGCGTTAAAAAAGCAAAAATTGTTATACTATTTCAAAATAAATTAATTTTCGTAAAAAATATTTTGGCTTCATTTGCAAAAAAGATAAGAAAACATAAGCAATAAAGGATAATCTCATATCCTAAAAAAGAATAATAAGCGATAATGGAATTCTACTTAACCAAGATAGTGCTTATGGATGCAGCATTGATGGATCATTAATTACAACTGAATCCGGAATGGAATTTGTATCTTCTTCTGCTGAACATTACTATCAGTCTATAAAAAATCTTCTAAACCTCATCCTTCAAAACCCAATAGAAACTTTTTCAGATCTCCTATATTTTTTGGAATCAGAGTTTCCAAATCATTATAATAAAGCCAAATATTCTATTGTAAATATTCAGAATGGAAAAAGGGTTGTTATTGGGTCTATTGTAGATCGAAAAATTAATTTTTTTGGAAACTTAACTTTTCTTGGCAGCACTAGTACTCTGCCAGAATCAAAGAAAAAGGTTCTGGAGCTGAGCATAACTGCTGGAACGACCAATCCTGGCGCCGTTCCAAGCACAACAACAAAGCTAGCTGCAATGGGCGCTTTTATAGCTCAAGATGAAATCAATGCAGGAAACGCTATTTTACCTAATTTTCAAATAACAATGTTTAATTTTGACTGCGGAGTGTCTCTATTTAACTCTGAATTTGCGACAGCTTGCTATAAACATGATATTGGCAAAATCGGGCTTTCCCATCTGACTGCTTTTGGTTCTAATGTAGCTATAGGGCAATATCAGGTCTTTAAAAATTTGAGTATAACTGTCCCCAGTATAGGAAGTACCAATGGTGATGGCAGCCTAGCGTCTTCTGCTAATTACCCATTATATGTAAGACTGTATACCTCACTGATCTATAGCAAGTGGTCAATATTACTAAATGCTTTAGGCTGGAAAAAAATCGTTGCTCTCTATGAATATGATACATGAGGAATCGGTGTCTATCAAGCTTTAAATTCTTCAATGCAGAGCGTTGGGATCGATATAATAAACTCTGAAAACTCAAGACATATCCCAGGGAATCTAGATAGAAATGGAGTAAAAAATTATACAAGTGTTTTACAGACAATTATTGACACCCAAGTAAGGCTGATTGTACTTATGATACAATGTCCAATGTGCAATTATGTTATTGAGGCATTTTATGATATGGGATTGAGGAGAGGAGATATAGTGATTTTAGCGGGATCTCAAGATATATTAGCTTCAATTGCCACAAATGATACCTATTTATATAAGAGAGTGGAGCTTGCAATGTCTATGACAAGACTTAGCGTGCCTTATTGAGTAGGAACAATAGGAGAAAAGGCTAAGAATGATATTTCAGTAAAATATAGCGTGGCGACTCCGAATTCATTTGGGTGCTATTATTATGATTCTTTTTACCTTATTGCGCATGCCATGGATTTTATGATAAACAGAGGGTATGATTATACAGATCCTTATCAGTTAATGTTGACTATCAGAAATACCAAATTTACAGGCTGCTCTGGACTTATCAGCATTGGCAAAGGCACAAATGATAGGAATTTTGAGTATTTTTATATTGAGCAGACCAAAGTAGATGGCCAAGGAATACCATATATACATCTAGTAGGGAAACTATGGCCATTTGGCACTCAGCTGATTTCTTATGTAGATACTTTTCTATATCCTGACGAAACTCCTATAAAGCCAACAGACCTCAGAAATGCTAATGAGAAATGCCCATTTCCTAGTAAAGACGTAAAAACCTTTGTAAAAGGACGTATGCTAGTATTTGGGATTTGCTTTACTGTTGGGCTTGTTACAGTCATTATAACATTTTTCATATGGAAAAAATGGTGAAATATTCCTATTGAAGAGCTTCGGGATAAACAAGAAATTTCATTTCAGGATTTTATTGTCGGGGTAACTATAGCTATTGAATTCGTCCAGTTTTGTAATATGGGGCCTGATTTTTCTATTGTGGAACCATTTTTGTTTAGTGTTAGTGATCTATTTTCTATGAACCTCGAGTCTGTATTAAAGCTAAAAAATGGAGTATTTTGGATAATTGTGGATGTGGTTTATGGAGGAATTGCTTTATGAGTTATTCTATGCTTAGTAGTGCTTTATGAACTTGATGAAAAATGGAAGTTTCTATGGATATTTAGGTTGCTAGGCTGGCTTGGAGATATACTTATGCCAATTTTAGGAAATCTGTGCTTTATTCCTTTTGTTTCAATTTGTTTAGATGTATTTCTATGTGATCAGTCTATTGGAGATAATTTTACAGATAGTTTTCTTAGTGTAGATTGCTATTACTTTTGCTGGAAGGATACACACTTGATTTATGCGATTTTTTCATTTTTTGCTTTATTAGCATATGAGCCTTTTGCTGTTTTTTGTAGGCCTCTTTGGCAAGAATTTCAGCCAATTTTACATGTAAAAACACTTCCGTTGTATTTGATGGTAAAAACTATAGTTCAAATAATTATTATTGTTCTTAATATACCCATAATTAAATATGGTATCTTAACGCTTTGCAGTCGTCTACACCGACTTCTTTTGAGCACATATTTAATTATATCCGGAAAGGTTTTGCCATAGCCCAAGGGTGGATTTTATCTCAAGGGAAAGGTTGGCATGAAAGTTGGAAAGAGGGTGCCTTGCAATTTCTCTAGGCAATGCCTGGACCAATGAAGCACTTCACCAGTGAGCGCTTCTGGCTACTTGTTTTCCCTTTTTATATAGAGTCGACGCCACACATCAGCCTCAAGCAAGGCATAAATCCCCGAAGACTTCCAACTAAATACTGGAGCCGAAAGGCAAGGACGAGAGACTGCTGTCCCTGGTGGAAGACTCGGTCGCAAAGCAGTGAATCTCCTTTATGGAGATCTTCAGTGACTGCGTAAAAAATTAGGGCGAGAGCCTTTGTAAGATTAAGATTCATATTAAGTTCTTACTACTCCTAAGTAATAGGATTCTTGCTTGTTCGTGAGGGGTTTTAGAACAAAATTTCAAATAGTAAATTTTATATGAATAGATCGAAGTTTGTTTATTATTGATAATTAAGAATTAGAATTAATTTAAGGTTGTCACCATCAGGGGTCAATTTCCTTCTATTTTTTAACAATATTTCCTATAAAATTGTGGGCTTTTTCATTAATAAGTATGACGCAGTTTCGGTATTTTCTTAACAAAATTTCTTCAAATTTTCAATAGCTAACTCCCCCCCCCCCCCTCCGTGAGCGAACAAAAAAATTTTGTTCGCTCACGGAGGGGGGTTAATTTTTTTTTTTTTAAAAAAAATTTATATAAAAAATATTTTTTTTCGAAATTTAAAAAAATCCTAATTTGCAAAAATTGGGAAGCAAATATTAATTTAATTTGCAAAATTTATATTTTAAAACGCAATTTGTTTAAAATTAAACAGAATTAGCTCTAGATTTCATTATACTAATTATCACTTATATATCAAAATTTTTTTCCATTAAAATTTTTTCTATTAAAAAAATTTTTGTTCACTCACGGAGGGTGGGTTTTTGGTCAAAAAATGGCGATTTTTCTAATGGTTTTGTTCGCTCACGGAGGGGGGGGGGAGGAGTAAGCAAAAATTTACTTATTATTTGGTTGGGAGTTAGTAAAACTCTGCAAAGGGCCCAAAGTGTGGCTCATGGAGTTGTATATGTAATTTTGATGGCTGGCTATGCTATTTTTATTTTTAAAATGAAGCCGTATAACTATGCAAGATTTAGCTGATGGCAAGGGTTGAGCATTACAGGAGTTGTTTGACTGAGTTTTTTATCTGCTATTGGTTTGGGGGTTGGAATTCAAGGGCTTTCAATTCCTCTGCTATGTAGTTGATTAATGGGATGAATAATTTTAGTATTTTTGGGACTTTATATACAATTTAAAAAATTCCCAAGCATGCTAATCACTAAAAGTACAAGGGATACAAGCACACTATTTAGATTTGCATTTACCTTTGGAAATAAATCAAAAAGTTCATTACACTCTATTAATAAAGGCAGTTCACAGCATAAAACAATGCCAATAGGTTAGTCAAGAAATTTAATTATATGTAAATTCGTTATTTTTTAAATCTTATTAAATAATAAAAATTTTTAATATAATCTGGGTATCAAGGCTCATTTAATAATGCTTTATTTATAAAATCCAGCTTATCAAAACTCTGCCTATTGATAAAAAATCTGGTCATAACATTTAAAGCAAAGAAATTATTGGATTTTTTGTGGGGTTGAAAATTATAAGTTTGAGAAATTACATTTTCAATAATTTATTTTCAAAAACTTAACAACTCAAATAAAATACACTTTTAGATTCTTTTATTATTTATTCTGAGAGCTCTGCTAATATATAGCATTATTTTTAATATTTTCTAGTTCGATATACCTTTCACTCGCCTAAAATTACTGATACTTATTCTCCCATATGAGTGGGTAAAAGCATTTGAAAATTATATTCTGAAGAAGTTATCGCCTTTCTGCTGAAAGCTAAGTTTTTGAATATAAATATTATTTCATTTTAGTGTTAATACATAATTAATAATTACTATAATCAAATTTTATATTCTGGAAAATAAATTTAACATTAAATTTAATTTTTATTTAAAAATTAAAACATTTTAAGACAATTTTATAATTGTTTTTATTTAGACTCATCTAATTTTCTTTTTAAATTTATCTATTTATTTTATATACATAAAAATGGTGACGACAGACCGCCCGACCTCTCGACCCTATTTCTTCAACACCAGCAGGCAACGGCCCAGTGATGGAGATTTAGGTGGAAAGGGCCGGTAATCCTTTATGTATAGTCGGGCTGGGTTTTTCTTTGAGCCCGAGGAGCTAATTCTTGGACTGGAGTTTTTCCTCCGGTACAACCATTGGAAGGGCAAGGTCGGCCAATGTTTGAGGGCAATATGACCCTCAGACCCCAGAAGATGGTATTTGCCCACGAGAAACTGGGAGTTTCGACCCAAGTGGTTGGCCCTAGACTCCAGAAGCCATGGAAGTCAAGACTGGTTGTGCGAATCCCTTGTTTGAGGCAACAAGGAGGGTGTCCGCCGAGGCTCCTCTGGGGCGATGAGCGTGTAGGGGTGAGAATCCCCGGCCCTGCAAGGCAAACGGCTTAATCTAATCTAATCTATTTATTTTCACTTTTCTTTATGAATTACTTCATAAAAAAATCTCTTCAAAAATCAATATTTCTTCTCTATAATGATTTTCTTTTATAAATTAATACTTAATTATAAGTTATAAATATTGTCATATCAATTATTTTTGTTCGCTCACGGAGGGTGAGTTTTTGGGCAAAAATATAGATTTTTCCAAGGGTTTTTTTCGCTAACCGAGAGGGGAGTAAGCGAAATTAGTAATTTTTTTATTTTCTTATTTTTATATAATTTATTAAAATGTTTTTTAATTAAATTATAATATTATGATCTATTCCTTAAAAACAGCCGGGTATCTGTTCGCTGAGGGCCTGGCATCTGAGGTATGACCCCCAGTTTCATGCTGAGCATCTTCTATCTTCAGGGTCCCTAATTCGAGTAGGGATGAACATAGTCTAGGGGGACGATGGCCGACTGTGCTCTTTTCAACTCCATGCCACGGGGGGAAAAAAGTCCATATTCCAGGTATCATACCCTGTGTTACGAGAAAACTTCTGCCCGAGTGCATTAAGGATGCTGTGCCTGCTTCTCAACTTGGCTTCTCCACCCAGGTATTGCTTAAAATGTATTAATTTTTTTAATTGACTAATTTCAAACATCATAATTAAATCTGAAAAATAAAGTGAATTTTTAAGTTGTCTCATTTTTTTCAGTAATATATTACTTCTATTGATCAAATTAATTTGAATGGGCTTTATGTTCATAACCGTACACAAGATTTTCAGTTTATTATTTTTATTAGCTACTACAAGCAATGCTATAGAAATTATTCTGCTTTGGCTTGATTATGCTGAATTTAATTTATTTTATAATAAATCTATTAATATCACCTTCCTTTATAATTTACTCTGAAAAAGTATATAGCAGTTTCTCCAGACAATTCTTATAGAAGCTCAGATTTATGGAATGACACGTATTTTATGGACTTATCCGAGAGTTTTCAGTTTATTATCGACTTTCACATTTGCAATTACTCAAGCATCAACTATTGTGCAGAAAAATACCCGAATTCGTTAATTTTACTTGATTTTTCAGAAGACTCTTATATTCAATATACCCTTTTAGAATTTTGCAATTATCATTTTTTAGTCCATTTATAGGCATATCATTAAGATAGCCCGATATAGAGGTCAAAAGTTACCTCTTTGCCCAGCCAACTCAGGCTGGCCGAATCAATTGGAGCTTTTTGACTTCTATCCCTCGCCTATATCGGGCTATCTTAGGGATATACCTATAGTGTATCAGCACAACTTTAAGTATAATGATGGATTGACTTATTCAGCAGTTTCTTCTTTATCAGACCAAATGGATGCGTTTTATTCTTTAATGGAACATTTTAATTGAACTCAAGGTGCTGCTTTTAACAATAAAGAAAATTATGAGATAAAAGACAGATTTTTAAATTTTTCGTCATTCATGTCAATTCTGACTATTGAATCCTTGGAAGATATAGAAAATCTTGTAAACCAAACAGTAGCAAGAATGGGAGCAACCCTTTACTATCTTTTAACATCGCCTTCTGAGTCAATAAAACTGCAAAATGCTCTTACCAAAGGCAAACTTTTGACAAAAGGAAACGGAATTTTACTTAACCAAGAAAGCGCATATGGATGTAGCATTGATGGGTCTTTGATCGTCACTGAAGCTGGCATGGAATTTGCCGAGTCTACTATGGAATATTATGAAAAATCTTTAAAAAGTATTTTAAAACTTATAATCCAAAACTCAATAGAAACTTTTTCAGAGCTGCAATACTTTTTAGAGTCAGAGCTTGAAAATCATTATAATAAAGCCAGATATTCTATTGTCACGTGTCTTCACACGAGGTCTACTCCATAACGACTATTTTTTTTTGGCCTATTTTTTTTTGGCCTATTTTTTTTTGGCCTAATTTTTTTTGGCCTATTTTTTTTTAACCTATTTTTTTTTGGCCTATTTTTTTTGGCCTATTTTTTTTTGGCTAAAGGTGTATTTTATGTTGATTAAATCATTTAAAATGCATTAAAAATTATATTAAAATCATTAGTATAAAATTAGGCCCAAATATTAGTAAAAAATAGCTAAAAAATGGCCAAAAAAAAGTCAAAAAAAATAGGTCAAAAAAATAGGTTAAAAAAAAATAGGCCAAAAAAAAATAGTCGTCATGAAATAGGCCAAAAAAAATAGGCCAAAAAAAATTAGGCCAAAAAAAAATAGTCTTTATGGAGTAGACCTCGTGTGAAGGAACCCTATTGTCAATATTCAGAATGGAGAAAGAGTGGTTGTTGGGTCGATTGTAGACAGAAAAATTAATTTTTTTGGAAATCTAACATTTCTTGGCGGGATTAGCACTGTTCCAAAATCAATTAAAAAGGTGATAGATCTGAGCATAACTGCTGGGACTACCAACCCAGGAGCTCTTCCTAGCACTACAACTAAGCTTGCTGCAATGGGTGCTTTTGTGGCGCAAGATGAAATTAATGCTGGAAATTCAATTTTGCCTAATTTTCAAATATACCAAGCTGCGGAGTACAAGAAATAATAGATAAAACTCTAAAAATAATTGTTTTGAATATATCGCGCTAAAGGAGTACTCAAAAGCAGTTATCGGGTATATCAATGTTTAATTTTGACTGTGGAGTTTCCCTCTATAATGCTACATTTGCTTTTGGTGAATTCCAATGATTGCAAACTTTTGATAGTATCCATTTCATCTAAAAACATTTAGTCAAAAATTTTTTAAATGCTAACCATTTGGCTGAAATTTAACGGTTTTGTATGGTATCAAAAAAAACTTCAAAAAATTTCCTAGGAATCAAAAATCCACAATTATTTGGCATAGAGCCATTTGCCACAGCTTGCTACAAGAACAATGTCGATAAAATTGGCCATTCTCATCTCACTACTTTTGGATCAGCAGTAGCAATTGGGCAATATAAGATTTTTAAAGCTCTAAATGTGACAGTTCCCAGTATAGGAAGCACTAATGGTGATGGTAGCTTAGCTTCTTCTACAAATTACCCCTTATATGTCAGACTATACACATCACTGATTTATAGTATACATTTTTGTAATAAATCTACCAATACAACGCTTCTTTTATCAATTACCGAATTGCCAAAAAATGTTATAAATGGTCAATATTGCTAAACGCCTTAGGCTGAAAAAACATTGCAGCCCTTTATGAGTACAATACCTGAGGGATAGGTGTCTATCAAGCCTTAAACATCTCAATGCAAAATGTTGGGATCAAAATAGTCAACCCTGAAGACTCAAGGCACATGCCTGGAAATCTTGACCGAAACGGTGTAAAAAATTATACCAATATTTTCCAGACCATAATTAACACCCAAGCAAGACTTATTGTAATGATGCTGCAGTGTCCAATGTGCAATTACGTGATTGAGCTTCTTTATGATATGGGTTTGAGGAGAGGAGATATAGTGATTTTAGCTGGCTCCCAAGATGTCTCAGCCTGCATTGCTACAAATGACAGCTATAGAAATTGCCCGAGGATGGCGCTATATTGCGCCATCCTCGGGCAATTGGAGACACGGCTCCCACACGGGAATTGTGTTCCACGTGTGGAGCCATTTTTCCACGTGGGAAAATGTGGATTCCACACGTGGAAAAATGGCTCCACACGTGGATACGGTTCCCGTGTGGAGCCAATTTTCGCTTGCCCTAGGATGGCGCCATATAGCGCCATCCTAGGGCAAATCCTATATTTATATAAAAGAGTAGAGCTGGGGGTGTCTATGATAAGATTAAGTGTACCTTATTGGGTAGGGAGTATAGGGGAAAATACTAGGGATGGGATTTCAGAGAAATATAATATGACTACTCCTAATTCGTTTGGGTGCTATTATTATGATTCTCTGTACCTTGTGGCGAACGCCTTGGATTTTATGATAGATAGAGGGTATGATTATGCAGACCCTTATATGCTGATGTCGACTATTAGAAATACTAAATTTACTGGCTGCTCTGGGCTTATTAGTATTGGGAAAGGAACAAATGATAGGAATTTTGAGTTTTTTTATATTGAGGAAAATAAAAATAGATGATCAATTAATAAAAAAAGGTTAAATTTGGCTATAAGAGGGAAACCTACTAGCCTTTACCTCGTTTGGCTCCAAAATAGCCTCCTCCTCGCCCCACGAGACGAAAGAGGGAAATAAAGGCTGCCGTCTTGAATTTCGGATCTGAACCGCCTTTATAAGGGATTAGCTCCCTAGGGCAGAGAGACTGTCTGCAGAGTGCCCTGATAGCCTCAAAAAACCATTTGGTAGGCAAAACCTGTCTAGTCCATCTGGCAAGGACAAGATAACATTTGGGGGAGAAGCAAACTTCCCTCCTCAGCAAAGCATCCCCAAGCCTGAAGATCTAATTCAAAATGAACAGAGGTCCTGTTTTCAGCTTCATCAGGATGGGTCCTACCTGCTCCATAGTGAGTGCGCCTCGGAGTCCAATCTCCATCAGCGCCATTATTCGTTTCTTTAGATGATCAAGGGATACCTTATATACACCTTGTAGGAAAATTATACCCATTTGGCACTCAAGTCATTAAATATGTAGACACTCTGATTTACCCTGATGGGACTTCCATAAAGCCAACTGATTTCAGAAATGCCAATTACAAATGCCCATTTTCCAGCAAAGAAGTCCAAACTTTTCCTAAAGGTCGTATTTTAGTATTCGGAATTTGTTTTACTATTGCATTTATCACAGTGCTTATAACATTTTTTATATGGAAAAAATGATGGAATATTCCTATTGAAGAACTTAAAGAAAAAAAAGAAATTTCCTTTCAGGATTTTGTTGTGGGCGCTACAATAGCAATCGAGTTATTCCAGTTTTGTAATATGGGGCCTGATTTTTCTATTGTAGAACCCTTTTTGTATAATGTCAGCGATGTGCTTTCTATGAATTTAGAGTCTGTTATAAAGCTAAAAAATGGGGTGTTTTGGATTGTGGTTGATGTGGTATATGGAGGAATTGTGCTATGGGTTATTTTGTGCTTGGTCGTTTTATATAGACTTGATGAAAAGTGGAGATTTTGGTGGATTTTCAGATTTTTAGGCTGGCTTGGGGATATACTTATGCCGATTTTAGGAAATTTGTGTTTTATTCCTTTTGTTATACATAAAATGGCCGGAGACGAGCGACCCGTCCTTCCGTGGCGGGTGTCCTTATGTATACCGGACGTGGTTTTTGGATGCGGAGAGCTACTCAAGGAAAGAGTTAGCCTCGAGGCGAGAGGCCCAGCCCAATTTCCGCTGATTTTGGGACTTGACCCGGGCAGCAGTTTTTCGCTTTCTTTTTGCCAGTAGCGCCGAGACCAGACTCGGTGTCCGAAAGAGGCAGGGTGAGTTACCTGCCTAAGCTACTTGGTGGCTTAGCCCCGAATCCCGTAAGGGGTTGAGTTTTTTCTTGGAGATAATCCGGGAAAAAGGGGAGGCGAAGCTCGACACAGATCTCAAGGGCGCAAGTCTCTCCAGTCGAAAAGGGTCCCGATCAAAAGGGGCGATCTGGCCAGAGGCAAGCAGGGTTGGGTAGACTTGGCCTCGAGTTGGAAATTGATGGTTCCCGGCAAAATCCGTATGACCCGGATCAGGAGGGAAATTGCCACTACCGAGAAACCGGGTTTCGGCCCGGGCTCGAAGTGCCTTTAGGGAGCCCACCCCGCAGCGGTTCCGCTGCGGAAAGCGAAGACTTTGGAAGTGGGGACTATAAATACACAGCTTAAATCTAATCTAATCTAATCTATTCCTTTTGTTTCGATATGTTTAGATATTTTTTTGTGTGACCAATCAATAGGTGACGATTTCACTGATAGCTTTCTTAGCGCAGATTGCTATTATTTCTGTTGAAAAGATACCCATTTAATTTATGCGATTTTTTCATTTTTTGCTTTATTAGCCTATGAGCCTTTTGCTGTATTCTGCCGGCCTCTTTGGCAAGAATTTCAGCCAATTTTACATGTGAAAACTCTTCCATTATATTTAATGGTAAAAACAGTAGTTCAGACCATTATTATTGTCCTCAGTAAGACTCTTCAAAGAGCCCAAAACCTGGCTCATGCAATAGTTTTTGTGCTATTAATGACTGGCTATGCTATATTTATTTTTAGAATGAAGCCATATAACTATGCAAGATTTAGCTTCTGACAAGGACTTAGTATAGTGGGAGTTGTGTGACTGAGCTTATTGTTAGCTATTGGGCTCGGGCTTGGAGATAATGGTCTTTCAATTCCATTGCTATGCTGCTGAATAATTGGGTGACTATTTTTATTATTTTTTGGACTATATGTACAATTTAAAAAATACCCTAGTTTGTTAATCACCAAAAAATCAAGGGATACAAGTACACTGTTTAGATTTGCTTTTACGTTTGGAAATAAATCCAAAAATTCACTGAATGAAATTCACAAAATGAGCACTCATCATAAAACTATGCCATTGGGCTAAGAAATTATATATATCCCTTAAATAAATTTTTATAATATGATAATAATTTTACTTGCTCCATTATAGCTCACCTATTAGTAAAAAATTTATAATAAAGGCTTTAAAGTTATAGTTAAAACTATTGCAGCTTCCTAGATACTATTAACAAAATTAAAATCTCAACTAAACTATAATAAGTCAGACTATAAGATTTTATATTAAAATGAATTTCTGCTGTATCTTATAAATCAAATAATGAAAATGGGATCAATAGTTTCTCAAGTTTTTTGAAAAAAATAGCAATTAATTTTTGAAAAAAAAAACTTTATAATGGGTCTGAAAAAACAATATAGGCGAAGTTGTATCAGCAATTTTAACAATTGGATTTAATCTCAAAAATGTCTGATATAATAGCATTAGCTTTAACATCTGAGATATTTATTGAAAGTGAGGTCATTATGAATGCACTATTATTTAAATTCTGATGGATTATTTTTGTTATCGATTCTTCTGACAGAGAAACGATTGGGAAACTTCCTGAGAACTCTATAATACTTTGAGCAGTGAATATCTCAGAAATAAAGCAAGACTTGCTACCAGTAATGAATCCTCATGAAATTGTAGATAGATGGAATTATTAAAATTTTTTTTGTTAAAAAATTTATATTTGATTACTTTTTAGAAAAAAATTTTATTAACATCCCTTTAAATTGGACAAAATTTTTTGTTCCTATTTAAAGGGGTGAGTCAGAGGAAAAACTGTTTTTAGAAGCTTATTGCAGAAAGAATTAGATTAATTAATAATTATAATATATACTTAAAAAGTATTGATTCAAAAATATAGCAGGTATTTGTGCGAAATTAAAGAAAATTTAATATTTAGCATAAGCAGGTGATTATTATAGAAAATTAATTAGCTTCTTTATTTTAATTTTTAAAGATGTTCGAGATAATTTAATGACAGAATGAGTTGATTAGTTTAAAAGCCTCCTCTCAATCTGAGCACCAAATGAAGGGTTGACTCCTTTTGGATGTTGTAGTCAGCAAGAGTTCTTCCGTCTTCTAATTGTTTGCCTGCGAAAATGAGTCTTTGCTGATTCTGAGGAATTCCTTCTTTATCCTGAATCATGGCTTTGACATTATCAATGATATTTGAGGATTCAATATCAAGGATAATTGTTTATCAGTTAAGGTTTTAAAGAAGATTTGCATGCCACCTCTGAGTCTAACTCCTCCTTACCTGAAAAAGCTTAATAATTTTTTAATTTACAAATATCTTTTTTCATAAAATTTTTAAGCTTAAGTTTAATTAAATTCTCTCGCACTTTGGTGCATTCTAAGCCTTTTTTATTCAATGCTCAGCACAGAATATGCAATTTGCAATATACCGATAGGGCACCCAAATATAAAAACTAGATCAATAATTAGCAGAAATAATGACTCTGACCTTGGAACTAACTCCTAAGCAGCCCTGGCCACAAAAAGCCACATCAGGCATACACAAGGATACCGCTCTTTAAGCATCTTGTAACTGACATTTTATTTATATTCTAAACCATTTTTGTACATATGCCAAAGTATTGCGCAATCTGCTGTGTTTATGAAGAACCAAGCGCTTTCATTACACTCTCATGTGGCTGCACCTTTTGCAAAAATTCTATTAGTCAATGGGTTCTTACCCAAATAGAAAAATATTATCAAGCTGACTTCCAAATCACATGCCCTCTAGGTACTCTTGGCCATACAATGAGTGAAAATGATATAAGAAATTGCCTTGCTGAATATGATTATCAGGTCTATGCGAATTTTTTGCTTAAAAGAGAGCTAATTCGTGATAGCTCTTTCAAACAATGCCCATCAAAGAATTGTGATTACGTAGGATGGGTTGATACAAAAAATTCATGTATGGATACTCTGCTATGCCCAAAATGCAAAACTAAGTGAAAAGATCCTAGCTTAAAGCCAGCGTTTTATAGGCTTAAAGATGATGCTATTAGGATTATACGTGGAGAAAGCGACTTTTGAAGCAACACTTGAAAGGAGATATGGGTGAAATATTGCCCCAAGTGTGACTACCCTATTGAAAAAAGCGGAGGATGCTATCATATGACCTGCATAAACTGCAGGCATGAATTCTGTTGGGACTGTTTGCAGGATTATAAAAATCATATATGGAAGTATTGTGGATTAAATATGCTTTATTGCTGGGGATTTATGGTTATTTTAACAGTATTATTTTTGTGCAAAATTACAATTTTATCAGATACAATTTTAGATTTATTATGATTCATCTTTTGGAAGATTTTATTATTTACTGCAGGGGTTATAGGGATATGGGCAATTTTAGGAAGCATAGGACTAGCAGTTATTTATTTAGATAAAAAACAATGGAGAGTTTACACATGCTGTGAAAAATTTTCTTACTTTATATTCAATTGTGGAATTTTCGTATATTTCTTTTGTGGAGTAGTATTTTTGCAAGACTTCACAATTGAAGTTTTTTTCTTAGCCTTGAATTTCGGAATAAGTTTTCTTTTTATAGTACCAACAATAATTTTGCTATATCAGCGAATTTAAATTATATAATTATATTTATATTCTATATGCATCTTAATAAAAATGGGCTCAATAATCTCTCAATTTTGCGACTTTTTTGAAAAAATCTGGCAATTGATTTTTGAAGGAAAAGAAAAGCGTCTCCTTATGGTTGGACTTAATGCATCAGGGAAAACCGCCATTCTATATCAGCTTAAACTAGGTGACGCTGTATCAACAATTTCAACAATTGGGTTTAATGTCGAAACCATCAGACATAAGAATGTAAGATTCAATATCTGAGATGTCGGAGGAGACCAAAAAATTCGGCCTTTATGAAGGCATTATTATCAGGGCACTGATGGGCTAATTTTTGTCATTGATGGGACTGATAGAGACAGAATTGGGGAAGCAAATGATGAACTTCATAAAATTTTCGATAGTGAAGATATGAAGGAAATTCCTTTACTGATTTTTGCTAATAAGCAAGACTTGCCTGGAGCAATGCGTGTTTCAGAAATTGTGGAAAGATTAAACCTTTATGGAATTAAAAATAGAGAGTGGTATGCTCAAGGATCATGCGCAATTAGAGGAGAAGGACTTTTTGAAGGATTAGAATGGCTTGGATCGATATTTAAAGCTCAGAGGAAAAAACTGTTATTAGAAGCTTATCGCAGAAAGAACTAGATTAATTAATAATTATATTACTTAAAAAGTATTGATTATTCAAAAATATATGATATATTTGTGCTAAATTTAAAGAAAATTTAATATTTAGCATAAACCTGGTGCTTATTATAGAAAATTAATTAGTTTTTCGACTATTTTAGTTTAAAGTTTTAAAGATGTTTGAGATAATTTAATATTTAAAGACAGAATTAGATAAATGAGTTGATTAGCTTAAAAGCCTCCTCTCAATCTGAGCACCAAATGAAGGGTTGACTCCTTTTGGATGTTGTAATCAGCAAGAGTTCTTCCATCTTCTAATTGCTTGCCTGCGAAAATGAGTCTTTGCTGATCTGGAGGAATTCCTTCCTTATCTTGGATTTTAGCTTTGACGTTATCGATGGTATCTGAGGATTCAACATCAAGGGTGATTGTTTTGCCAGTTAAGGTCTTAACGAAGATTTGCATACCACCTCTGAGTCTAAGAACCAAGTGAAGGGTTGATTCCTTTTGGATGTTGTAGTCAGCAAGAGTTCTTCCGTCTTCTAATTGTTTTCCAGCGAAAATAAGTCTTTGCTGATCTGGAGGAATTCCTTCCTTGTCTTGGATTTTAGCTTTGACGTTATCGATGGTATCTGAGGATTCAACATCAAGGGTAATTGTTTTGCCAGTTAAGGTCTTAACGAAGATTTGCATACCACCTCTGAGTCTAAGCACCAAGTGAAGGGTTGACTCTTTTTGGATGTTGTAATCAGCAAGAGTTCTTCCATCTTCTAATTGTTTGCCTGCGAAAATGAGTCTTTGCTGATCTGGAGGAATTCCTTCCTTATCTTGGATTTTGGCTTTGACGTTGTCGATGGTGTCTGATGATTCAACGTCGAGGGTGATTGTTTTACCAGTTAAGGTTTTAACGAAGATTTGCATGCCACCTCTGAGTCTGAGAACCAAGTGAAGGGTTGATTCCTTTTGGATGTTGTAGTCAGCAAGAGTTCTTCCATCTTCTAATTGTTTTCCAGCGAAAATGAGTCTTTGCTGATCTGGAGGAATTCCTTCCTTGTCTTGGATTTTAGCTTTGACGTTGTCGATGGTGTCTGAAGATTCAACATCAAGGGTAATTGTTTTGCCAGTTAAAGTCTTAACGAAGATTTGCATACCACCTCTGAGCCTAAGCACCAAGTGAAGGGTTGACTCTTTTTGGATGTTGTAGTCAGCAAGGGTTCTTCCATCTTCTAATTGTTTGCCTGCGAAAATGAGTCTTTGCTGATCTGGAGGAATCCCTTCCTTGTCTTGGATTTTAGCTTTGACGTTGTCGATGGTGTCTGATGATTCGACGTCGAGGGTGATTGTCTTTCCAGTCAATGTTTTTACGAATATTTGCATATTTTATTATAATAGAACCTATCAGGCAAGCTTTAAATATGGAAGACTAGCCAATCTTATCTTAATTCTTTATAGCACGTTTAACGCCCGCTATCAGGTTGCTCGACCACAGCTCCCCCCACCAGAAAAAACTCTGGACGAATTTCGCACAAGGCCTGCCAAAAGGCAGACTTTGCACATCAACGAGAATGCTAGTCTTGAAGTTTGAGCTTTGACGACTCTTCTTTAAACTCAGGCATTGCTTGGTCTCCACTACCTGGAGTAATTGGCACCCTTCTGGTAAATTCCATTCCCGAAGGTCAGGAGTCGATAGAAAAACCACATGGCTCTTGCTTCTCTAGCATAATTGAGATAAATTCACCAGGGGAAACCAAACCCTCGTAATTAAAATATGCAAAAGATGAATTTTCTATTGGGAGACCAGAAAAATTCGAGCTTCCTTATTTTAATTATGCGGAGACTAGCCAATCAGATTTCAATATTATTCTAAAATGGGAAATTTTCTATATTGAAATCTGAAAGTTTCTGAGGTACTAGAATCTTCTTAATTCAAGTCAGTCTAAAACCTATTTTTTCTAAAGTCAATTTCTAGTCAAATTATCAAAATATCATTAGCAATAAAATTTTAAATTATTGAAATAGAGATTATGAAGAAGATAATTCAGTAAAAACTTAATAAATTGGCAATAACTCGAAAACATTAAAATTTGACTATTTGAGTGTAAATTATTGAGGAACAAGCTAAGAATGAATCCAGAATGAGTCAAGATGTGATCTCAAAATTAAAGGGATGCGTTAAAGGTGGATAAAGAAAGATACCAAGAGAAAGTCAAGAAGTGGCACAATAGGGAATGAACCTAATCATGCATGTCGACAAGAAGGAAGAACATACAATACTTCGAGCAGTGTTCTTGGCCAGTAGAGTTGACACGAGATTTAAGCCAGTGATATCAAAGGGAGAGATTAAACCAAGTCACTATAGGATAAAACAAATTTGGATTACATAATTACTTACTCCCCCCCCCCCCCCTCCGTGAGCGAACAAAAAAATTTTGTTCGCTCACGGAGGGGGGTTAATTTTTTTTTTTAAAAAAAATTTATATATAAATTTTATAAAAAAATATTTTTTTCGAAATTTAAAAAAATCCTAATTTGCAAAAATTTGGGAAGCAAATATTAATTTAATTTGCAAAATTTATGTTTTAAAACGCAATTTGTTTTAAAATTAAACAGAATTAGCTCTAGATTTCATTATACTAATTATCACTTATATATCAAAATTTTTTTTCCATTAAAATTTTTTCTATTAAAAAAATTTTTGTTCACTCACGGAGGGGTGGGTTTTTGGTCAAAAAATGGCGATTTTTCTAATGGTTTTGTTCGCTCACGGAGGGGGGGGGGGGGGGAGTTAGAGAAGAAATGGAAGATATGGGAAATAGAGATAGAAGTAGATATAGAATTGATAATGGAGCAATTACAATTGTGCGATTTGCTAAACCAAATGTATGCTATGGGAAGAACGCTAGAGATTCTAGGGATACAATGTCGCATTTCTTATTCATGGGATATGCTTGGAATGCGCTATTTTGAGAAAAATCCAAAAGATTAAAGAACTAGCTATTCTGGAGGCGAATATAAAATAAAAGAGCGGCAGAGAATTCTTGCACACAAGTCTATCGCTGCAAAACAATGATTAGACCTACTATCATAATTAAAAATGCCAGGACCTCTAATCTTGTGATGATTATTTGCTATCAAAATGAAGTTATGAGAACAACTGAAAGGATCAAGGTTGGGATAAGGAAAATAATAGGGAGAGATACTTTTTTAAAGTTTCTGAAAGATCTGGAGATCTAAAAGTCTGCAATATTTAGGGCGAATGATAGAGAGCTCGAAGATCTTCCATTAAAGAAGTTTATATATACAATCTCATTAAAAGAATAATTAAGTTAATTTAAAATTAATAATCAAATTATCCCATATTTAGAAAGATATAGTATATATTTGCGTAATTCAAAGCAAAATTAAAAATTAACTAAAAATCTAAGCTGCTCCATCATATAGGAATATCAATTAATAGAAAATTAATTTATAAAATCTATATTACAAGTTAGTTTATATATTTTTTTAATTAATTTGGAGTAAATTACCTCCCTCAGTATTTAAAAAAGAACGATTTATAAAATTAAAGACCTCCCAACAATCTCATCACCAAATGAAGAGTTGAATCCTTTTTTATGTTGTATTGAACAATTGTTTTTTCGTCTTCTAATTGTTTCCCTGAGTAAATGAGTCTTTGCTTACTCGCAGGGATTCCATCTTTATGCTGAATCTTGACCTTGACGTCGTTAATGGTATCTGTAGGTTTGACATTAATAGTAATCGTTTTTCCAGCAATTGTCTTAACAAAAATATCATAGTCACCGACTCCACCTCTGAGACTAAGAACCAAGTGAAGAGTTGAATCTTTTTCGATGTTATAGTCTCCAAGAGTTCTTTCGTCTTCTAATTGTTTTCCAGAGAAAATGAGGCGTTGCTGGTCTGAAGGAATTCCTTCCTTGTCTTGGATCTTAGCTTTGACGGTATTTATTGTATCTGAAGAGTTAACAAGAACAACGATTGTCTTCCCAGTCAATGTTTTTATGAATATTTGCATTTTTTTATAGAATGAATCTAATTAGCACGTCTAAATATGGAAAACTAGCCAATCAGATTAAATATTATTCTAAAATGGTTCTTAATATAGTCCATCTTTAATTATTTAGCCAATTTCTTCTATAATTTTTATCTGAGGCCATATTTAGCCAATTCATTCTATAATTTATCCATTTATAAATTTGAAAATTAACTGCAAAGGATATATATTTGACCCCTTTAAAGAGAAAAAGATGAGCCATATCAATAATCCACAAGAAATATCAATTAAAATGGCGTTAAAACTTGCACTCGAAGAGCATAAGAAGATATTTACAGAAAAACCCTGAAATGGTTTTTACTTTTTAGCATAGACTTACATAATAAGAAATTGGAAATATAATTTTATGAGGCTATCAAATGCAATGGGAAAGTGAAGTACTTGAAATCTTTCTAGCGTAAAGCGTATAAAATATAAACGATTGTCAAGCTTATTTTCTCTATATATTGGCTCAGCCAATAGCTAATGTCTAACCTCTCGAAGATGAGTGATCAAAAATATAAAATTTTGCATCAAATCTTCAAATGGGTTGCCAGCCGTGATTATTTTATAAATGAGTTATATCAAGAAAATTTTGAATTTATGAAATTTTGAAATTGCATGATCAGCAAATCGAAAAACTTAAAAGCTTTGCAGGCTATAGAAAAGAATATACAGAGAATTGAGAAAAAGAGAAAGCGAGCAAAAAAAATATCAAGAAAGATATATTGAACAAATAAGGAAATTTTCAATTAATAATTTAAAACATTTAGGCTGCTTTATATAATCTTAAATACAATATACCTAAATTGCAATAAAGAATTCTGCTTCTTTCCCTATTTACTATATGAAAATAGAGAAGCAGTTTCCTCTATCATTGCAAATAGATATATAAACTTGTTAGAATTTTTAAAGAGACTTTCCAAGAATATCCATGCTAATGAGCAGCATAATAAATTTTACATGTAATTTATAAATAAATTTTTAAGCTGATTAAGGATTTTTAACACAAAATTGTAAAACATATTTATTTCAAGACAAAATAAATTGTATGGGATTTTATTGTTTCATAAGTAAATCGCAGAATATATCGGTGAGATTTGATTTGAGACACATTCATAAGATTTATTAAACAATTAGACGTTAGAACAGAACAGAAATATGGAAATTTTAATAAATAAGCTATTTAAATATCATTTTATTATGAGCTGGTGCCTAAATCCTGAAATTCATCCTAAATACCTTTATTGTCCTTCAAAACAGTTCAAGAAATTGAAAGCTCCTTTTAGCCAGTTCAGAAATAAGAAAAATAAATGCAAATCGGTACATTCTGAAACATATTGAGAAATAAAGCACAATATTAGGAAAAATTTTAGGTACGGGCGATTTCATAAGAAAAGGCAAAAGTATAACAATTATGAATGCAGATACTATTCTGATTATTATTATAATTATTACTATAAGCAAACAAAAGATCCAAAAGAAGTTTATGAGAAAAGATTCAATGCAAGCAAAGTTATAGAAACAGTCTATCAAAAAACGATAAAGCTGAAAAACTTGGAAGACGCAATTGAAAAATCTAAAGAAAATAATGGGAAAAAGAGGAAAAGAGTAAAAAAGGATTATGAAGATCGATATATTGACTTAGGCAGAAAATCTTCAATTGATAACCTAATATATCTAACTCCCCACTTCTGTGATCAAGCAAAACCATTGAAAAATCCTTTTTTTTTATGAAACCCATCCTGAGTAAGCGAATAAATATTTTTTATATAAAATTATTATAAAAAAAAAAATATTATGATATATAAGTGATAAATATTAAAAAAAAATCTCTAGCTAATTCTGTTTAATTTTAAATAACTTGCATTTTAAAACATAAATTTTAGAAATTAAATTAATTTTTACTTCTAATTTTTATGGATTAGATTTTTTTAAATTTCAAAAAAAATGAATATAAAAATTTATATATAATGTTTTTAAAATAGTAAACTCCTCTATCTGGCAGTTAGCCCTACCTATCTGGCAGTCTGGCTCTATCTGGAAATCTGGCAGTCTGCAGTCTGCCTCTACTTGACAGCCTGGCAGTCTGGCTTTACCTCTCTCTGTTAGCCCTGTCTGGCAGTTTGGTTCTACCTGACAGATTGGCAGTCTGGCTTTATCAAAATAAGCTTCCAATCTTTTTGAAGTATTAATTTAACTAATTGCACTATAATATATTAGATAAAATACAATGGCTTATGATAGAAATATTGGCAGAAAATGATACATTAAAAAGACTTATATCTATATTGCAAAATTCAATGATTTACAGAGGAATAAGTTCCTGATAGTGAAAAAGCGTTTAATACTCAAAATAAAATAGTATTATTATATTAGTAAACAAAATCTTAATAAATCCCTATAATTCTATAAAAAGCTATATAATTGCAATCAATCATAAAATCAAGTTATTTTACATTTTAAAGTGTTTAAAATGACATCATTTGATAAATAATTTTTAAATTATATAAAAATAAAGACATAAAAGCTTGGAAAGGAAATTTTAGACGTGCAACAAATAAGTTATTTCGCATTTTGAACTAAAATTTGATTATTTCTTTAAAATTTAAAAATAGATATAAATTTTTTAAAGCAAAATAAATATTCGTAAACTCTCTAAATAGCTTTGATTCTATTAATTACGAGATTCAATTAATTTTAATCGCTTATTTTCTAAGTGAGAGGTCACTGCTTTCTAAATAATATCGTTAATTTTTTTTATTTTTGGAGAAATTTTATTTATATTGATAAGATATTTTAATATTATTAAATGCTTTAATTATGTAACATACTTCTTATTAGCTTAATACTGCAAAATTGCTTATGCAACTAAAAATAGAAAGGTAGAATTTGAAGGGAAAACAAGAGAAGTGGAATTGAATTTATTTTTAATATTATAATTATTAAATAATATTAAATTTTCAATTGAATTTGCATTAAAAAATAGATTCTTAATAAACTATTAGTCAAAAAAATTAATTAAGAGGTTTTACGATCAATATATACCTTCTGCACTAAACAAATTACTTTAAAAAATTAACTTTATATTAAATTTAAGATAAGAATTCAATGGATTTATTTATTAATGAAAAAATGACGAATATGTTAGATAATCTGCGTAATTTCTCAATCAATTTTTTTTGCGTTTATATTGTTTTTCAACATATAATTTAATTTTTGTACGTAAATATTTGTTTCTAATTTTAAAAAACATATACAAATTGACAAGTAGATCCCCTTCAATTTTTTATCATTTCTCTATATGCCTATCCTGTTTTTGCAACTACTAATGTTATTTATTATAAAATTATGGAGTATTTTTTAAAAATACACAAATAAAGGATTTTAGCTAAAGATATTTATTTCTAATTTAATATTAGATGGCTATCGTTACAAAATAATATGAATATTCATGAAAGTTCCTATAGAACTTGAGGTAGAGCCTGACTATCAGGAGAGCCGGACTGCCAGACAGAGCCGGGCTGCCAGACTACTAGATTGCCAGATAGAATTAGATAGTGTCAGACTACCAGATAAAGCTAGACTGCCAGACAGAGCTAGGTTTGACCAAATCGCTCCGTGAGCGCAAAAAATTTTGTTCGCTATGGTGGGGGGAGTGGCTTCTTTGTACATGAAATAAAGAATCAGCATGCAATTAACAGAAAAAAGCAATCTTTCATATTAATAAAATATCATCATGTCCTACAAGTAGCTTATAATAAGGAGAAAAAAACATTAAAAATTTTATGTTTTAAAATGCAAGTTGTTTAAAATTAAACAGAATAAGCAAGAAATTTCATTATAATAATTATCACTTATATTATAAAATTTTTTTCATAAAAATTTTTTGTTCGCTCACGGAGGGTGAGTTTTTGGGCAATTTTCCAATGGTTTTGTTCGCTTACGTAGGGGGGAGTAAGCCTTTCTATATAACTAATAAGTATTATGAAAAAGGCTGTTTTCTTTTTAGGAATTTCAGCAGGCTCTGCTTTTTCTGTTTTAAATTGAGAATTTTCTATTCCCAATCCAGTTGGTCCTCCGTATCAAGAACTTCCTAAGCTTCCTTACGAATCTCACCAAAATTCTCACTTTATCTCAAAAATTCCTAAAAAAAATAGGTATAAAATTATTGATAAAAAAAAAAAACTAACCCCCTTCCGTGAGCGAAAAGATTTTTTTGTTCGCTAACGGAGGGAGTAAAAGATTTTCGCAATTTGTTTCCTAGTTTATAAAATGGGTCATGGCTTCATATTTTCTTTGAAAAAAGGCTTGCTATCTGCATAATCTTGTGAGCTGTATCTCTGGTGCATCTTATAGTACAAATTGCATTTTTTATCTTTTTGCAGCTCATCAAATGTTTGTTGGTTTCACATTGATGCATTGCTCTATTTGGTAAGAATTATAAAGGTAGATTAGCCCGAGCCTCCTTCGGCTCGGGCTATATTCAATAGTTGAAAAGATAAGACCAAAGCTCAGGAAATGGGTAAAATTATCTATATTGCCATGGTAGCTTTATTGTAATTCTTATAGCCTTTATTGCTATAACGAGAAAGCGGTTAATGAAAAGAGATTTAAAAGTATCAGATTAGAGCTCAGAGAGCTGTTATGAGCTATAGCTTGAATTTACTTCTCAAGGACAAGCAGCTAATCATGATCTATAAGCTGTAGACGTATGAGAATTAATAAAATAGAACGAATTATACCAAATATAACAAATAGAAGTATCAGTGTAGATCAGAAAATATGCAAATCTCCTTAATTAAAAATAAGCATATTTTTTATATGATTTTTTTTTTTATTTTAAGACTTATCCTCAGCACATCCTAAACTCTAGGAGAGAAAATAGCTTCGCTAATTTTGCTCGAACCAAATGCCATTTTATTTATGAAATGGCATGATCAGCAAATCGAAAAACTTATAAGCTTTACAGGCTATAGAAAAGAGTAAAGAGAGAATTGGGAAAAAGAGAAAGCGAGCAAAAAATAATATCAGGAGAGATATATTGATCAAATAAGGAAATTTTCAATTAATAATTTAGAACAATTAGGCTGCTTTATATAATCTGAACTGCAATACCAATTGCAATAAAGAATTCTGCTTCTTTCCCTATTTACTATATGAAAATAGGGAAGCAGTTATCAGTGGTAACACATCTATAATTGCAAACAGATATATAAACTTGCTAGAACTTTAAAAGAGACTTTGCAAAAATTATCATTAAATAAGCAGTATAATTAAATTTAACATGTAATTTATAAATAAATTTTTAAACATATTAAGGATTTTTAACGCAAAATTGTAAAACATATTTATTTCAAGACAAAATAAATTCTATAAGATTTATTATTTCGCAAGTAAATCGCAGTTAATATCGGCGAGATTTGATTTGAGGCACATTCATAAGATTAATGAAACAATTAGACATTAGAACAGAACAGAAATATGGAAATTTTAATAAATAAACTATTTAAATATCATTTTATTATGAGCTGGTGCCTAACCCCTGAAATTCATCCTAAATACCTTTATTGTCCTTCAAAGCAGCTCAAGAAATTGAAAGCTCCTTTCAGCCAGTTCAGAAATAAGAAAAAAGAAAGCAAATGGGTGCGTTCTGAAACATATTGAAAAATAAAGCACAATATACAGAAAAGATTTAGGCACGGGCGATTTCATAAGAAAAGACTAAAGTATAACAATTACGAATGCACATACTATTCTGGACATTATTATTACTATAAGCAAACAAAAGATCCAAAAGAAGTTTATGAGAAAAGATTCAATGTTAGTAAAGTTATAGAAACAGTCCATCAAAACACTATAAGGCTGGAAAACTTAGAAGGCGCAATTGAAAAATCTAAAGAAAATAATGGGAAAAAGAGGAAAAGAGTAAAAAAGGATTATGAAGATCGATATATTGACTTAGGCAGAAAAGCTTCAATTGATAATCTGATATATCTACCTCCCCACTTCTGTGAGCGAGCAAAACCATTTGAAAAATCCATAGTTTTTGTCAGTAAGCAGATGAGTGTGTTTTTATATAAATTTTTTTTTATGAAAAACAAATTTTGATATATAAGTGATATTTTAAAAACATAAGTTTATGAATTAAATTAAATTTTACGAATAGGGATGTTTTAAATTTCATAAAAAATTGTTATATAAAATTTTTATATATAATTTTTTAAAATAATTAGCCCCGGGCTCAATTGGCAGTCTGGCTCTATCTAGGCTCTATCCGGCGGTCTGGTTCTACCTGGCAGTTTGACTCTGCCTGGCAATCTTTTAGTCTGGTTTTACCTCTCTCTGTTGGCCCTGTCTGGCTGTTTGGCTCTACTGGCTCTACCTAGCAATCTGCTTGATGTGACTGGCTCTATCTGGTAGAAAAAGATTTATATCGATATTGCATAATTTTGTCAAGTCTGCAACATATTCTGTGATTTACAGAGGGATAAATTGCTGATAAAATTGTGAAAAAGAATTTAATACTGAAAATAAATCGAATTAATAAAAGTTACATAATTGCAATCAATCATAAAATCAAGCTATTTTACATTTTAAAATGTTTAAACGAAATACTTTGTTAAATAATTTTTAAATTATATAAAAATAAAGATATAAAAAGCTTGGAAGGAAATTTTAGACGTGTAAAAAATAGAAGTTATTTCGCATTTTTAACTAAAATTTGATTATTTTTTCAAATTTAACAATGGATATAAAGTGTTTAAAGCAATATAGACTCTCTAAATGTTTGATTTATTAATTAAAAGGTTCAATTAATTTGAATCGCTTATTTTCTAAGTGGGAGATCACTGCCTATAGATCTGAACTGCCAGACTACCAGATAGAATTAGATAGAACAAGATTACTAGATAGGGCCAGACTGCCAGATAGAATAAGATAGAGCCAGACTACTAGATAGAATCAGACTGCCAGATAGAGCATAGAGTCAATAGACCCAGCCAGGTTTGACCAACCCCTTCCGTTAGCGCACAATTTTTGTTCGCTATGGTGGGGGGAGTAAGCTTCTTTATATAATTAAAAGTATTATGAAAAATTATTTAATTTTATATTGAGAATTTTCATTCCTCTCGCTCGTATTTCATATAATATCTTAACTCCCATCATTATTGATTGAATCGATCGCTATAGTTCGAACAACGATTGGGGGGAAAATTCTGTAAAAAAAAAAGAGCTTGAGAATTTTTATAATAAAAATTCTTTACATGTATGCGCTAACTATAAGAGGCAGAGTATGTTATATATTAAAAATAGGCTATAAATCTTATTAATACTGTTTTGAAACAATCATATCGTATAGTCTCTAGCTCCTATGGTAATACAGGGATTTTAGCTCAAATTTTCAAATAGGAAATTTTATATAAATAGAGCGAAATTTAGAAGAAAATTTAAAAATGATATGGAAAATATTTTGGAAAAATCAACATATAAATTGACTATTTATAAATGACTAATTTATGATGTGAAAGAGATACAAAATATATACGATCTCGAAAATTATGGAATAAAAATAGATGCTTTATGGAAGATTTACTTGCATAAATTTGATACAAAAATAAGAAAATCAAATAATCTATACAATAAGTTAGAAGAAAACATTAATGGATGAAGAATTAAAAGACTTACATGAAGATATCATTGAAGAAAAAGATATACATATTTTTAGAAGAAACTACAAAGGCCCGATTTTATAATTTTTAGCCTAATAAAAATTCTTAATAATAATAGATCGAAATTTGTGGCATTTATAAAGGATGGAAGATATGGAATGCACATGAAATAGAAATAAAGAATCAGTACACAATTAACAGAAAAGAGACAGCTTGATATCATATAGATATGATCATGTCCTACAAGTAACTTATAATAATTAGATAAAAAAATTAAATTTATGTTTTAAAATTGCAATGTTTAAAATTAAGCAGAATTAGCTAGAAATTTCGTTATAATAATTATCACTTACATTATAAATTTTTTTTTCGTAAAAAATTTTTGTTCGTTCACGGAGGGTGGGTTTTTGGCAAAAAATAGGGATTTTCCAATGGTTTTGATCGCTTACGGAGGGGGAGTAAGCCTTTTTATATAACTAATAAGTATTATGAAAAAGGCTGTTTTCTTTTTAGGAATTTCAGCAGGCTCTGCTTTTTCTGTCTTAAATTGAGAATTTTCTATTCCCAATCCAGTCGGTCCTCCGTATCAAGAACTCCCTAAGCTTCCTTACGAATCTCACCCAAATTCTCACTTTATCTCAAAAATTCCTAAAAAAATAGGTATCATTGGAGGAGGCTTAGCAGGCCTTGTGACTGCAAAAATACTAAAAACTCAAGGCTATGAAATCGAAATACTAGAAAAACAGTCAACTCCAGGTGGAGTTTGATCAGAAAATTACGATGAAGCTGGGCTTCAATTTGCTTTTCGGTCATATTATCTACCAGATGATCCAATTAAAAACGCCCCAATGCTCCCTAAACTTGATTATTTACAGCACTGAATTAACGAAGACATAATTAAAAAATTCAATTTACTCCCTTTGCTTCACTGCGATGCAAATGTAACTTCAATAAGGCAAAATGAGGATGAGTCATGACAAGTTAACCTTTCAGATGGAAAATCAATAAATTATGACTTTTTAGTATTGTGCGCAGGTCTTTATAATTTGCCAAATATACCTAAAATTAAGGGTGAAGAAAGTTTTAAAGGGAAAATAATACACAGCAGTAAGTTTATAAATGCCAAAAAATTATGTGAAGGAAAAAATGTTGTTGTTATAGGAGGACTGAGAAGCGCATATGATATTTCTAATATAGCAGCGAAAAATGGAGGAAAAGTTATTAATATACAAAGGAGAGTCCACTGAACCAAGCCTTATGGGAAAAAATTTTTTGGGATTAATATAGAAAAGCTGCTTTTTACAAGATTTGGCCAATTATTTTTAATGCCTGTCGATGATGGGTTTTGGCTCTATAACTATTGCAAGCCTTTAGTTAACTGATTTTATAAACAAGTCGAAAAAAAATTCAAAGAAGACCTCCCAGAATTTCTGCATCCAGATCTGTCTTATGCCTCTTCAAGAAGTGTTGATATAAATATCAGAGACGAAGAAATCATTAAAAAATATATTTCAGGTGAAATAAAGCATGTTAAAGGGACTGTCAATGAAATTACCCCTGATGGGGTTATTGTCGGGGATAATCATTATAAAGCTGATTTAATTGTTTATGCAACTGGATTTCAGTTTAGTACTTTTGGGATAGAACAAGAAGAAGATGGAACTTGAATGTATAGGCATACAATAATTCCTGGGAAAAAGAATCTGGCCGTTATTGGGATGTTTAGAAATGTAGGGGCTTGTCTGGGATTTTCAATACAAGCATGCTGGCTGGCTGAAGTTCTCAGAGGTAAGGTAGCTTTGCCGGGAAATGAGGAAATGAAAAATGATATTGCGAAAAGAAAAAAAATTGTAAGAAAATTTATTAGGCCTTGCAATAACTTAAACACTGTTGCAGGGGGCATTTTTTCATATGATCCTTTTATGAGGGATATGGGACTTCAAATAAGGAGACAGAAAACTTTATTTAAACATTATTTTGGCTTTTTGGACGTTGCAGATTATAAAGCAGTCATAACACATCGAGTGTAATCAATAACAAGATTAATTGGTGGTAATATTTTAATTATTTCCAAAAACGAAAAAATATTCGAAAAATTTTCATTATTAAATAAGCTGCGGGAAATATAATCATAATGATAAAATAATAAATATTTAGAATATGTGGAATCATATAAAAATATTTAATAAGTTGGCATTAAATAAACATAAATTCAAAATTTTGCAGAATAGCCTTGTAAGAGGTTTTATAACTATAATTTGAATAAAGAGTATATTCTTACTTTCAATTGAAAATCTTAGAGCAATTACCTTCAATTGCAAGGCTAATAGAGTTGCAATTGATCTATAGGATTATTTTAAAAAATTTCAAGCCTAATAAATCAGTCAATCATGAACTTGATATATATTGAAATACCAACAATATCAAACTAAATCATATTGTGAACAATCAATTTTGGAGATGAGTAATTTATGCTATAAAATTTTCCCGATTCAATAATGCCAAGAAACCATTTGGCGAGCTAGGATGGAAAATTTTTTTGTAAAGTATAAATAAAACCAAATTATTGTAGATTCAGAATAATGGAGGGCAAAATTTGCTTTGTGCCTGGCTGCAAATCAGATATTAACTCCCCCCCTCCGAGAGTGAACAAAACCATTAGAAAAAATCGCTATTTTTTGCCCAAAAACCCACCTTCCGTGAGTGAACAAAAATTTTTTTAATAGAAAAATTTTTATGGAAAAAAATTTTGATATATAAATGATAATTAGTATAATGAAATATAGAGCTAATTCTGTTTAATTTTAAACAAATTGCGTTTTTAAAATATAAATTTTATAAATTAAATTAATATTTGCTTCCCAATTTTTGCAAATTAGGATTTTTTTAAATTTCGAAAAAAAAATTTTCTATAAAATTTATATATAATTTTTTTTTAAAAAAAAAAAATTAACCCCCCGTGACTGAACAAAATTTTTTTGTTCACTCACGGAGGGGAGTAAGTATTTTTGCGACTGCACTTCCCCTGAAACTAATATGTGTGAGCTTCACGCAGAAGAGCATCGAAAATTTCATTATATAACTTCTTCATCAATGTCTAATTCAAGTCTCAATAAAGAAGCGAAGCAAGCAGTTCTTGAATTACTTATTCCCCCCTCCGTGATCTAACAAAAAAATTTTGTTCGCTCACGGAGGGGGTTAATTGTTTTTTCTAAAAAATAATATATTAATTTTATAAAAAATTTGTTTTTAATTTAAAAATTGAGAAGCAAAAATTAATTTAATTTGTAAAATTATGCTTTAAATGCAGCTGTTTAAAAATTAAACAGAATTAGCAAGAGATTTTATTATAATAATTTCAGTTATATATTAAAATTTTTTGTTCACTCACGGAGGGTGGGTTTTTTGGATTTTTCCAGTGGTTTTGTTCGCTCAAGGATGGGGGAGTTAGAAAAGAAATTACTAAAAGAAATAATCTAGAAAAAAAAATCGTGAACTCCTACTCCCAAAGCTTTTCAAGTCACGAAAGCAGCCTAAAGCAGTCCCTTGATATTCTGAAATCTGAGTCTTCTATATTATATCGCTATTTTGAAAAGATTAATAAAACTCAAAGTTTATCAGACACTGAGCAAGATCCAGATTTAAATCTATTAGCTTTACAGCCAAATGAAGCTGTTAAGAAAGCCAAAAAAATTATTCCAAGAAACCCAAATGTTTCTAGACATCCGAAACCATTTGACTTTTGGGAGATTGAAATGCTCTGCAAAAATAAATTTTATGAAATAGATAAAAAGCTGCAAGCTCTAGAGGATAAGGCAAATTTAAATAGCAAAAGCATTATAGACCATGACAATAATATATCTCATCTAATGAATTTAACAGAGGAAACCAACCGAAATTTTACCAGCTGAAAAGAAGAAATTATATTGAAAATGGAAAATTATACAAACTTGGAAAATTTTCAGTTAAAACAAGCTTCTGAGATTGAAAGCTCAATTTTAAAAATTGGGGAAAAAATAAAACTCATTGAAAATTTATTTGCAGAGTTCAAAACAAAAGAACTAAAAGCTGAAAAATCTCAAATTTTGGAAAAAAATATTGATAGAGATATAGAAAAATGCTTTACTCCCCCCCCCCCCTCCGTGAGCGAACAAAAAAATTTTGTTCGCTCACGGAGGGGGGTTAAATTTTTTTTTTTTAAAAAAAATTTATATATAAAATTTTATAAAAAATATTTTTTTCGAAATTTAAAAAAATCCTAATTTGCAAAAATTGGGAAGCAAATATTAATTTAATTTGCAAAATTTATGTTTTAAAAACGCAATTTGTTTAAAATAAACAGAATTAGCTCTAGATTTCATTATACTAATTATCACTTATATATCAAAATTTTTTTCCATTAAAATTTTTTTCTATTAAAAAAATTTTTGTTCACTCACGGAGGGTGGGTTTTTGGTCAAAAAATGGCGATTTTTCTAATGGTTTTGTTCGCTCACGGAGGGGGGGGGGGAGGAGTTAGAACGACATTATCTTTGTTCGAAGATAATTGAAAAAGCATCTGCTATTCAAATCCAGCTTTGTTTCAAGCTCATCAAGACCTTATTAAAGCTTACAACCAAAAAACATCACTATATCTTACCACAAATATTGAAAGCCAAACAAATTTGCTTATAGAAGTTTCCTATGTTTGGCGCTGTAAGGCCGATAAATTCTGATCGGAATTTATCGGTTGGTTGCACCAAATCAATGCCTTGGTCGGACCAAAAAGCGATTTGGTCCGACGAACTTGGAAAGCTCCTGGGAAAATGTCTGCGCTTTCAGCGCTATATAGAGGAAACCTCTATATTTATGACACTGAGAATAGAATTCAAGATAAAAAGAAAATAGAAACTCCCGAGCCCTTAAGCAGTGGCACATGTATAGCTCAGCTTCCAAATGGTGAATTATTCTGCTTTGGAAGCTATCCTCCGTCTAATATTTCATTAACAATTGATGAGCATTATAAATTTCGCATTCTCCCTCCTGGAAAAACATGCTCTTGGTCATCAGCTGTCTTTTTCAAAGGAAGCGTTTATTGCTTTGGAGGTCTCAGTAATGGTAAGTTCTTAAATCTATCTGAAAAATTTGATTTACGAAAAAATAAATGAATTGGGTTAAAGCCATTGCCTGAGATCGACTACAAATGCCATTCCATAGTATTTAATGATGAAATTTTGATTTCTGGATATAATAGTGAAAAGCTATTACGGTACAATATAAAATCAAATACTTTTGGGAAAAAAATTCCTTATAAATTTACACCGAATATGAGAAAAATTTTGATAAATGGAGAGAGATTGTATTTAATTGAGTGTAGAGGAAAAATCTACGAGAGCGATATTTGGAATGAAAAAGTTTGGAGAAAAGTAGGCCAATTACCAATTATTGGCTGTCCTAGTCAAGTTTATTGTGCATATAATAGTGGAGTAATATATATTGGATGCAGAAATGATGTGGATAAATATTATTCTTTTGATATGAATCTAAGAGAGATTAGTGAGCTACAGTAATTATAATAGTTTTTGGCATAATTTTTATTTTCTGATAAATAGTTTTTGGCATAATTTTTATTTTCTGATAGCTGCATCGAGCCGATCACCATTACTTGATCTTAATTAAATTGAACACTTTATGCATATTTTAGCTAAATAAAACATAGAAAGTAAAATCAATATATAGAGAAAGAGGTTGGCTACATATTAAATTAATTGTCTTTAAAGCTAAAGTATTAATCTATTAAGACATTACAAATCTATAAAAATGTTTAGTGGCAGGTGCTCCAAAGAGGGTTGCACAAACAAGCTCCATGGAAAGTGTGAATGTGAAGGAACAGTCTTATTTTGTAAAGATCACCTTTCTGAGCATGTAGAAAAGCCAGCTTCTAAAGGACATCGATGCTTAAGGCTTTACTTTAAACCTTTAGAAGAAATTAAGCAGCCACTTATTGAAAAACTAGCAAAACTCAAAAAAGATATAAAAAAATATTATACTTCAGAAATATTTCTTTCTATGGTCAGCAGCATAAGCAAATTTTTGCTGATTAGCGACTTGATATCACGGATAGTAATTATTCACATTAATAATAAGGTACTAATTTAAATTTGTATTGCTTTTTACCTTGCTCGCCCAGAAATACAAGTCTTTTTATTCTCTATAATTATAAGGCTTTGTCAAGCCTCTGACATTTAGAATTACCTCCAAATGTCAGAGGCCTTTAAAAATTGGGGCAAGGCTCTATAGCAATTTGAAAGATTCCCTATCAAATACGATCGATAGCTTGTGTTAGGGTGTTAGGGTGTTAGGGTGTTAGGGTGTTAGGGTGTTAGGGTGTTAGGGTGTTAGGGTGTTAGGGTGTTAGGGTGTTAGGGTGTTAGGGTGTTAGGGTGTTAGGGTGTTAGGGTGTAGGTTAGGGTGTTAGGGTGTTAGGGTGTTAGGGTGTTAGGTTAGGGTGTTAGGGTGTTAGGGTGTTAGGGTGTTAGGGTGTTAGGGTGTTAGGGTGTTAGGGTGTTAGGGTGTTAGGGTGTTAGGGTGTTAGGGTGTTAGGGTGTTAGGGTGTTAGGGTTAGGGTGTTAGGGTGTTAGGGTGGTTAGGGTGTTAGGGTGTTAGGGTGTTAGGGTGTTAGGGTGTTAGGGTGTTAGGGTGTTAGGGGTTAGGGTGTTAGGGTGTTAGGGTGTTAGGGTGTTAGGGTGTTAGGGTGTTAGGGTGTTAGGGTGTTAGGGTGTAGGTGTTAGGGTGTTAGGGTGTTAGGGTGTTAGGGGTTAGGGTGTAGGGTGTTAGGGTGTTAGGGTGTTAGGGTGTTAGGGTGTTAGGGTGTTAGGGTGTTAGGGTGTTAGGGTGTTAGGGTGTTAGGGTGTTAGGGTGTTAGGGTGTTAGGGTGTTAGGGTGTTAGGGTTAGGGTGTTAGGGTGTTAGGGTGTTAGGGTGTTAGGGGTGTTAGGGTGTTAGGGTGTTAGGGTGTTAGGGTGTTAGGGTGTTAGGGTGTTAGGGTGTAGGGTGTTAGGGTGTTAGGGTGTTAGGGTGTTAGGGGTGTTAGGGTGTTAGGGTGTTAGGGTGTTAGGGTGTTAGGGTGTTAGGGTGTTAGGGTGTTAGGGTGTTAGGGTGTTAGGGTGTTAGGGTGTTAGGGTGTTAGGGTGTTAGGGTGTTAGGGTGTTAGGGTGTTAGGGTGTTAGGGTGTTAGGGTGTTAGGGTGTTAGGGTGTTAGGGTGTTAGGGTGTTAGGGTGTTAGGGTGTTAGGTGTTAGGGTGTTAGGGTGTTAGGGGTGTTAGGGTGTTAGGGTGTTAGGGTGTTAGGTGTTAGGGTGTTAGGGTGTTAGGGTGTTAGGGTGTTAGGGTGTTAGGGTGTTAGGGTGTTAGGGTGTTAGGGTGTTAGGGTGTTAGGGTGTTAGGGTGTTAGGGTGTGTAGGGTGTTAGGGTGTTAGGGTGTTAGGGTGTTAGGGTGTTAGGGTTGGGTTGAGAGGTGGTAGGGAGTTTGGGGTTATAACTTTAGGTAACTTTATAACGTTAGAACTTTATAACTTATACTTTATAACTTTGATAACTTTATAACTGTATAACTTTATAACTTTATAACTTTATAACGTTTAGAACTTTATAACTTGATAACTTTATTAACGTTATAACTTTATAACTTTATAACTTGATAATACTTTATAACTTTATAAACTTTATAACTTTATAACTTTATAACTTTATAACTTTATAACTTTATAACTTTATAACGTTATAACTGTATAACTTTAGTAACTTTATAACTTTATAACTTTATAACTTTATAACTTATAACTTTATAACTTGTATTAACTGTTATAACTTTATAACTTTATAACTTTATAACTTTATAACTTTATAACTTTATAACTTTATAACTTTATAACTTTATA